>CM040996.1:13253560-13264096 GCA_022985145.1 Pangasius djambal
GTGTGAATCATCTTTGGGCAATTCTCCAGGAGGCTTGGAGTAATATATCAAGTCAATGTTTGAATAAACTGACTGCTCGGATGCCTAGTGTTGTCCCTTATTATCAATGCAAAATGGTCACTAACTAAAGAGGATTTATGCTGATATTGCCCAAAAACCCTATTTTGTTCAGGCGTTTCCAAACTTTTGGAGGGCAGTGCATATGAAGAAAAAAATTCTCCAGGAAGGCAGCAGTCAATCAAAAGCACCACTTGCTATTCTACAATGGATATAAAAAGTCTATACATCCCTGTTAAAATTGCAGGTTTTTGTACAAGCTGAAACTGTGAATGTAATGAAATCAAGATAAAACATACCAGATCTTTTTCCACCTTTAATATAACATAGCTACCAACTAAATTCAAGTGAAAAACAAAATAGAAACATTTTAGGGGGAAAAAGAAAAAGAAAAAAATTATAATAACCTGGTTGTTAAACTTTGCTAAAGCACCTTCTGCTTGGAATCCAGTACTCAGTGTTTTTGGGCAAGAGTCTACCAACTTAGCACGTCTTGTTTTGGCAATTTAATTCCACTCTTCCTTGCAAAAATGCTCCACATCTAAAAATTATGAAAGTATCTCCCATGCACAGTCCCCTTCAGTTATTCCAAAAAGTTCTACCTTGGTCTCATCAAACCATAACATTTTTTCATGAGAAAGGGCTTCCATCTACCCACCCTACCCCACATGGAGGGAGTGATCAGTACTTGCCAGATATTCCTGTGGCTCCTTTATTGTTGCAGTAGGTCTCTTGCCAGGATCCCTGATAAGTTTTCATCTTGACGTTTCGTCAATTTTTGAGGGGCATCCTATTCTTGCTAATGTCACTGTAGTGCCTTAACATGGCCTTCACGGTGTTCCATGGTACATGTAACATGAAATTCTTTTGTACCCCTCTGCTGATCCATACCTTTCAATAATGAGATCCTGGACATGCTTTGTAAGCGCTTTGCAGACCCTGGCTTCAGAAAAACACAAAAAAATCCTACAGAAACAGCTGATCTTTATTTGGGGTTAATCAGAATAACTTTGTTGATGAACGATGTATAATAATTACTTTTTTAACATGAGTCTGAATGTAATTGGTTAATTCTTGATCATTCAGTCACGTATAATAAAAGGGTTCAGTCGCATTCACATTCAGTCCCTATAATAAAAGGGTGTGCACACTTATGCAACCGGTTTATTGTGAATTTTTTTTTCTTTTTTCTCCTAAAACATTTTCTTTTTGTTTTTCACTTGAATTTTGTTGGTTACTGTATCACATTTAAGTTGTCAGAAAATCTGACATGATTTTTTTCCAGCACAGAAACTTGCATATTTTATAGGGGTGTATAGACTGTTTATATTCATTGTATAACCAAACGTTAGTTTAAGTGTAAATGTAAACTAACTAAAACGTAAAAATGTAGTTAAAATAAAAAAAAAGAAGAATTTTTTTAATTCAACAGCATTAGCAGGTATTTGATATAAATGGCCATTTTGTCAATAATTTATTGATACTCGTAAATAACTAAGTGAATTTTATTTATGAAACAACAAAAGTTGACTAAGAGCTGTTGACTAGGGTTAGTTGTTTACTTAAACATGAATCACAAAGCTTTAGGAAGTAAGCATTTCTGTAAAATAAATTTCAGAGGGTTGTCTAAATCCAGTAATGAAAGAGAGAGAAGTGATTGAGTGTCATTCAGGCTTAGCTGGCTCCAGATTTTCTCTGAGAGCTTTATAAGGTCACAGCGTTCACATTCAATCCAGTCAAGGTTCCACTGTTTGTCTATCTGACTGAAATAGAAATTGTCATTTTGCCTTCTTCTTGACTGACGCAATTTTCTGCTGTTGCATTCAGAGTCCATGGAAACGGTTACAGCTCAAGGTGAAAATACACATACACACACACACACACACTCACACACACAAAATATATATGTATATGCATATACCCTCTTTCTCTCTCTGTCTATCTCGCTAGTGTTTACTGATAAAACCTGCATTCTGTGACCATTTTATTAGTTTTTAAAAGTATCAATGCAGCAATGGTGCCAGGATTTTTCTTTTCTTTTTTTTTTTTTTTTTTACATATCGAAGTCACTGCTGGGTTGAGAAACAGTCCACTAAACAAAAAACCTCCAGCCACTAGCTTCCTGTGTCCAGAAAATTAACACTGCTGATTGGTAGTGGATGTTAAACATACAATTTGCATAAAAAAGATGAGCTGTAATCTCTAACTGAACATCTACAATGTGTATAACAATGTTGTATATCAATGGCTAGTAAGAATACACCATGTTTAAAAACCCTTCGCGCTGTTAAATTCTCAAATCTGATTGGTCAGAAGGTGTTGATTCATTTTCTATTACAGCAGCTCAGACAATAGTGCCAGCTGCAAGAGAAATGGCAGGGTTGTATTAATGTGCTCATTCTAACATGTTATTGTTTCTATAGTAACAGCTAATTCACAGGTACTTGCATGACTTAAAAGAAAGTGTGTCCTTACTGATATGGTGAAGCTTTCTGTAAAGAGATTTTTATTTAATATTTATGGACAGTGTCTCCAGTGTCAGCACTTTCTTAACAAAAATAAAACCACCTTTAGGACACAGGAAGATCTTCAGGACAGGGGCATTTGCAGTTTCTCTGTAACATGATTTGCTCTATTTTTGTCTTATTAGCTTCATAAGAAAGTCAGGGAGAGACTTTTTATAGCTGTGATAGCAAATTGTTAGCATTTGCAAATTGCTATGGTATTGATTAATAATACACTTCAGGACGTCCTGTTTTTGGAAAATAATCAACTTTAGGGTGGCAACAGTAACTCCACTTTACATCAGGTTACATCATACCAACACATCGATGACTATTTTCCTATAACAGCATGCCCTGGTGTGTTTTATTCCTTACATAACACTGCTACGCTCGTTAAATTATAAGGTCATTGTTGCTCCTGAACTGAGAATGATCCATCATACTGTAAATAATATTTGGTGAGCAGTGGTTATATGGTGGTCCATTTCCATTAATAGATGAGGTAGAGGACAATATCTGCACAGATGGGCTACAGTTAGTTTTACACCTACAAAGTGCACCTATATTGTAGGTATAGCTGATAAAATGATGAAAGTTTCATGGACTGACGCAAAACACCTAAATAGAAAGACTATGCATTTACAGTCATGCACCTCTGTCTTGTATTCCCTACAGTGCTTATGCCTAAATTATTAAAGAAACTGATATAGGAAACAGTGATTCAGCAATTCAGAGCTTTTACTTTGTAGTAAGTTAGCCAGAGACAGCTATTCACACAAATATCAGCTCAGGCTCAGAGAACAAAATTACATCCAGCTGACATCTGCATGCTCAAAATACTGAAATATTAATACCCAATAAACTAACATGCTAGTGCACAACCAGAAAATGAATGTCAAAAGTGTCAGCAGATTATTAGATCACTGTATAGAAACATTTACCACTTACAAGAGTCAACAAATATGTTATGACTGGAGATGTGAGAGGCTGAAGAGTCATTTAGAAATCTTCTGAAAACTTAACAAGCTGGACAAATTATTATTAGTGTTGTTATTTATGATTTACAGTTACAAATGACTGCCACCTCACAGCGCCAGTCCGTAGTTTTGCATGTTCCCTCTGTGTTTGCGTGGGTTTCTTCAGGTTCTTCTGTTTCCTCCACCTCTTGAAGCATACAGGTAGGCAGACTGGCTACTATAAGTCGCTCCCAAGGTGTGAATGAATGTGCGTGATGTGTGTTTGCATGGTGACCTGCAATGGACTGGTGTTCCCACCAGTTTTCCAGAGATCCAGTACGTCTCTAGATCCAACGCAACCCTGACCAGGATAAAGCAAAGCGTGATACACGTCCACCAGGCAGTAATAATATACTTCACTTTGTTCTCATGGCCAGATTGAACTGTGGGGTGTAGTAGTGTCAGCAGGCCCACTGCTGTATTAAACAGTATAAATAGATCTAAAGTTCAACTGCTTAAGTCAGCATCTTCTTCTGAATTTAAGGGAACTTATACAACACAGCAAGCTGGTTGCCAAGCATTACCTGATTTTCATTTTATATGCAGTACAGCAGTTATGTGCGAATCAGGTGGTATTTGTCATTCTGTAAGAGAGGGTAACAGATGGCTGATGTGTTAGAGCTGTTGGAGGTCACAATAAATGTCTTATGGCAGAAAATTTTATCTTAATCATTGTTTCAGTCCGATAGAAATCTTCTGAAGCCTACTGTTGCTTACTTTACAGGGAAAACAATTTACAATAGCCTAATAGCAAAAATTTACAATAGTAAATGGGGATGTTGCTTAGCAACCATATTAATGAGCCGTAGGCTGATCAAATGTGACCCGCTATTGTTTTACAGCACTATTACCAAGTTTGAATCCAGCAAGTGAGATAAGAAGACCAGCTGTCAAAGAGAAAGACCAGTTTCTTTTTTGTAACCTGATAACAAAACAACTGGCCCAAAGTCAAGTTTAATGTGCTCTTTTCTTCTATCTCCTATTGTCCTAGTTTAAACGATATGTAATGATTGCCTTATGATGACGTCATGTGTGCTCGTGCACCTTGCCGTGTGTGTGGATGTGTCGTACCGCCGCTATATAAGTGTAATATGTGATCTTTCATTCATTGACAACGGAATAATCTGTCAACCCAATGCGAGTATACAGTAACCTACTGAAATAAATGAGGGACAGCATTATCTCTTCGAGTCCATCTGAGTTACATCCACTTTTGTTCCTGAGGAAACCGTGAGAATCTATTACCCGATTCTTACAAATGTCACAGCACACATGTCCCTCTGAGATAATCTAAACACCTAGGCTCATACCTTTCTACCTACCACCAAATGCAACTACTTACTACCAAATCCTGGTGGGGAACCATGCTACAGCCTTCGACCCAGGCTAAGGTCTCTCCCAGGGTCTCTCCCAAGGTCTCCACCCTTTACCCCTTTAACTACATCCATCATCCCACTTCACCATTGAGTTCATTCCAGACTTGCCCTCCTCTCAATTCCAAACTACCATAATACTCTTCCTTCCTTACCTACAGCATTCTGAAATAGCTGTACTGTTATGTCAATGCATTTTCAGATACTTCAGTATCCCAGAGGACATTTGGGTCATGCAGGGAGCCACGATTCATGTCTCAACTTTGGTGAGCATTTATGAAGGATACCCCTAACCCTAGGGGTTTCTGTAAATTTGACCTCCGTTTACCACTTGCAAGAAATTGGACCTAATCACGAAATGAGAGACCTACTCAAGAGATTGTTTCCTTCCTATCTTTTGCAATGATCACCCAGAAAAGTGGTCACATTTCTTCTCAATGATGATTATGCCCAAAACTGCTTCCGTCACTCAACAACGAGGCGCAGGCCATTCTGGTTCATACTTGGTTACCAGCCACTCCACTTACCCTTGAACGCCACACCCACATAAGCACCAGTTATTAATGTGTTGTATGCAAAAAGCAAGGGAGCACTGGAGAAGGTACATAGGCAGTTAAATAAATTGGTAAAACAAAAGGAATTTGCTGAGAGATACCACTCTTTGGCTCCCATCGCACCAGATGATCAGGTATGGCCAAAGACTTTAGAACATGGATGTCAAATCTTATCCAGAAAGGGCCAGAGTGTGAGCAGGTTCTCATTCCAACTAAGCAGAAACCACATATGATAGTCTGTTGAAAGCCAAGATCGACTGATTAAACAGGTGGAATGAGGTGTTGATCCTGCATGATTGGACTGAAACCCTGCACATACACTGGTCCTTTGCGAATAAGATTTAGACCATTTAGGACTTGCAGAAACTTCTTGCCTTTGTCTCATTCAAAATAATCTACCACTTCAATTAAGAAACCTATAAACTATAATTGCTACATCAATATCACATATCCCCAGATTCCATATCCCCCACCAACTCTTTCTCTACCACCACCAGCATACTCAATAAAATTCATTCTTGACCCACCAAGGGCAGCTCCAGTACCTGTGACAATTTCAAGCTGTGGTTTTCTGCCTATAGCCTGCTTATCATTTACTACTTTATCCTTGTCTAGTTTGTGCCCATTTTCAGATAGCCTGTCTCTCCGTATTGTCTAGCCCCTTTGTTTGTCTGCCTGATTTTTAAATAGAACCATAAACCTCCAGCTGCATCCATCTCTCCACCTTCATGATACCATGTACCTTAATATCTGGGGACTATCATGGGATTTCTTGGTATGAGGTGGGAATACGTGCTTGGTAGGGATGCATTGCAGAATAGCATACATACACTAATTCACACAGGTGGTAGGAAACTAGAGAACCTGGAGGACATAGAAGAACATGCGAAACATTACTATCTACCTATTTGAGTTTAGATAGTAAACAAATTGCAAAATAAAATGCTACCTAAATTCAATCTAATAATTTAGTGTACTTAATTAGGACATTTTTTCCTAAATAAGCCTTGCTGCTTCAACCTGAAATGTGCAACATCTATTGCCTTACTGCAATTTAAATTAGTAAGGCTTACTCCGTAATGTGAGCAATAAGCATTTAGTAAAATCATTGATATATGTGTGTTAATAAGGCTGACCAGTGAGTGATAATTTGCGACCATTTCCTTTACTTCAAGCAAAGAAAATAAAAAGCATTAGTGATGAGTGACTGGATCAGAGTAAAGTCTTTTAAAGCTGTCAGGGCAGTATAAGTGAACAAAATGTTATCCATTGGCACAGCAAAGGCAAATGCATAAATCATGATGTCAGCTCAAATGGCTAGAGATTAGAACAAGCAGGTAAAAATGACCACTCAAGAGTTATTTAAGAGAGATGAGATGAAAAAGATCAAGGCTTTGATAAATGGGGCTTGATTGCAGTTCCAAATGATTGTAGAGCAATCAAGATTGTGAAAGGGAAGGGGAAAAAAAAGTTGATGTGCTTTTAAATATGTGAGAAAAAACATGATGAATCATTGTATTGCATTAACTTACACCAGACACAGCATGAGTAGAGACAGCATCCTGCATAGAATTCAGAAAGGTATCTTCTGTATTTAAAGATTAAAGCTCTAGAGTGATCTTGATCACTACTTTGATTTGATGCACACATCATGTTCATGTATTGCATTTCATGTAATGTTTTCATGACTGTAAAGCCCATTTTACTACAAGAGCATTTAGCATTGTGGCCCACATACTTTGAGATGTAGAGCATTCATTTCTGTGCACAGTTTAAGTAAATATGTGAAAATGCGTGTAAATCACATAACGTTTACTACTACACCTTGTTGAGGTTAGATCTGACTAGACTGAAATATTGCCCATGTGCTGTTTAGATTATGGACATACACTACAAAATAGCATGAATATTGTTTGTTGTACAGTTTCTAGCTAGAAACCACAACTGTGCTGCTAAAAAAAGAAAAAACAAACAAACAAACAAACAAAAAACGCTTATTTTTATTGTAAATTGCTGCCCAGCACGTTGCTATTGTCCAGTGTAAACTGACAACATGCCACGGCAGTCTGAATTTTTAATAATAAATATTTATTAATTTAATAATAATACTAATTATCCGACAGTTTTAATTATAACTTAATATTCCATAAATTACATTTATATATATATAGTACTAATGGTTGGTTAAAAATTTCTGACCCCAGCCGCATCTCAGTTGACCCCATAGGTTCGCGACTCCAAGATTGGGAACCTATGCCATACATCAATTTTTACATCTCTTGTAAGCAGGAAAATACAATATAAGCAGGTAAATGGAAGCCCTGCTGCTGACTCATGCAGCCATGCTGTTACGTGGCACAAGCAAAACGGTATTACAAGGGCAGGACAGCTGGTGAAATTAATTACACAGCAGAAGGTTTGACCTTACTCCCTTTAAATGACTCTACCGTGAGCTGTTGCTCACACTCACATGCAGGTCTGTCTTGGTCAGTGGACTTTGCTGAATGGGAAATTGAAACTATGAATAATGCACTCCATCTTCATTAGGCGGTGCTGTCAGTCTTGATGTGGTTGCCAAGCTGGCTCAAAAAATCTATCTATCTATCTATCTATCTATCTATCTATCTATCTATCTATCTATCTATCTATCTATCTATCCATCCATCCATCCATCCATCCATCCAGGCTTTTGGAAAAGAGGAAGTCAGTAAGTGTCATTGGCTTCACCTTCAGAGATAAGTGTACTTCATCACAGAAGTAGCTTAGAGATTGAGTGCCCTTCAAATGACAACTTGATCCGTTTTCATCCGGTATGGATTTCATTTAGTGCCGTTTGACTGCACACCTGGTGCACGCTCTCTCAGTGTAACTGACCTCAGTGCATTTCATTGCAACCAGAAGGAAAAGGTGTAAGAGATAGATAGATAGATAGATAGATAGATAGATAGATAGATAGATAGATAGATAGATAATCATAGGAGGTTAACATTTGTCTGCATGTCCTGCTTGCCATATACAGTGGTCCACTTGCAATACTGACTCAGTTAATACACAGTTAATCCTTTGATACACTCCTAACATGTTATCCCCTGTTGTGTGTTATCTTCCCTACTGCTATCCAATAGGAACACGCTGTTTTGAACCTATATAAGATAAGAATGATGGATAAGCCTTTTGGATAAAATTAAATAAAAGCACATTTTATTTGTGGGCTCACAGTCTTTTGGACAATAGAGTATATCTCATTGCAGTTATAGCAGGTCAGAGATACATTTCATTGATCACAAGGAGATCATTATGCATGAATAAGCTGAATGGGCTCTTTAAATGCTTTCTGTAGCTGGATGCTGCATGATTATGGCCCCCCAGAGCTGTAGCATTTGGCTGAACTGCTTCCATTTACTCATGATAACTTCATTTTAACTATAATATTCAGGTAAAAATGGGTCATTTTAAATGTTCCCTAAAAGTGCATGATTTATTCAGTGTGAAACATTATGTGCTCAGTTCTTATTTAATCAAATAAATTGGAACAATACTATTACATATTTACTATGTTCTGGTCATTATGACCTAGGTGTAAAAAGTCCATTTTACAGAATGGCTATGTCAAGCTGAACCATGCTTTTCAATGAGCACTGGATGGGAGGAATGTGGGAGAAAGGCAGAACATTCATTGTGATTCTCTCATTATGAGTTAGAAGGTTTGACATGCAAATTCAACTCAATTCCACTTTTTTCCCTATAGCACTTTTTGCAACAGATATTTTCACAAAGCAGCTTTACACAAATCCTGGTAGATCCCTAATAAGCAAGCCAGACGTGACAGTAGCAAAACTTTCTGAGATGCCATAAGAAACCAGACTCAAAAAAGCGGATCCATCCTCTATCCTCTGGGCTATTATTCATTACAAGTGAGTTCCAACCGCAAATAGCTCCAAGATGAAGAAGCAGGAGTTGTGAAACACCAGTATCGTTTCAGGCAGGTCTGGAGGGCAAGACAAACCAATGCAGGAGAAGTCCATCAGGACCTTACAGCAGCATCACTTCAGACTACAGGAGTACCTGTACAGCTTGTAGCAGTTCTAGCAATGACAGCATGACTGAAAGGGAGAGCCAGAATGTAACCCAGGCATGAGGGCAGCTTGGGACAAGGACATCAACAAACCTGAGTGAAGGCATGAAAGAGCTAGGACCTACCAAATCTCTATGCTCATGAATCCCCATATCTTCACCTTTGTAAGGAAATACCTGACTAAGCAAGTAAGTTTACTACCTAGACTTAAATTTAAGACTGTGTCAAAGTTCCAAATGTTCCACCATTCCATAGTTGGCAGATAGTCTGGGAAAACGTCTGGTCTCTGCTGCCATTTTCATCACTCTAAGTATCACTTAAGAACACTACTTTTGATTAAAGCAAGTGTGGTGAAACCACCTTTGAAGGGCCAGATCATTATTAGTCAGTAGCGCTATTTTATAACAAATGTAAAATTTAACTGGTAGCCAATAGAATGTCAGTAAAATAAGGGCACAATATAGTCAAGCTTTCTGGTTCTGTTGTATAGGCAGCTAATAAAACATCCAGAGAACAGGACAGTGAAGTAGTCTAGGGTATCTAGTTTTTTGCCATCATGTAACATATACATATAAGATTATATTTCAACATTACGTTATATTTCAAACCAAAGCAATGTTTCTGATATATATATATATATATATATATATATATATATATATATATATATATATATATATATATATATATATAAAATATAAAGGCTTTCCCAATAATACTGTATTTTCTCAGTGAGCATCAAATGAGCGAGGCTTCAGATATTATGATATAAAAAGAAAGCTCTCTCTTGCAGCCCAGATAAAAGCACTGTGGTATTGTTCAAATTGACTAGGAGGAAGTTACTCAGCGTCCAGTGTTTGATGTCCTTTACACCTTCCCCTCCCTTATTAAAATTATATCTATCATCTGGTTTGCCTGATTTTAACATGCAGGCGAGAGAGAGTACTGGTGATTGGG
>CM040996.1:13264196-13274196 GCA_022985145.1 Pangasius djambal
TATATATATATATATATATATATATATATATATATATATATATATATATATATATATATATATATACATACATGTCAATGAAAGAAAAGGGGTATTGTTGATATATGATGATGGCACTTCATGGTAAAGCACTCTGAAATAGTTCATTAATGTCAAGATATATTGATATAAATACTATAATCATGTGTCACTTGAATTAGGCACACAAGTTTTTTTTTTTAAGCCCTTTCTACACATTTGCCTACAGAACTCGTTCAAGGATCTATGAATATGAAAGCTGAATATACCCCTGGTCCGCCTGCTCTGCTTCTGCGTGGACATGTGACTTGTGACTTAATTTCTGCTGCCGTCGATGGTCCAAAATGGATACTCTAAAGCTTTTCACTTCCTAAAGCATATTTATGCTGAAGCTCATCCTTGCTTCAGTGGATACACCTGGACACTTTAGATTCTTCCAGTGGCTGCTGCTGTAGTCATAGGACAGGACTCTTATTCACAATCTGCTCATACTGGACATCCTTTCAACAAACACTCAGTGCTGTTCGTCTTTACACTTCTATACCTTCTATACCTTCTATACTGTTGTCAGGTTCCTCTCAGGGTTTTTTATTAAAAGTGCCATGCAAATAAAATTGATTGAAATTGAATTGAAATGGCATAAAATGTCCACTTGACATTTCAGGTTCACAGTCATCACTGCACAGTTACATGACATTTCATCGTGTCCTTGTTAAAATAAGTAAATCCTCATATTGGTTAACAGAAAAGGAATTGATGAGTGTGTGTAAAGGAGTAAATAACAAAGCCTTTATATTTTAACTCCTAGATGAGAAAAAAAACATGTGATTTTTGACAGTCAATTGTTTCACTACACTGGATCTGTCACAGTATCTGTCTCACTGCTGCATCTAAGAAATGGCTCTTTATGCACTAAGAGGACTGAAAGAAACACACTGAAAAGGTGATACCAAAGTAAATATGTGGCCTAAATGAAAAAAAAAAAAACCCACACACATTCTGTATATCTCATTACACTGTATAAGAGTGTGTGGCTGCATTTCCTCGGTTAACTACAAAACATTAAATGCAAATAAATGAGAAAAGTACTACTTCTGTTATATCAGGTTGTTAAGTGTGTTTGATCCATGTTTTCATACAGTAGTTTAATTTAAATTATGGAGCGATTATCAACTTGATAGCTTCCTCTAGAAATTGGAAACAATACAATAAAATACGACTGAATTGGTATTTTTTATAGCACCATATAAAGTGCAGTCACATTCACAGTTTCAGAAATAAAAGAAGTAACTACCATACAGCTCTTCCTTAAGGCTCGTATACATTTGATAGCTCTGGTTTTACAGTGTGTGATGGTGGGCACACTGCTGACACCTATATTTAATATATTCGGTGTCATTAAAGGGCAGGTTGTGGATATACAGTGTAAGCGTAACAGGAGCGATGTACAGGTGTACAGTAATGATGTTCTAGTCACCCCTTTGCTCTTCAGGATTTAAAAATACTTTCACTTAGGGCTGTGACAGTATATAACAGTCATCTCATCAATATTCAAGGACATAACACAAACAGCGCTTGAAATCTGGTAAAGGTTCTATAATGCCCTGAATATTGTAAAGAGTTCACCATTGGTCTTTTGAGCGAAACAATGTTCTAGCAGCTTTAGTCATTGAGTAACACTGCTGCTGCAGTGCCATCAAGCATTTAATGTCATCCTTCTTGAAAACAGAAAAACAAGAAACTGTAATATAATTATAACCTCAATATTGAGTTTTACATTTATCTTTCCATGTGCACTCCATATACACAATTTTTTTGATGTTCTCAGTAATATAGACAATGTTTTTTCTTTCAGATTCATATACACAATAAAACTGTGAAATGTGAAATTCAGTATGTAGAAGAGTCCAGAATGAGTGAGACCTAAAATGATGTTCTAATATCTTTAATACCCCGAAGGTCAGAAAGCAGAGACAAAATCTCAAAGTAGACCCCACAAAGTGGAAGTGTGGGAAGTCCTGAGAGGGCTGAACATCACCACTCAAAAGACCACAGTCTATGAATTAAATTAAATTCTTTCTTTTTTCTTTCTTTCAAAGAAGATTTTGTGCTAAGTAGAAGTGTAAAGAGGAAAAAATAGTGAAGAAAAAATAAAGGAGAAAAGATAGAAAGAAGAAAGATAGAGGAAGAACACAAAACAATAGGTGAGAGAGAGAGAGAGGGAGAGAGAGAAAGAGAGAGAAATGAAATGAAATTCACGCTAGAGGGTTCTCAGCAGTGACAGGGGCATTTGGCGTCCACTAGGGCCATAGCAGGGATTCATTAAGTTGGGCTGGTGGTGTCTTGCCTTCGCTGGCACCCTCTGTGAATTGGAAAAAGAGAGAAACAGATAGTCGCCATTCCTTGTGTGTGAATGTGAGGCCTTTTAATTCCTCTTCGGAGCATCCTCATCAGTGTGAGCCAGCAGTGTGTGATTAGATGGCCCTATGAGTGAGGTCCAACTGGGATTTCCAACTGCGTTTCAGCAACTTGTTGTACTAGCACGGCTCTGATTATTTCTCTTAAGGCCAGTGTGTGGGCTTGCCACTACGGACGAAATGATTGGAGTATTCCAGTTTGCTCATTTCCTTACCAAGTACCAATAGCAAAGTCGTCACCTGATGCCATATGGAAAGCCTGTAAAAGGTATCCAGTACATCATGTTTTCCTTGCTCTCATTTTTCTTTTGTCAAGTGGCTGAGTAAATTGATTCAAGATGCTGAGTACAGTGTGCTCATCCACTGATTTTTGCTAATCACGTTATTGTTAAATCTACACCATCAGAGCGCACTGATGCGCACAATGGTGATGGCAGTTCTATTTTCACCATGATTTACTGTGTTCCTGTATAGGACATGTTGTTTGAGCTGGCATGTAACAGCATGGGTGCTGTGGATGTAGAAGGACTAATCTTATAACTAACAAATCCATAAACTCAGGACTTCAGTGAATAGTTGAAACTTTTCAACTTTCCCAACCTCTTGTGTATTTCAGGGTAGGATGGTGAGTTGTTTGGTCTGCCAAGTTATGATAGAGTTGGATGATGGACAAATTGGGACCTTTTCTGACAGGCACTTACAGATACTTGCACTAACTGCAGCGTAATGCTTTTTATCACCTGTGCTGATGCAATGAGGCATGATGCAAGCAACAGATATAGCTTCAGAGCATGCTGGAAAGAAAAATAAGCTTTTTTTTCTGCTAGGTTTTCACTGAAGAGGAAGAGTGAGCACCTTTCCTGCCTCGGAATGCAGATTAGAGGAGCTGGCAGTAGACAAGGGCCAAATGCAAAAACTGTTAGTGGCTATACAATAATGCATTTAAGTGCAAATCTCGGGGAAGTTTAAAAGCCTACAGCTGCCTCGCATACAGAGAAAGACCCAGTTCACCTTTCAGGAACTGTGTCTCATTATCTAAGTTTGAGGCCCAATTTGGCATAGAGTGATGATAGCCTGAAACCGGAGTATAAGATTAGCAGAATGTAATGCAGGAGTGTGGCCCAGCAGCAGCAGTGAATGTGTTGCAGACTGATATTAAGGTTGTGAAAGTAAAGCTGGACTGTCTACTCAACATAGCTGAATGAATATTTATTTCGGGCTGCAGTTGCCACAAGCACCTTCGTACTTGCTAAAACTGTGATGCATTTACTGGTGGCACATTTGCACTATTTGTCCATATAGTACACAATAATAGAAGGGATTTATTTATAATTGCACTATAATTTATTTATCTGTTGCACCCAGATGAGGATGGGTTCCCTTTTGAGCCTGGTTCCTCTCAAGGTTTCTTCCTCATATTTGTCTCAGGGAGTTTTTCCTTGCCACTATGCAAATAAAATTTAATTGAATTGATTGCCTAACACAACTCTTGTACCAACGTGGTACAGTCACTCAAGCAAGTGACTTGACTATCCCACAATGTATTAATTGCACTGTGCACTGTCAAAAGCACACTGAAGCTGCAATCTGAGAAAAAGGCACACATACTTACCACAATTGCAGATGCATAAGGTTGTGATTAATGCCTTCAATAATGGTCTGTTGAAGCCGTGTGTGTAATCCATGCAGTCAGATGTAACGGCACTGACATTACGATTCGTAAAGTGTCTGATGATATGGTGAACGTGGGTTGTATCCTTAACATGCGGCACAGTTGCTAATGATATAATGCCCAGAAGCACAGCCTAATCATGCAGCCCAGCAGTACTATTGCATGTATAGAGACCAAATGAACCCGAACAATACTGAAAGGACATGGCAGTGTCCAAATTAGATTTGTCCACCTCAGTGACTCACCCTAAAGACCTGTTTGCAACCAAAACATATTTAACCTCATACTATTCCTGCAAAATTGGGTTTCAGAAACAACACAACAGTGGATGGATGGAGTTTTTTAATCAGTTTTCCCCATAGCACAATATAAGACAAAGCTGTATTCCCAACAATAAAATAAACAACTGTGATTCAGCTTGAAAACCTCATGTTCGGTCCATTTAAAGTGTGTTTGAACCACAATTGCTGTGACTTTCATGCAATTTTCTGTTTTTCTCCCTCCAGATTCTTTGATGTGTCTCTAAAATCCTGGCCATGAAACGCTTAGGGACTTGGCTTGAAGGCTTTAGAATATTTTAGTCATACGTATAGTAGTCATTTTCATCTATCATGAATTATCCATTTATGTCTTTTCTCCTGATCTTTGTTATGAGTATATTACTCCTTGGTAAATGCATCAGTCTAGGAAACTGAACAGTGTAACATATCATCTAATCAGATTTAACTACAAAAAATAATACTGTTCATTGTGCACTACAATCCTCCTGTGAAATGTCTCAAGGAGAAGCTTTTGTGTAAGATAGGATTTGTTTATCTTGTGTTGGTGGATATTTTAGCTTTGCTTTGCTGACAGGGACACAGCAGTGCTGCTCTTTCTGGGAGTTTTATTCATAGGTTGTCATTTGTTGTTGCTGTCAAATTCTTTGGGATTAGATTATATAACACATATACTAAAAATATTTCAAAATATATCAGAAATGTTGGTAACACTTTATCTGGATATTACATTGTAGATGCACGTTAGACAATCAATAAAGCATCTATAGACTGGCTTTATCCTGCCAATCAACTAGTTCTAAACAACTCAATAGTTCATGGTTGCCGTTTAGATTCTTTCTTTTCTGTTTTCCGGTCTTACCTCAGGTTTATTTTCTGGTTCATTTTGACCCCTGACTAATTTATGACCCTTTGTCCACAATAACAACTGATAAAGCGACAGGTGCCCTGTATATGTTTGGGACACAGTGCCACAATTCCAGCATCAATGACACGTGACTTTTAAGTGAGATTTTTAAATATTTTTAAATATAGTTCCCTGATGTTTTACAAATTTTCTACACTGACAACTTCCTGAGAAAGTAACTGTGCTTTCCTGGTTTAATTTCAACAATTAATATACAAAAGTAATGTGTTCAATATAGTAGAATATATACAACTTTACTACCACCATATACACATGGCATACATTTTATACATTCAATCTGCAATATTTTAAACTGTGTGGTTTTGAACTCCACAGGAAACAGAAACATCTATGATAGTGGAAAAGGTTGACAAACTACCTGAGGTCATTTTCTCTAATAAGAGAGCTTGGACAAAGAACTGACGAAGCTTCCCTCTGGTCATCAAAACACAGGGGTCAGATGTTCACAAAAAACAGCATGGACACCATTTTGATGTTCTGTTACTTGCACGACTCAAGAACAATTGCTCTAAATACAATTTCTCTAACCAATGATTTTTTTTATTTTATTTCACCAACGAGTGATCTTCAGTGGCATCCAAAATTTGTCTTGTGATGAAATTCTGAATTTCTGGCTTCCTACATTACCCACAATGCTGTTTGAGTACCTGCTGATAGTGGCACAGTGGAAATTAGCCTACATTAGCCTACATAAAGAGACTGATGCAGCAGTGCTTTAGTATTTTAGTCTGTCCAGCTCTATTACTTCCTCATCTGTACAATCTGCCTCAGAGAGATGAGATTCTAAAGCTACAACTTTAATGTTAATACCATCGTCAAATCCATTGTGCCTGTCATCTCATAGAGCACTAACTAGACGAGCCAAGCCTCAACCGTAATTCAGTTCAGTGATTCAATATGATGCTTTTTAGTATATATAGTTGCGCTTCGTAAGTATACAGTTGCTGACTGATGCCCATCTGTTGCGTAATTGCCAGCACCTCCACACCCTGTCTATCAGTGGAAAGATACCTTTTAGCAGGAGCACAGCTAAACATTTTACTAAGATTCATATTCCTGGCATATTCCAGTATATAAATGAAAATCATCCCTCAAATCCACTCGATCTGCCATTACTCATTCTGAAACAGCACAACACATCTGAACCTTCAGTGCCGTCCTGTGGCCATTTTTATACACTGTTTATACACCAATGGGGAGGGGGAGGGGGGGGGGGGGCAATTGAATTAAATGAGATAAGTCCTCATCGCACAGATAGAATGCATGCAGATCGCACTGTGACAACAACACACACTTCCTCATTAAGCGTGTTCCATTATCTCATTACTATGTAGTACACTTTTCATAGTGTTTTATCATGACCTTTTCCCCCTGCTTTAAAATTTGATCCATACACAGTGACAGTCGTTAAATTGTGGCGCATGGCAACTGCTAAAAGGTTAAAAAGACTGGAGAGAAGAGGAATGAGTGTGAGTCGCACTGGAGCAGAATGAGTGTAAGTCGTTTATCATGCTAATCTAAACGCCCACTTATCATCGGACCTCATATAAATCACTGTCATATCTTGCATGAGTCCTCATTATGCACAGGGTGCTCTAAAAATCACAGCTCAGCAGTGAAAAAAATGAGATGTGCACTTCACCCCAAAATGTCATCAAGGATTTTACCCTTGTCATCCAATTTTGTATGGGTTTAGTGGGGCTGGGGCATATCTTGGATGCTGTTGGCTGCTGTGGAAATGAGGCCTCTTGATACAACCTACCCTAGTTTCCTGTTTAAAAGGGAAATATGTCAAGACACAGAATCAATTCACAAGCTTTAAGCCATTTTTATGGGCACCATAAAATATCTGGAGGGTTAAATGACACTCTAACAATAGGATAGTGTCTTTAAAGTTCCAACTCTTGGTGAGCTGCAATAACCAGCATATTAACCATTGAGATTCACCTCGGCCTAGTATTTAAGACTCGGATTCTTGGATTGTCTCAGTAGTAGAGCTCAGATTATTGTTTAAGCCTACTGTCTAGGTTTCTGACTCTTGTTTTTTCTTAGTGTTTAAGGCTCTGTCTCTTGATTAGTCCTACTGTTTAGGGCTCTGACTTTTGGTTATTGCCAGCTGTTAGGGCTCTGAATAATGGTTACTCCTAAAACTTATGGCTCTGAATCCTGGTTAGTCCAACTGTTTAGGGCTCTGACATTCTAGCTGTTAGGGGTCTGAATAATGGTTTCTCCTACTGTTTATGGCTCTGACTTTGCTTAGTCCTAGTGTTCCGATCTCTAACTCTTGTTAGCTCGAGTGTTTAGGGCTCTGTCTCTTGGTTAGTCCTAGCGTTTTGGTCTTTAACTCTTGGTTAGTCCAATTGTTTAGGGCTCTGACTTTTGGTTGTTCCCAGTTGTTTAGGCTCTAAATAATCATTTCTCCAAATGTTTATGGCTATGACTCTTATTTAGCCCTAGTGTTTAAGGCTTTGACTCTTGGTATGTCCTACTCTTTAGGGTTATGAGTTTTGATTATTGTCAGTCGTTAGGGATCTGAATCATGGTTACTCCTACTATTTAAAGCTCTGAAACTTGGTTATTCCTAGTGCTTACTGCTCTAACTCTTGGTTAATTCTACCGTTGAGTGCTCTATCTCTTGGTTTGTCCCACTAGTCTAAGTATTAGGGTTCTGACTCTTGGTCAGTCCTAGTGTTTAGGTCTCTGAATTTTGGTTAATCCTACTATTTATGGCTCTGAATCTTGGTTATAGTCATAGTGCTTACTGAACTATCTCTTGGTTAGTTCTAGTGTTCAGGGCTCTGACTCTGACTTGGTTTGGTCCTAGTATCTAGACTGCTTATTGTTGGTCTCTCATAGTGTTAGGTTCTCTGATTCTTGGTTAGTCCTAGTGTTCAGATCACTTATTCTTGGTTTCTCTGCATAACACACAACGCTGAGTAATGTCTAATTAGAATATGAGTTTGCAGAGACAAACAGATAGAAATGGAAGATGTAGTTATTGATTTAATGGTTTAAAGTTTTAATATCCCTCTGGAAGAAGTCATTGTACTATATCACTATATTACATCAGATTTTGGGGGGAAACATTATCTTGAATACTTATGATATAAAATCTTTTTGCTTTCCTTCTATTTCTTTCCACAATTTATAGATATGTGTTGTTAATAATAATAATAATAATAATATCATCACCACTCATAGGACAAGCCTATGCTTATAAATCAACTTTGAATACAGGACACATTGTAGTACTTGACCAGAATAAGAATAAGTAAAATAAGCTCAGTGAAAATAAACAGAGATGAATAAAACACAACCTTAGAAGGCACAGTAAAGAGAATAACACCACAACGGGAGCATTCTGAAGCCTTTCAGCATCAATAAACTCCGACTTCTACCGCAAACAAGCCATTAAGCTTCCCATCACTATTGGAAAAGAGATCTGAATCCGCCACAAGCTCAGGATGTTCCCTTTTGCACAGAAAAACAGGGATAATGAGTGTGTGTGTGTGTGTGTGTGTGTGTGTGTGTTTCATGCTCTTCGCTTTGTCCTAGCCCTCCCTCAGATCAGTGAAGCTTTGCCAAAGGCACCAAAACAATATTTTCATTTGTGAGTCTTGAAAAAAAAACAGAATCAGTTGCTTTTTTGGTGATCAAAAAGAACTGCCTTATACTTTATGTTTTAAATCACTCATTATTCTATATGTAATGTACTACTTTTAAAATCCATCATTTTTTAAAAAAATTTCCCAAAGCACAGTGGATACTCACTTACAATCATGAAGTTCCACAATGCAGCCCAACAGGTGCTGCATTGTGGAGACATACCGTAACCACTGGGAACAGTATGTAGCCTATACCTGTAACATGAAAAACGTGTGTGGTTTGACACTCGAATGTTGATTATCAGTTTTTGTGGTGTTTGTGTACCCTATTTATTGAGTAGGTTATGTTGTTTGGGGTAGACTGATGACGGAGAGACTAATATTTTTTATATAGGGTTAAAAAAAAACCTATAAAGTCAGCTTCAGAATTATTGGCACGCTTGATAAAAATGGGTGTTTACCAAGTTACTTTAATAGAAGCACCTGTACACCTGCACATTCATACAATTATGCAGTCAGCCAATGTGGCAGCAGCGCAATTCATAACATGAAGCAGATACAGATCAAGAGCCAGATCACATCAAACACCAGAATGGGGACTTTGACCGTGACATGGATGTTGATGGGCTGGTTTGAGTATTTCAGACACTGCTGATCTCAGACTCAGCATGATGCAAAAATTACAGTGAGCCTTGCAACTTAAATAAGCACTCTTTACAACTGTGGTGTACAGAAAAGCATCTCAGAATGCACAACGCACTGAACCTTGAGGCGGATGGACTACAACAGCAGAAGAACACATCGGGTTCTATCCTATTAGCCAACAACAGGAATCGGAGGCTATAGTGGGCACAGACTCACCAAAATAGAAGCCATCCTGTCAGTCTGAACCAGTTTGGCCATTCTTCTCTGACCTCTCTCATTAACAAGGTGTTTCTGCCTGCAGAACTGCTGCTCACTAGGTTTTTTTTTTGTTTTTCACACATTATGTGTATACTCAAGAGACTGTTGGGTGTGGAAATCCCAGGAAAGTAGCATTTTTTTAAAAAATATTCTGAAATGAATTTAAATTGGTACCACTT
>CM040996.1:13276696-13462985 GCA_022985145.1 Pangasius djambal
TAGCACTCTGGCAGCGCAAATCTGGGCATACTGCTTTGTTGCAAGCGAACCAACACAAACCGCAACAGCAAGGACATGCTCATACCCGACCTGCTTATGATTCCTCATGTTAGTCAGAACAGGCACCACCATGAGCTAGAATCCATACCCATGCAAGTTATCAAGAAAGTTAATGCAAAAATGCTATGAAAAATTCTTAAAGAAGAAGATAGAAGAAAACACACTCACTGAGGTAGAACAGAATGAGGCTATCCCCAGCTTTGGCAAACAGGTACTTTCAGCCATAGTCAAAAGCTGCTAATACCATATTCATATATGCACACAGACGAGAAGGTGAAAGGGAATGACTGCTGTATAATGTAAATATTGTGTCACATATCACTGTGAATTTTCTGAAAAGTCACTTGCACAAGGAGGTATCCAGGTGTTACACAACACCCCTGGTGGTTAGGAGGGGTCTTATATTTTATACTTCATATTTTATACTTATGCTATATTTTATAAAACCATAGAGACAGTATACTTGATTAACATTTCATGATATATAGCAGACCATGATATATAAAGTGTATAGGAACCCACATGTTGATGACAGAGCTTAGTCTTTATTGGCTAAATGCTGGGATGCCTTTTTTTCTTTTTCTCTTTAATTTTAATAACTCCCAAAATGGAAATGTTGGTGAATAATATTGTAAGACAAGTTTACATTCATAGGCAAAGTAACTTTATAAACCAACCCTTTTTTTTTTTTTAGCATTTTAAACCCGTATTAATCATCTCTAAGGCATGTGTAGTACAAATGCCCTAAATGCCCTTTCCTCTACCTTCGCTTCAGTTTATTTTGTACAACAAACTACTAAAATACAGTATATGAAAAGATTTATTTTACTATTTACAGGTCTTAATAAATGCTTATTGTGCTTATTGCTTCTAAATGCTTGTAGCTTATATCCCATGTGTGATAATAGCATATGTAGTAATAATGGTATACACGTTTACAGTAGGCTACTGTACACACACACACACACACACACGCCACCACCACCACCAGCAGCAGCTACAAAGTTGTTAAATTCCCATTAATAATAACAGGGAATTAATTACTCCACTACTGCCCTACCAGATAGGAGTTAACCATTAATTCAACATGAAAATGTAGACAAATAGTGGCCAAAATGCCAGTGTGGGTGTTTTCAGAGAAATATTCAGAAAATGGCATAATTAAAATGATACTCTAGATGAATCGGGTATTCATTAACTCACCCATATCTGCTTTTCTGACACCAATTAGCATGAAATACAATATGAACAATGGTTTTTCAAGGCCAGACCTCAGCTGGTCAGTCATTACAAATGGCATTAGATGTTAAAAATGAGATAATGGCTGCCATTTCTGTCCTAAATGAGTCAGCTAGGAAACCAGAGGAAAGGAAGGGAACTAATTATGAACCGCATTCTTGCTTTCACAAATGATTTTGCAGCAACATTTTTTTAATTGAGCCAGAGAAACAAAAAAAGAGAAGCTAAATTGGACCTGGATTGCTGTACGGCTGCTGATTTCCTGGGTCTAACAGACCTCTGTTATATCCTTGTATATGAACATGTATACCACGCTCCCTGATGGGTAAAAGGAAGTAATGTTTATTTCCTATTGATAGAGAGACTGGCCCAAATTCCTGCTCTTTTTCTTTATTGTGATTGTGGAAGTCATTAAGCTGTGTTGACTTTAAACAGGAACTGAACAGGAACAGAAAAATGGAAAAACTGTCAATCAGATCTAAACACAGGCACTGGTCCAATCACTAGACTTCTTGTATATTAAGAAATGCTAGAACTTCTAGAACCTGGTCTAACAAGACTTCTTGATAGCTGTTAATTTATTCCAGTGTCTTCATGAGACGTTATTGATGGTGGCTGAAAAAAATGTGCATATTATACATATGGTGCTGCAAGCACGTCACATTTAACACTGAGACACACTGTACAAATGTAACATTCAAAACTGTATGTGCTGACATACGGCCATATTTAAAAGGTAGTGAGGTGCTAATATCGAAATGTAGCATTTCGATATTTAAACTTCAGATGTAACTACAGAAAGCATGGCCACTAAAGCCAATTTTATATCACTAATAACGTTTCAAATCTGATTTGTCGGGTGTTAATTAATTTTCAAGGACAGCAGCTCTGACAGTAGTGCCAGCTCTAATTTATAATATGAATAATACACACAAATAATTTCGTTCTAATATGTTATCATTCTAAGATGTTATCGTTTCTATAGTAACAGCTAATTCACAGGAACTTATATGGAGGTGCGCCACATAACCTGCACTATATGGCCAAAAGTATGTGGACCTTTCCATCACGCCCATATCTGGTTCTTCCTCAATTGTTGGCACAAAGTTTGAAGCACACATTTGTCTAGGATGTCTTTGTATGCTGTAGTATCAAGAATTACCCTTCAAGGGCCCAAACCTGTTCCAGCATGACGGTGCACTTGAGGTCCGTTGGTTTGCCAAGGTAGGTGTGGAAGAACTCAAGTGTCTGGCACAGAGCTCTGACCTCAACCCCACTGAACACATTTGGGATGAACTGGAATGCTGACTGCGCCCAGGCCTCCTCACCCAATATCAGTGCCTGACCTCACTAAAGATCTTCAGCAAATCCCCACAGCCACGCTCCAAAATCTAGTGGAAAGCCTTCCCAGAAGAGTGGAGCTTATTATAACAGCAAACGGGGACTAAATCTAGAATGGTATGTTCAACATTCTTATACTGGGTGTGATTGGTCAGGTGTCCACATACATTTAGCACTATAGTGTAAGTCTAATAATAAACAAATCTAAAAACCTGTTGTTACATAACAAATAAAAAATGACTAATGTGCCATTTTTGATATGGTGAAGTTTTTTGTAAGGAGACGTTTAACATTCATTGAAGGAGTCTCCATTGTCAGCAAGTTTTCCACCATGGGAAAGGACAGAGGACTGCACGATCTGGTTTCTTGGTAACAACAGGCTTTCTTTTTCTTTGCTTTTTTTTTTTTTAATCTTATAAACTTCCAAAGAGAGAGAAAGGGAGGCTGGAGAAGGAACAACTGTTTATAGCCATGACGACATAAGTGCTAACAGCAACTAACTTGCCTTGTTGACATTCCACAACATTAAATCGGATAAAAAGTGTGATGTGTGGTTCATTAATAACTTTGTTATTAAATAAATTTGTAATCATTGGCAAATTGCCCCATCGTGTTTTATTCATTACTTACAGTACATAGAGCCAGTGGTCGTATGTATTTAGCCTCCTGGTGTCCTCAGTTTAGTTAAATGATCTAGCACTATCTCATCCACTAATCAGTCTATTATCCAGCAGGCTGTTAACTATACTATTGCATAAGCTAGGATAATGCAACATGTTAATGCGATAATAATGATGTTTGCTTATCAAGTGACTTTGTGTAACCTATCCCAAAGCACATGTATTTAATACTTACTTTTTCTCTGTATTTCAGCAATATAGAGGCCAGTAGGACCTAATAATTCATAAGCGGCTATGAAAAATTGCTCAAGGTCTCCAGGTGACACATACCTAGCGAAAAACAATACCAGAGAGTGTTTTTTGTTTGTTTGTTTATTTATTTATTTTCATTTTTAGAAAGAGGCCCTGGATCATCATGTTTTAGCAGAAAAAGTTTGACAAACTAGCCCAACTCTGTTTAATATGGTTCAATGAAACACATTTCGAAGATAAAGAATGGTTTAACCTTCAGGCATGGCTTTCTCACAACCAGCAATCTAATTACTTTTTTGGTCATAACATTTGTGACAGAAGCCATTTTACAGCTTCACACCTCCTAACAATGTGCTGAAGCAAATGGAAATGCCAGCATGTGTTGATAAAAAGCAGGTTTTCAAGGTTGGAGTGACCTCAGAAGACTAAACGCAATCCAATTATGCCCCAATCCAGAGGGGTTGTTTATGCCTCAAAACTGCCTTCCATCACTAATCGCAGCCAAATGTTGTTTTAACGGTGTGAGCACGTCGTGGCGTCAGCGATAAAATCCTCCTCCAGCCGAGAGCTATTACATTAAACAACTGTCTTAAGACATCAGCATCTAAGAGGAATGCTGATAATGCTAAACGACAGTAATGCCTTAATGTGAACTGTTTTCTTGCGGGAATTTAGGAACAGGGGTGTAAGTCTTGATAGAAAATGGCTTCCTATTTTCAAAATCGGGATGCATGTTAATCACTTATGCTTTTTCTTCAGAAAGTTCACGCAGAAGATGTTACATTTGATCAAGGTTTCAAACAGAGAGTGTTGTATATGGTACATGTGCAGATGTGTCATGTATGTATTAGTGAACAAGGTAAAATGTCCATGGGAGTATCAATAATCCCTACTAAAGTGCCTGTTTACTTTGCTAACGGAAAGAAAAAGGATTAAATTAACCACGACAAACTGTTTCTGTTCCTCCATCCACTCCAGCTCAATCTCCAGCTTTCCATCTGAGTCCTGATATTCCATAAAGAAGCGCTCACCATTACAGTCATATGACACTTCCTCGTGGTTTGATTTAGTAATGGCTATAGGAGCACTGACACACCAGAATGGTGTTTGGGCTTCAGCAAGAACAGTGAGAGTCAACATGCAACAATGCTGAGGAGAAGAAAAAAAAAAAAAAACCGTAAGAAACAGTAATCCGAATTTACCTTAGTAAGAAAATCCAAACTTCTGGTTTAACAGAGAAATCTGAAAAATATTCATACATTAATCTGAGGATTACATCAGTTGTGTAAATGACTCAATCTTTAATTATGGATTAAATTAGGAGAATAATTGAAACCTAAATCTGGATTAAATTAAGGCAGTATCTGTATGTAATCGGCATCACATTAGGAGGACAGTCATAACCTAAATTTAGAATAAATTGGATTATAGTTCAAATTTGCATCTGGATTAATTAAATGTGGCCGGTTTACATCTGGGTACATTTAAGACAATCCGAAATTTGTTTCAAATTAGGGGGATAATCCAGCACAAAATACGGATAAGTATATAACAGTTATCCAATAATTAAATAAATAAATAAAAAGTAATAAAATTAATGTGATAACCTAAAATTCCTGGATACCTCGATGTGTCCCTGTAGTGCTTCGGTCCTCCAAGGCAGGCTGATTTTTCCACAAAGAGGGGTATGTCGCGATCTGTTTTCTTTACTGATAACTTGCAGAGGGAGATAACCATCTGCAATCTGATCTGTAGACCATATAGTACAAAACTAACAGATTAATATTATAGCAGTCTGCTTTCTACACAGATCAGAGCTGAGTTCTTTCCCCTGAGTCATGTTTGGGAATTAAAAATTGAAAGTGATCTTGGGTTGGCCTCGGACTCGTGTATGGCTTCAGAATTCACAGCGTGATAGAGTCCAAAAGTCTAAGCTCAGCACCAAGAACTGATTTTATTTAATCAGTTTCCTCAAATTAAAAAATACCCAGGTGACCCTTATTATACAAGAATCCATTATTTTAAAACTGAAACAACTGATTCTTAGTCGTATTCATATGAAAATGTGTTTAGTTTCTGTCAGATTGTTGCAACACTGTATATTTCATTCAGTCTTCACAATGTGAACTGATGTCATCTCTTTAAAAAAAAAAAAAAAAATTACATGTGATGCTGAATAAATGCGGATGCTCCTCTATGCATTTTGTGTTATTGACCAAATGCTATGTTCTGGTTGTTCTTTGTGTTCGGTAAAATCTAGCTCTCTAGCACACTCTACTGTCCAGGCGCCAAAGTACGAGTCAGCAGTAATAATATATTACTGCATAGCTTAAAAAAAAAAAGCAAAGCAAGATAAAACTCATTAGCTGTCCATGAAGGTATGCATCCCAAATCTTACGGCTCGAAATGTACAACAGGAAAATGTAAAACAATGCAAACTTTAGCCTTATAATTTTAACAAAGTTCAGACTGCACCTTTCTTGCAGAACAGCTGGGAAAAGCTCACTGACGCAATGCTTTCTACTGTGTTGTGCAGCTCAAGGTGCACACGGTATCTGTGCAAGCCGTAGTCAGGATCAATGTCATCAAAAGGGGCTTGCATGTCTGTTGGCTCATACAGACTGGGAAACAGAAAGAGTGTGAAAGAGAGAAGATTACTGGTGAAAGCAGACCTAAATCTGTACATGTCTATTTGGATTAAAACTTAAGTTGTTAATCAAAATTTTAAATATCTTAAATATATTAAAACATTCTAAAACTAGGTCTGTATTAAATTAGGATGATAATTCAAACTTAAATCTGTATTAATTTAGAGTTAATCCAAAACCTACATCTGGACTAAATTAGAGGGATAATCCAAAACCTAGATTTAATCCAAACAGGGGTTTTGGATTATGCTTCTACTTTACTCTAGATTTTGGGTTAAATCTCTAGTTTAATCCAGATACAGGTTTTCCATTATCCAAAATCTACATCTGGTATATATTAGAGAGATAATCAAAAACCTACTTCTGGATTAAATTATAGATCTAACCCAAAACCTACATCTGGATTAAATTGGAAGGTTAATCCAAAGACTATATCTGGATTAAATTAGAGGGATAATCCAAAACGATATCTGGATTAAATTAGAGAGATGATCTAAAACTCTATTTTGAGTAAATTTGAGGGATAATCCAAGACACACATCTGGATTTAATTAGAGGGATAATCCAAAACTACATCTGGAGTAAATTAGAGGGATAATCCAAAAACCAAAATCTGGATTAAATTAGAGAAATAATCCTAAACCTACATTTGGGCTAAATTAGAGAGATAAGGCAAAACCTTCATCTTGATTAAATTAGAGGGCCAATTCAAAATCTTAGAGATAATCTAAGAGAGATGATTAATCTAAACTTGTGTGTGTGTGTGTGTGTGTGTGTGTGTGTTCAGTGACAATATTTAGGATCACCAGAAGATGGAGGTGTAGTGCAACTAATCCACTCAGTCCCCCCCTTCCTCACTTTTTCATGCTCAACCCTGTGACTAACACATGGCAAGACTGAGACGCACAGTCTTAGTAATTAAGTGACAATAAATAATAATAAAAAAACAAAACATACATACATGGTGGATGACCCCAGAAGATTTCTTTCCACAAGTCTGTGATAATGTAAGTTCACTAAGACAAATGCAATTTCTTGCTGCTTCTGAGAACAATAAATAATAAATAAACAATGTGTTAAAGATACTTTTACAATGCATATATTAGCAACAAGCCTGTACTCTTGTGACTTTGTCAGTTCATTAAATGAGCATTGGATGAGCGATCAAGTAGATAAATATAGGCAAAAAGTGAAAGATGCAGCTTGTAAACATATGTTTCAAAACATTTTATTTGCTGTATTAATTTTTACAAGTCCTCCATCTGTACTTCCGGACCTGACTGTATATATATATATATATATATATATATATATATATATATATATATATATATATATATATATATATATATATATATATATATATATATATATATATATATATATATATATATATATATATATATATATATATATATATATATATATATATATATACATACATACATACATACACACACACATATATACAGTCAGGTCCGGAAGTATTTGGACAATGACAGAGTTTTTGTGATTTTGCCTTTATACACCACCACAATGGATTTGAAATAAAACAATCAGGATGTGATGTAGACTTTCAGAGAAAAAAAAAAAAATCTTACTTGGCAGAAAAAAAAAATGAATGAGTGCTCAAAATCTCACAGAGCACATGACTTGACATAGTTCTATACAATATCTCTGATGCAGTATGTTGTTTTGTGTTGTAGTCGTGTTGTACTGCATTGTTCTCTTTCCATCATAGTGTTCATTTTTCCTCGACATGTGTTTTAATGTGATGTGGCAATTTGTACTATCATTATGATGTCATTATCACAGCTTTGCACTGTCCTGTATTTTATCAGTGTTTTCACCCCTGTGTTCCTGATTCAGTTCCATGCAAACAATCCTATCTAGTTAACAACTGCTAAATCTTCAGATTGACTGTATCTGTTTAGTGTCTGTATTGTGTTTTCAAGTTGCATTCTGTCTTTTAACTAGAGCATGTTAGCTTTAAACATATTTTGTTTTGCATAAGTCATTAAGATGTAGAGTGTTTATCTGGTTGGAACTGACAAGAAAATACAAGAGGCAACTACGAAATAAACAACTAATAGGCTTAAAGGTTTCTCCTTAAAGAGAAAACCCATTTGGAAAACTGACCTCTGGTCCAGAACTCTTGTTTGTGTTTGGATGTGCCTCCTGTCATTCTTTTTTTAGACTCTATGCTCTACAGGCCACCATAGGTCCTGGGGACGGAGCTTTGTGAACATGAGTGGAAATCATTCAAATGTTGAACCCCCCTAGCTTTAAGAGACTTAATCTTGAAAAAAAAGAGACTAATCATACCTAATGCAGCTTTAATATAATCTGCTTGTCTTAGGCACCCGGAATACTGATTTGTACAACCCTACATAGGTGTTAGGGTTGAGGTTCGAGCCATAAATGGAAGTCTATATTAGTGAAAGTAGTGTAGAAATGCAGATAAACAATAAGCTCAGTAAGTGAGAGGTCAGAGGTCACATGTGCACATACCTGCCAAACCCCCACAGTTACACCTTTCTCAATGTACAGCAAAGAGATGAGCCTGTCTGAACCACACAATTTTCCACCGTCCTTCCTCACCACCACTTTACTTAAGAGGGATCTCCAGCCTGGTCTATAATAATAATAATAATAATAATAATAATAATAATAATAATAATGATAATAATAACAATAATAATAATAAAATATTGGAGCATAGCCTCCAAGTTAGCATCATACAAGTCTACATCATCACACTTATCTTAAAAGACAAAGTTTCGCTCAGTAACCCCATTTGTATAGAAAAGGTTTAATAAAATATATAAAGTTTGTGTTAGTAAAATATTGTGGCAGTGGGGCAGGGTCAAGTGCTGGCTATGAAGCGGAAGGAGCGTCGCGGAGCATGAGTGGCTAACAAGTGATTGTCTACACCTCTGTGTGGTTTATAGAAACCTGTTTATGAGCTCTCTCTTTTTTACTAGGTGGCCAGATGCCAGTGAGACCAGACAGACCTGAGGAGTCAACTTGGCCCAAGCAACTGAAGTAGTTGTGTGTTTAATTCCGTTTTGGCCTAATTTTATTTAATTATAATGAACCAACAGTGAAAACCACTGAAATAAAGAAGAAAAATTTCAGACAGCTCCACTCTCTCCATCCCCAGCATCAAGTGACCTCATCTCCAACCCATCTGTCAGGGATATGATATATAACAATCAAATTGGAACTATAATATCCAATTAAGTTCTACCTTTAATGCTGCGATACCAAAGTATGTGCTGAAGAACAAAGTGATTGTTTGATGTGAGTCTCATGATTTAGGCATGCAATCTGCTCCATGCTTAAATGGTAACTATAAGCTTTCCTTAGTCATTAGCAACATTAGCGTTGTAGTTCCAGGGCGAGATGCAACCTTCAGTCACCAAGCATGTCTTTTCTGAGCAAGAGTAAAATTGTGTGTTTTTAATTTTTTTTTTTTTTTTCTTTAAAATGCCTTACCTGCATGTGATTGGACAGTTAATGGGCACAAGCATCACTCCATGCAGCTCTAGTGTAGTGGGTTTATCCAGAATTGGCCAGTTTCCTGAACTCCAGCCAACAGTCAGAGAGGCTTGGCCGAAGTACACGTGAGTGTGTTTAATTCTGTTCTCACGTCCTCTTGCTTCCTTCACTGTGATCTCCCACATGACACCAAAACTCCTGATGACAACAAATAAATGCAACCCAGGACAGATGTAATATTGGAAACACATGCAGGAATGCGATACAGGAAATTATGTTTTTACTGTACTTTAAAAAAAAGCAAAATGTGTCTTGGCTACTTGACTAAAAATGGGATAAATGTAGAACTGTGCACATTTAATTGTTGGCTGAAATATTCTTGTATTAATCTGACCATGCTTTTTTTTCTATTCAGCAGATTAAGACCACGTACAAACAAAGCCACTTGTTGAGATCTAAATCGAGGCATGAAGTTAAGGAAATAGCTAATATGATGCAGTGGCACCCTATGACATCAATCAGTGTGAAAGAAACAAAGGCAGAAGTGCTGAATCCCGTTGAGGTTTAATAGCCGTTGTTTGTGTCTCGGCGAGTGTGGAGACTATTATTACGGAGGTAAATCTCATCCTTCTGTGCCTCTGTAAACCCAGTGAGCCGACAGGGATTTGTCTGGGCATGAGGACAGAGCCAAGCAATTTATTTCCACGATTTGACAAAACCTTCGGAGCGGTAGAACAATTACTTTCGCTCCCTCTGCACTGCATAAGACCTCGGGGTTGAGAAATCGAGTGACTCGGCAGCTCTAATCAGAGGTTAAAACAGCAACAAGGATCGTCAGGTGCGGTTTGGTTCCTTGTTTCCCCAAATGAATGCTGAGAGGATCTGAGATGTGGCCTTCAAAGAACGCTTTAATGAGTCTGAAGACATCAAGGGAAAGCTGCAAGGTTTGTATTATTGCGCTAGTTCCATACTATACATTATCGTTTCTATTGTATGAGCTAATTCACAGGGATTTGTATGCCAGACACGCCACATAAATGGATTAAAAAAATTGTTGATTTGGTAAAGTTTTCTGTGAGAAGAAGTTTATTTAGCATTTTTGGAAGGAGTCTCCAGTGTCAGTGCTTTGTAACCGAGGTATAGCTATTAGTATGAAGTGTGGTATAAAATGAGTAAAACACTTTTATTGAAAAATAATCAACTTCGGGCTGGTAACAGTAACCCTGTTTTGCGTTGGGCCTCATGACACCACCCCTTCATTGACTATTTTCCTATAACAGCGTTTTATTTCTTACATACCGAATATAACCACCTATATACAGTATATTTGTCTATATTTGTCTAAGCACATCTGCCTTTTCTATCATTCTATCTATCTGTCTATCTATGCTTTACATATACTATTCTCTGTTACAAAACTGAGACAGGGCAGAAAACCCAGCTGGATCTGCTCTGTCAGAATGAGGATCTGATACTTCGCAAACACACAAATCTCAGACTAATTAGCAGAGAGATGAAACCACACGCTGAACCTCAGAGACTTTTAACATGGCTCTGGCTTTTGGAGCAGTGGCATTTTTGCTGTCAGAAAACAAAACAGAGTCGGCCATGTGTGAGCCACATGATCGCTCCTGAGATTTATCCTAATTAGACTGAGCCAATTAGCAAATGTGCTGGATGGCTCTGGCATGTTTGGCTAACATCTCAACCCTTCATTGTTCACTACTTAGCAATGCCTTGTGGGATCACCTCGGGCCATCTTTTTAGATTTTGTAATACTACAACTGAAAGATTTAGTTTAAATAGCTCATGTATACTTCTGTCCATCTCAGTGCTAATCAGCATAATAGTCCTGATTGAGACAGAGCTCTAGAGTCTCTGTCAGTGTTTGGTGATCTCCACACGTGGGAGTGGAAATAAGAGAGAAAGAGAGAGAATCACCTTTCATTTTTACACTGACACCAGTTATATTTTCACACTTTTAGTTCACCAACTTTTAGTTCATCTTACTCTCAACTTAAAGTGATCTCTGGAATATTTTAATATGATGATGCTTAAGTTATTACACTAAATGAGCAGCTTGGACCTGACCTGAACATAAAGGTTAAACAAGGGACAAATCTAATTTTAGTGAAACTAAAAAAAAAAAAAAAACCCAAAAAAACCCACAATTTTCATGACAAAAGTCTATTTTTATTGCTCACCTGAGGACTTCAGCTGTTCGAGTTGGCAGTCCGGTGTAAGAATGAATGGATTTTAGTTTTTTCTTCCAGCTTCCGTTATGACCAGCCAGTTCTTTAAAGAAAACTCTCCTCCAGTATCCCTTAGGCTTTTCCTGAATGCTGGCCATGTCCACTCCATCTGTCACATCCTTTATTAGCCTGGATGTCTTCGTTTTTGCTTGCTGCCAGGTGTAAAAGCGATACCACATGGCACTGGGGATAGACAGTTCATTATTAGAAGTGGCAGATAATTTGGTTTAAAAGCTCCTTTGTGTGTCTAAAATTGGCATGCATTTACCTAACCCTTTCAAACCCATATTAAAAGAATGGTTAGGGGACAAATCACATTTACATAATGTTCCCTTCAGTCCAAATGTATTCAGTGAGCCAAGACAGGTTTAGTATCAGATATATGCTTCTTTAGTTTTGGAGCTCCAAAACTAATGGTGCTAGGAAGTAATGGAAGTCTGTCTCACCCAAAATCTTTTCTGCATCTGCCTCAAACTACATCCGGTTCTTTAGTAAGGTAACACACAGACTTGCGGATGTGGTTTAGGATACAGTATAACTAGCTGTAACATTATGAAGGCAGCCATCTCGGACAACTGGAATCACTTTTTTTCTTTAGCAGGGTTTGGTATCATTCCATCTCCTAGGCCCCTCCTCCCAAAGTCTGAAGGTAAAATGTGGTGTGTATGATAATATTTGCTGCAGCCTCAGAAAACCAGTTGGATGTCGGTGAATGTGAATTCTGGCAAAAAATCCAAAAAATGAAAGAAAGAAAAAAAAAAAATCAAGGTTTGCTCAACATTAGTTTTTTCAGCCAATAAGCACCTTTACAAAATCATATATATTTTATAAAAATGATGCGGAAATGCTTTATTTCCTTTTTAATCTTGCCTAGGTTGCCTTCCGGTAAAGATTGTGTTGGGTAAGTAGCCGGTTTTATAAAACACAGTAATAAAACCTCATTCTGCCAAAAAACCTTGTTAGCTAGTAAATGTCACACTTTGATCATGTTGTATAGCTATGTGTCAAAGTGAAACAGACAAAAGCTTAATCTACTCAGTTTATAATCAGATACTGACTGTCAAAATGACCGCTATGTTCTCGTGCTGCAGTCAAAATGAAATCTGGAATTTATTCATTTTCTCTTTTTTTTTTAAGTAAACAGTACCTGTTAGAACTTTACTTCTGGTTTACAGATAAAGGAGAAAAATATGTAAGTTCAGGAAAGTCTGTAGTTTAAGTTCAGGAAAGTCTGTGTTTATTTATTTATTTATTTATTTTTTAACTATATACAGTAGAAAAAGTCAAAATTTCACCATGTGAAATGGTTTCCCAGGCCGCCAAACAGTTAGGATAATGTGTTAATATGGACTATTTCTGCTATTTTACAAAATCGTTTATTTATTAATTAAATTATAAGCCTAACAAAGTTGATGTTAGTATATGTTCACCAACAAAGGTTACCAAAATGAGTAAGAAACACATCAGGGTGCAGAACAAATCCTTTTTTTTTTTTCCCCCTACCAATTTACACAGCACTTTGGTGACAGAAAGAAGATGTTGGCAAAACTTTACGAGGAACAACTGTTACCCTTTGTTCACACCAGCTGCAAAATTTATACAAATCACGTATTACCTTAAACTGCATTTTGTATTGTAGTTAAATCCTGGAAAATGTGAGACAATGACTTTCCATGTTTGCACACAAAAAATGATTTAATGTAGAACTGCAGTCGTGATAGTAGCAGTCTTGGGGATAACAGACAATCTGTGCTGTAGGTTTGATCTGAGGAATTCACTGGAGCCAGATGTTTGGATTTGCCACTTCATCCTGACATACCTAATTTGCATAGAATTGAGAAACTTTAATGGTGCTTCTTATTATTGCTCTGTATCACATACCTAGATAGAAAACTCTTTTCTTTTTTTTTTTTTTTTTTCGCTTCCCCGTGTGAGCGCAGGATATGAACTCTGACGCAGCGACAAGCTAAAGATCTGGACATTTGTCTGGTAAGGGTAAAACTCAAACTTACTTGTTGTCAGCCAGCTCATGGAAACGCTTGTTGACGAAACCAAGGCAGAAAAGAGATCCTGCATCCAAATATGAAATAATCTTCTCAGTGACCTCTGGTGGCATCCTAATCCCAGTCAAGTTAAAACCAGTGTCATATATTTGATTATATATCAGTGCCATAATTGAAAAGTGTCCTTGAATTCCACTCAGGTTCACTGTATCTATAATTATTCAAATCAATACACATTTAACGTAAAGAAACAGTTTGGTGAAAAATCTAATTTACTCCACTTTTACTACACTTACTTCATGTATCTCATCTGCCAAGACATGTTTGGTGTCTGAAGTTTGCTTGTTTAGATTTACATGGTTAATGGAGCTAATAAGTAATAGGTAAGGACTAAAACACAACAAGGCGTGCTTACAGGAAAATAATCACCAACTGTCCTATAATCAGAGCTGCTGTTATAGAAAAGTCACCAAATTAACGCTTTCTGACCAGTCACGTTTGAGAACGCTATGGCATAGGAAGTTTATCTCAACCAAGATTTTTTTTTTTCTGTAAATGCATGCGCAAATCTTCAGTAAATACTCACTTCAAATGACACTATTAAGCTACATGATCCCATTTTTACATAAACAATTTTATAAGATAGGAGGAGTAGACCATCCGTACTTCTGGGTTATCCAAGATGGCTGCCTCCATAATGTCACGGTGTTCATGCTTACATATGGATTAAAGCAATTCAAACAGTAAGTGACATTACCATAGCACTGGGAGTAGTTTGAAGCAAATATTTACAGAAAATAGAGAATTTTGGGTGAGATAAACAGCCATTGCTTGTTCTCTCATAGATCCGGTTAAAAAGTAAAGAAGTCAACATCAGTGGCCAGTAATACCCTGGCTGATCATGTGCATTTGTAGTAAGAGGGACAATGTGTAAGTTTTTTTTTTTTTTTCTCTGAAACTAACCATTTCATATTCACAAACTGCTGTGGAACAACTAATGTCTGTCTAGTTGGTCTATGGTTTATGCATCTAGGTATTATAACCTTGACATCCAGGACATCAGTTTTAAGGTAAAACAAATAGGTTCATAACAAAAGTTCTGTTGCTTTACTGCTATTATACATTTCAAAATGACCTGGATGACTGCAGCCATTTATATTTACATGTACGCCATTTGGCAGACACCCTTATCCACTTACAGAAGTGACACACACAATACCTTGTGTTAATTTACACCTGTGACTTGCCTCTCTATGTAGTTTTCAGAGCTCCTGACTGATTTGGGCGGAAGTCTGGGACAGGTGGATGATCGGTGGACCATAATGCGTTTCAGTCTGTGAAAAGAAGACATACCGTAAATAGCTGCAGCACATATTTGAAGAGTAAATGTGTTGAATTAGCGTTAACTCTTTCTACAGTGTGTTAACTGGATGCGTCATGCTGAACAATAAGACATTATAAATTTAATTTCAACCTTGACTGGAACTGTAGCAACTGAAGTAGCACATCTGGAAACAAACACTGTGTCATTTCCATACTGTAGTTAGAATTAATTTGACAGTGTGAGTGTTAATTAAACTGTTAGAATTAATTTGGCATTGTACGGGCCAATTTAACACTGCGCTGGGATAATGTAACATTGCATGGGTTAATTTAAAACTGTATGTGATAATATAAGATTGCCTGGGTTCATTTAACATGGTATGGAATAATATTACACTGTACGGGTTAATTTAACACCGTAAGGGATTATGTAACACTGTAAGGTTCAATTCAACACTTTATGGGTTAATTCAACACTGTATGGAATAATGTATGGGTTAATTTAACACTATACAGAATAAAATATGGGTTAATTTTATCACTTTATGGGTTCATTTAACACTGTGGTGAATAAAATATGGGTTAATTTAACACTGCACAGGTTAATTTAACATTTTACGGGTTAATTTAACACTGTGTGGGATAATGTATGGGTTAATTTAACACTATACAGAATAAAATATGGGCTAATTTATCACTTTATGGGTTAATTTAACACTGTGGTGAATAAAATATGGGTTAATTTAACACTGCACAGGTTAATTTAACACTTTACAGGTTAATTTAACACTGCGTGGGATAATGTATGGGTTAATTTAACACTCTATGGAATAATGTATGGGTTAATTTATCACTTTATGGGTTAATTTAACACTGTACGGGTTAATTTAACACTGTGTGGGATAATGTATGGGCTAATTTATCACTTTATGGGTTAATTTAACACTTTATGGGTTAATTTAACACTATGTGGGATAATGTATGGGTTAATTTATCACTTTATGGAATAATGTATGGGTTAATTTATCACTTTATGGGTTAATTTAACACTGTACGGGTTAATTTAACACTGTGGGATAATGTATGGGCTAATTTATCACTTTATGGGTTAATTTAACACTTTACGGGTTAATTTAACACTATGTGGGATAATGTATGGGTTAATTTAGCACTTTATGGGTTAATTTAACACTGTACGGGTTAATTTAACACTGTGTGAGAATTTATGGGCTAATTTATCACTTTATGGGTTAATTTAACACTTTACGGGTTAATTTAACACTATGTGGGATAATGTATGGGTTAATTTAGCACTGTAACGGTTAATTTACCACTTTACGGGTTAATTTAACACTATGTGGGATAATGTATGGGTTAATTTAGCACTGTAACGGTTAATTTACCACTTTACGGGTTAATTTAACACTATGTGGGATAATGTATGGGTTAATTTAGCACTGTAACGGTTAATTTAGCACTGGAGTTTGGCGGAAGTCGTTTACTGGTTTACTGTTGGTTAAAATAAATGCTATAAAAAGGAACAATGCCAATACCAAACAGCTTAATACCGCTCCAGCGTACCTCTGTGAGTTCATCTCGGCGTTTCTGTTGTACGGGTAGACCGGCCTTGTTTCGCTTTAGCAGTTCAAAAACTTTCCTTAGTCCATTACACGGATATTTGTTTTACAGTGAAACCTAATAGGCACGTGGCCGCGTCCGGTAACTATAGCTACGAGCATGAAGTCGTTGCTAGGGTTAGCTACTGCGTGACGTCAGTGCTTCCGCCATATTGGAGAGGTCTACACTCAATCGTAAAACAACGCAGTTCAATCGACAGGCGCGGCTCCACCGGCAGCAACTCATTAGAACGAGACGTCAACGCTTCCGCCATATTGGAGAGGTCCACACGCGACCGTGAGCCAACGCAAATCTATTGACAGGTGCGAGTCTACCTGCAGTAACTATCTTTATGTTCAATTTATGTTCATTTTCATAAAATTGTTTTGTTGCATACATTCTACATTTCAGAAAGTAGTAAGAAGATATACATTGATGATATTTGAATTCAGCCTAATAACTGTCAGCTGAGGTGTAGCATGTTAATGTTATCATTAGATAATAATTATAAGCCAGGAAAACCTTGAGCAATTGCTTTACTTCTAATGATACATTTAAATCTATTACATGCAACAACAACAACAACAATAATAATAATAACCATAAAAGTCATTTATCCATCATAAATTTACCATGTACCATAATATTAGCTAAAGCTAATGCTGTCAGTCTAATCTTAGCTGCCATAATTTCTAAACATTTTTTGGTAATACAAATATAAAACATAATACTAAAATCAAACACGATGGCGTATGCCTTTGTAGGAAAATAATGATTAACAAGGTGATGTAATATGGCACAATGTGAAGTAACTGTTACCAAAACAAAGTTGATTATTTTCCAATAACCGCACATCCCGAAGTGGTTTATTCTCCTTATACGAAAGCAATTTCCCGAATTAAGAATTATTAATGTTTGTTCCTGTTATCACTCAAGTTTCACCCGCTAGAAACAGTCATTCCCTCAGCACACTCTCCTTTTCTCTCTCATGAAGTAAATCACGAAAAAGAAACCGGAAAGCACAAAGTCTTCTGTCCTGAAGACTCTCCTGTAGCAGACAACATATTGACGGTTACAAAATACTGACACCTGAGACTCCTTCCCTAAATGTTAAATAAGCCTCTTCTTACAGAAAGCTTTACCATATAAATGGTTTTCTTTGTTAAATGACAAGTTTTTTTTAAGTTGTTGATTATAGGTTGTTGAATATATGAGCTGTTACTATAGAAACGATAATATATTAGGAAGAGTGCATTAATATAAACCTATTTCTTTAAGTTTTCTCAACAACTTTCTTTCATTCATTCCTCATTCATTTCTTTCATTCATTCCTTTTCATTCATTAATTCCTTTATCCTGATCAGGGTTGTGGTGGATCCAGATGCTATCCCCAGAACGCTGGGTTGGGACGTGAGAACATGCATGGCAGTCCATCGCAGGCATCGCAGTCCACCACAGGGCACCATGCACACACATTCGCACATTCAGGGGCAATTGCCAGTAAGTAGATTGACATGCCACATACTGGCATGTTTTCGGGAGGTGGGAGCAAACCCAGGCTTTGGATCCATCCAGAAACCCTAGAACTGTGAGGCGAACAACTTTCTTGTCAGAATGAATTCTAATAGCAAAGTGTTTGTGGCACATCCTGACTCTTCCTCCTAAATCAACCAGTTATCCAATTAATCACTTTGCATTTTTATGCACAGACCTAATGTTCATTGTGCCATTACACAGACTGTGGGGGAACAAGCAGCTGAAGACATAGAGAAGGATAACAATAATGCTGCTTGTTGGAGTGAATAGATACAGACAGTAGCGCATGACTTTATCTCACATGGCTGAGGATCTGCGATGCAGTAAGATGCCCTGAGGTTTGTGAATACGAGTCCCTGTGCCCTCTCAGCGTGACATTTTCATGTTCTCTGATGTTTTCTCGGCTTTCTCCGAGCCATGGGTGAGTGAGTGCTCTCAGGGCTTTAATGTCAGTTTCTGCATCGCTTGTCACTACACGCTGCGTGATGGCTGTCAGAAAGGTAGCCAAGGCCCGTAGAGACTGCAGCTTCAGCTCCACAAGTGAGAATTTATCTGTTTACAGGCCAGACCAAAGTAGTTGTTTAACCACAGATATGACGTGTGTGCCATTTTAAAAAGATGGTTGATATATCAGCTTACATTACTTATACAAGAATGGGATAAATAATACTAATGAAATACATATTTCATTTTGGAGTGTAAAGATGTGCTGCTTTACATTTAACATTTGTGTCTTGTAAATATGGTTGTGAAGCATGTAAATGAATGTACAACATGGTTAAACTTTTAGGCTGGGAAAAAAAAAACAGAGCTCACAATATCTATACTGACATTTAAAAATCAGTCTAATATTATATATGGACACGCATTAGTATACCCATTCCAATACTCGGATTGTTGGCTGTGGAATTCAAATGATGCTCAGCTAGTATTAAGGGGCCCAATGTGCGCCAAAAAACATTCCCCACACCATTACACTACCACCACCAGTCTGGCCTGTTGACACAAGGCAGGTTGGCCGTGTTCTTTTGATTTTGATCACAAATTTGACTATAAAATGATTCCGTGGCTGAAGAACTATCAAATTTCAGCATAGTCTGCTTCAGTTTGATTTGATTATATAAGAAGAATTATTTAAAAAAAAAAAATAGAACTTATATACCAGAGGAACTGTTTCTACAGTACTGGAAATTAAAATGTGAAAATAGCTAAAATTTTGTTAAAAAAAAGTTCTGTGATCTATTATAATTTAGTCAAAATTCCAAAATCAATGGAGTTAAATTGAATATACAGTATGCTTCTTCTGATATTAGTACATCAAACCTATTTCAGAAAGCATCCATAATATTCATAATTGCGGTTGGAATTTGAAATTATCCTTCATGGGCAACACTGTATGGGATAATGTAACACTATAAACAGAATTTTTGTGCAAAGAGCATGAAATTCAACAAGATGTAGTAAATGCACTAGAACAACTGCATTCAACTATAATATGTGTAACGATTTAAAATTCCACGTTTACAATTATCCTGAGCAAATAATTGCGACAACGGATACATTTTGATGCTTAACCATTAGTGATTAGTTTATGGCTATAAATAAGACATATCAATCTGAAGTGGTTTTGTTTTGTAGTGGCGACTTTACTTTACCATTTTTGACCAGTGCCACAGATTCAGATGAGACACATCTATTTTGGACTTGAAGTGGAAAAGCACAAACTTCTCTGTCCAGTTGCCATCGACCTTTATTTACCAAGCCATAACTAGGGAGAGTCAAGGAAATAAAAAAATTATGAAAGTCTGTGAAAACTCTTTTGTTTCTGAGCTGATGAGCTGCCTTCTGCTACATAATTTACATAAATGCCTGTGATTGGCTGCAACAAGCTGCAACAGAGTATCCGCTATGTATGGAAGCTGAGGTGGTTCATGGTTTAAAAAAAAAATTGGAGTCGCTGAACTACTGCCACTTTTTTTGTACGTTGATCAGTTCTATTACAGTATTTTTCCAGTGATTATTCTGATTCGCTGAAATACTTCACTGGGTCCGGACCACAGTATTCCAGTTTATGACCCTTTGAATTTTACAGCCTTAATTTTCACATCCTTTGTGTTTTGGAATTTTTTTTACATAATAATAATAATAATAATAATAATTATAATACACTTTATTTATAAAGCACTTTACATTTTAAAGAAAATCTCAAAGTGCTACATAAAGAGTCATAATAACATACAGCAATTAAAACCAGCTGCCAACTGAGATTAGCACAGAAATTTAAACTCTAAATATTAAAACACTTTTTAAAAAGGTACGTTTTTAAACCCCTTTTAAAACCATCAGTCATTTGTGGAGCCCTCAGATGTTCAGGGAGGGCATTCCACAGGCGAGGAGCAGCGGCGCAAAAGGCTCGATCCCCAGTGGTGCGGGTCTTAGTCCTAGGGGGGAGGAGACGATGAGTGTTTGTGGAGCGGACATGGCCGACATGCCCCTACAAAAGGGAGGGGAAAGTATTTGGGTTGTAAAATGGCGGTTCTGGAGACAGTCCTGATGTAGCTAAAGGACCCTGAGATCTGTCATTTCCATTTAGTGAAAAATGTCAGTGTTCAATTCATGATCTTACTTCAAGCATCAAGCAAGGTAGTAGACAGTACATAAGCTTAGAGCAGGGGTTGTCAGGGGTGATTTATTGAAGGCAAGTTTGCAATTACATTTTATTTATACATACCTATCCAAATATGAGACACTGATTTCAATTTTAATGCCAGTAGTTAAATTAATATTTCATATTGAAACAAAGATGTGACAGCTGTCAAAGAAGTTGTTGGAGCCCCTTAGTGGCTTCAGCTTCAGTTCCAAATGTGAGAATATACCTGTATATGATGGATATAACATCTAAATCATTTACACATTATAAATTATAAATATGTGAACTGGTTTTCCCACATACTGGTCAGAGAATAGTATTTGTGTAGCAGTCTTTAGGCAAGCTGACTGTTTGTTATCATGTGTTCGGTAAACTGGCTCTTTACAGAACATGACGCCATTGCAGGAAGACGCCGAGGCAAGGTTAGAAAGTAGCCTAAATAAAAAAATTCCATGTCTATTGGGTGAAATATTTTTGTTTTCCTAAAGTAGAGATATAATTCAATGTTAAATGATGTGATTATGCAGTAAGAAAATCTGGCTCTGGATGATAATAATAATAATAATAATAATAATAATAATAATAATAATAATAATAATAATAATATGTTCCTCTATACGTTATGTAAGGAGTAAAAAGGAAAATAATCCACAATCGATGTTGTGCCGTGGCCAGACACAAAGTGGATTATTTGTTTTATTCATCTTATACCTCTGTAATTTGCCAACAACTATTTTTTTTTAAATGAATAATGGCACGTCACTCTTTTTAACCCTTTTATAGTTCCATTTAAAAGTGATGGAACATCCATGAGACAAGTTAAATGTAGCTTGTTGTATTACCAAGAGGCCAGAAAGCGCAAGTGAAAGTGCTGACGCTTATCAACGTATTATTACTCTCAGTTTAAGATTACCCTTAATGTTAAGATTATTCTTAATCTTATTTTCTTAATATTAAATGCCTTAAGATTATGTGGAACATCCATCATAATGTTCATCAGTGAGTGAATTTATGTAAACCTATTATTTAAACTATAGCCAGAACAACTATAGGAATGCTGCCAGAAAACATGTATCAACACCTATAGAGTTGAGAATTCAACAGTGTTCTGATATAGGCCTTATTGCTGCTTTTAGTCAGTGGGTGTTCTTATTAGTGACGAATTCTGGAGCCTTGTGTGAGAAACATAATTAGCCAAACACTTTCACTGATGCACAAGTCAGTGGCAGATGAAGATATTGTATAGCAGGAGCAGGTCAGTAATTAAGCGAGTACTTTATCTCAGCATATAAAGATCCTCGACCCCCCTATTGCTTCTAGAGCGAGTCATACTGGTATGACACGGATTATGTAATATTGCCAATTAGTAACTTTAGAGTGACAGTTAATTAAAGAGGTTAAGTGACGGTTCAGCAGTCTTAACACACTCTGTCAAACTGAAAATCACATTCTGCGAAACTTTTGGCCGAGCCTTTTTAAAATGTTATTATATAGCATAGGGAGGTCAAGAAGCTTACAACTAGCTTGTCAACTCTCATTAATTAGTGAGCTTAAATGGTCAAGTATGTTCACATGGGTCATTTTAATTAACACTCTTCCCTGGATAATCCCAGTAATCCCAGGATTACAGTTCCTTGTGTTATACTATCGCACTGGTTACCATCACTTAACACATTCACATTCACGACACATTCACACTAGTACACATATAAACATTATCATAAATGAATCCTGTGTTTTCAAAATTTCTAATACGTTTCTGCCTTCCCCAGTATATTTTTTTATATGGTAGCACTGATACATGCAGCTGTTTATCTTAAAGGGTTCTTCAGAGATCTTACCTTCTTAAAATCGTTCTACATGGAATAGTCTCTCATTGGGAAACTACACAGGGTTCTACGGAGAACTGAAGAAATTTAACCCATTCCTATATCTATCTATCTATCTATCTATCTATCTATCTATCTATCTATCTATCTATCTGTCTGTCTGTCTGTCTGTCTGTCTGTACATTTGTCCATACACAGTAAAAAAAATGCTCCTCAGAAGGTTCTTTAGATGGTTAACAGAACATGTCTAGCTGTCTGAAGGGATTCTAGTAATAGTTTTCTAGTAGTTCTACATACAATATTTAAGGCTTCCCCCAATTTAAAGCTTTATAGTGTCAGATGGAAGCATCTATCTATCTATCTATCTATCTATCTATCTATCTATCTATCTATCTATCTATCTATCTATCTATCTTTTAGACAAAGGTTTAGGGGTTCTTTGGATAGTTAAGGATCCTTAGCTTCATGCACTCTTAAAAAAGGGGTCCTTCAAGGGTGTTTTAAGTATTCATTCAATCAAGTGTTCTACTTTGAACCGTTTCTGATTGAGAAACAAACTGGCGTAGGGTTCTACATAGAACCTTTAAGATTTCCCCCAGAGGGAAACCTGAAGAAACCTTGGATCTAAAGTGTAAGAGGGTTCTACTTGGAAAATTTCTCTGAGAAGGAAACTATATAGGACCTTTAAGGATTCCACCAGTGGGACAAACCTTTATGCTTCTAGATCTCAGTCTTAGAAAAGTTTATCTATTTATTTATTCATTTTTTGAAAAGCCTCTTTCTATAATTAAGGATTATGAGCTTCTTGAAAGGGTTTCTGTTAGAGAAACAAGTTGGTGTAGGGTTGTACACAGAAGTGTTCCCCCAGAGGATAACTGTAAAACCCTTAAGGGGTCTAAAATCTAGAGGGTTTTATTTTGAACTCTCTTTGATACACTCTTTTGTGGCATTCTATATAGATCCCACAGTGGGACAAACCTAGTTTTTTTTTTTCCTTTTCTTTTTTTTTTTCTGTCTATATATATCTCTCTCTTTCTGTGTGTGTGTTGTCTAACTTCACTCTTGGAAAAAGGATTCCTCATTGGTTCTCTGAATGGTTAACAGTTCTAGCACTCCAAAGACGATCCACTTGGAGTCTTTTCTGGAAGGAAACGTATGCTTAAGAGTTTCCACAGAAGGACAAATTCTTTTATGGTTCTAGTACTAGGTGGAACCTATCTTTATTTCTATATTTAAGAATATATCTGTTTCTCTATATCTAAGAGAAATCAGCTCTAAAAGCTGATGGGTGGCTCCATCAATAAAAGCTGAACACCATGTTCCCTTCCACTGGATGGAGCTAAAGCACCTTTAATTGTCTGGTCCTGAAAATAAAGAAGCATGGGAACATCCTTGTCATTTACCCAACATGATTTCCTTTATGTTTTGTGCTCTAATTAATTTGCACTATATCAATCTGACCACCTTTGTTCTGGCTCTTCATTCTCAGAACAGTTTTTCTTTCAGCACTTCTGCCAGCAGACTTCTTGATCGGGATATATTTTTCACTGGTAGATTCATGCAAAAGAAGAAGAAGAAGATTTATTTATTCATTAATTCAGGTGACTGGGTGATTTCATGCCGAGGAAGTCCACAGAAATCCAGCGTTCAGGCATCGTGTGTGTGTGTGTGTGTGTGTGTGTGTTTGTGTGTGTGTGTGTGTGTGTGTGTGTGTGTGTGTGAATAATCCTGAAACTGGGCGGGAATTGTCCTTATAAAGGAATGAAGGGGAGGACGACTTCTCTCCATTCTGCTCTCTGCCTCAGAAGGACGCAGATGTCCCACACAGCAATGGATTTACCAGGTAAAAACAAAAAGGATGAACTTATGGACTTAAGAGGAGAGAATATACAGCTAAAGGGAGCTTTTTTTTTTGGATGTAAATGAGCAGGAGAATTTGTATGTAATGATATTATAATGACTTCATATCATGTTGGATTTAAGTCTATAGTTCTAATGTTATGTATGGTGTAGTGAAAGGGATAAAGTTTAAAGTTGTTGGTCTGTGATGGAGGCAAATAATGGTCATGTGAACCTTTGGAGGCAAAATGTCAAAATGAGTACAATCTTTTTTTTTAAAACTTGCTTGAACGACAGTTTAATTTGTAAATTAGAGATGCATAGCAAAGTTTATTTAAGTATATTTTGATTTACATAAACAGAGCGAGTGCTTTAGAAAGGTTTTGCTCTTTTTAAACTTAATCTGTACTGCACTTTTCTTTTTCCCCCCAGAATACATCAAACAAGTCCTCTGAAGCTTTCACTATCAGCCGAGAAGAAGGAGGGAAAAAGGCGAGCGTCAGTTAGAGTTAGAGAAAGCAAGAAAGCAAGAAAGAAAGACAAACAAAAGAGAGAGAGATCGGAGGAGGCGATTAGCACCATAAGAATTCCTCAAAGGAGTCGGATTTAACAGATTTGTAACCTTGCCCCTGTGATTATGATGGGACGCTACGTCGCACAGATGTTGGTGCTTGTCCTCGCTCTCCTCCTGGTGCTTGGTGTCGGCGTGTCGCTGGGTCAGAATGACACCGAGCCTGTGGTCCTGGAGGGGAAATGCCTGGTGGTGTGTGACTCGAACCCGTCGTCGGACGGTGGTGTGACGTCAGCGCTTGGCATCTCGGTGCGCTCGGGGAGTGCCAGGGTAGCGTTCTCGGCCATCAGGGGCACCAATCATGAGCCATCTGACATGAGCAACACCTCCACCACCATCTACTTTGACCAGGTCTATAACTTATTCATTGCTTACGGATTGTGGGAGTTACTATACACTACACCTGCAATGCTAAATAACTTACAGGGTCCTGACTGCACAGATATACAGTGTAGGTGTTAACAAAGCATATTGGCTCTGTTTACGTGTTTTTATTTTTAAGTGATGAGGTTTCAGAACGCTGAATAAGATAAGATTCAGTAGCGATTTAACCCCTACACTGTTCAGGTTCTGTAGTGCTATAACGTTAAATTTAGCACCTTATAGTGTTGAATTAAATTATTCCAATGTCACGAAGACTCAAGTGGTAGTCATCACTGGTGAATTGTAGATTCACTATTTATGTTGAAATAACACCTATGTTGCTAGATTAACCCCATTTGCATAAATGAATAAATATGATAATTATTAAATTAGCACTACTGATAAATGAACATGGATAGGCTTAAATTGCATCCAAGCAGACTAACGGGAAGGGAGTGAGAGTTGGACTGTGTGTTGCTGTGAGTTTGGATTTTGGCACACAGTTCTGCTCTTGTTGCCATTTATCTGCTTTTATTATTGATGAAGGTTGAAAAATGTTAATACTAAAAATAAATCCACCCACAGTACACTTACTTACAGATAATACACAGCACAATCCTTCTTTTACCAGGCTGAATGTCCTATCCTAATCAGTTTAACTCGCACATTGCTGTATAAACTCTTGTATTAAATAAATACATAAAGTATTTAATTTAACTGCCAGAATTAATGCTTGCTATCTCTGATGACTTTTGAATGTACAGGATACACACGAGGTGAGCACAGTATGGCCAAAAATAGCATATTGTATAGCATATTTTGCTACACTTTGAAGTCATGTTGTAGTTACTGACTTGACCAAATGTCCTTAAAAAAAAAACAAAAAAAAAACACTGCTAATTATTAGTACTCATTATTAATCATTAGTATTAAATTAATTTACAGGTAATTGAATGTTGCAAGAGTTAACACATTAGGCGTTAATTTAACACTTTCTTTGCTCTTGTACTGGGGTACGTACAGACATTTTTTACCGTCAAACTTTTCAGATTCCCTTGTGGCACACAATTGAGGGCAAATTAACACTTACATATCAGACAAAATCATTACTGCACTGCAATGCTGGTCTGCTCGTGTTCAAGATCATCAAGCCAAGACAACAGTATCAGAAAAATCACATACCTTTCGATGTGATTATGTGAGTAATATGGGATCACATATGAAAAACAGGTGAAGGTCCATTTCACCATGTTATGCCACGTTAATTCAGAAGTTGCACGTGTGAATTTACGTAAAAAAAAAAAGAAAAAAAAAAAAGACGTGACATCGTGTAGATGATGAAAAATAAAACCACATGGCTTACATGTGAAAACTGGACAAGTGGAAATAAAATAATCGTGTCCTATGTATGGAAAATTAAAACGTGAAAAGGAATTAATCAAATCACGTGTGAAAAGTAAAACAACATACGCTACATGCGAAAGAAAAAAAATCACATGTAAAAAATGAAAGCACAATTTATGATGATTATTTTTTTAATGTGAAGAATGTGTAAAACATGGAGTGTGAAGTTTGTGTGACTATTCTTTAAAGGTATAGAGAGAGATTTTATTTTTTTAAATGATGAGCATTATTGTAGCCTATTATTGTATATCTATAAGCATGATATGGAGGTCAGTCAGATAAAAGCAGGCTATAATAAGTGACGATTCAATTAGTCAAAGAGTTTAAGATGTCTGTGCTGCTGCTTTTGTCAGGTTTTAGTGAACATCGGCAACCATTTTGACTTGAAGGCCAGCGTGTTCACGGCACCGCGGAGGGGAATTTACAGTTTCAGCTTCCATGTGGTGAAAGTCTACAACAGACAAACCATCCAGGTGAGAATATTAAAGAGTGTATTAATGGTGTAAGGTGGTAGAAATCATTTGACGGTGAATAATTGTAATCTTCACTTCACCTCAGATCTGTGAGCTGTGTGCTAGAGAGTAACATGCATGGAAATGATGATTAAATGAACCTATAAAGGAAAGTGTGTGTGGGGAAAAATGCAACCTAGAGAACTGAAATCTGGCTTTTAAAAGAAGCACTAATTAACCTGGTATAATTTGTAAGCCTGGTGTGAATAATAAACGAGCTTGGAAAGGATTTGATGTATTTAATCCATGTGAGAAAGCAGATTTAGATTTATTTATTTTTTTTTTTTTTTGGTGGATTATTACCTTCAGTGTTTAATTCAGAACAGAAGCGCAGAGGAGTCTGTGTCTTATGCATCTGTGTCTTATGCAAGAAAACCCCGTTGTTGAATTAAATCTTAGTGTGCAATTCTCTCTTATAGAGTTCATTCCTGTCCATCTGAATTTATAGAATAGTGTTCATTTTTGCTTCGTAGGCTACCCTGGCACTAAATGCCCCCTTAAGGAAAATGTGCGAGTGAAGTTATTAAAGGCAGTAGAGATTGTTTACAACTCCGATGCCTATTTGTGGAGATATGAGGTTTCTGTAGAAGATCAACAGTAGTTGTTTTTTTTTTTCTTAGTTTCACACAAGGGGCCCTTTAGCACCATGGTACCCAATATGTGTAGGTCTCTCTGTTATTCAGGGATTAACTTGCCTTTAATGGGATTTATATACAGACAAATTAAAGGGGAAAGAAAACAACACAAAATGTCTTAGTAAGGTGTTGGACCACCATGAGCCACCAGGAAAGCTTTATAAGTGTCTGGAACTGTACTGGAGGGGTGGAACATCAAATATTTATGTGATTTATATATAGGTTTAATTCTGACCACCTAGATTTCTTTAAAATATAGCTCTCTTGATAGCACCCTGTATATCAGCTTTAGACAATCCTTCCTGCAGATCTAAAACATATTAATGTTTTTAGCTAAATGTTCAGCTAAATTTCACATTTGTGCATTAATATGTGAGCTCAGTGAATCTACATAATAATTTTTTTTTTGTGTTCAGGTGAACCTGATGCACAACGAATACCCCATCATATCTGCATTCGCCGGAGACCAGGACGTCACGAGGGAGGCGGCGAGTAACGGAGTGTTACTGATGGTGGAGAGGGAGGACCGTGTTTATCTCAAACTGGAGCGAGGGAATCTCATGGGCGGATGGAAATACTCCACCTTCTCTGGATTTTTAGTTTTTCCTCTCTAATTGCTCTAAACATCTACTGACTCTTTTTTAAAAGAGCTTGGAAGTATTCATAATATGCTGAATATGGACCCTGGAGTTTGTGTATTAATCTTATATAACCAGAGCAAGAGGAACCCGTTTTGGATTTTATTGTTGGGGAAAAAAATATATCTTTCGCCTGAGAATGAAAGCGGACAACCATATAAAAAAGAAGATGAAGAACTGGGATCCCGGACTGCGTATATTTATATTGACCAATGCTTTTCGTTGTGTTTGTAGAGCCTTAAAGATTGATGTGAGGTTGATTGTGGAGCTGCGGACCTTCCCGATTCGAGCAATGCGTTACTAAAGCAAATTTGTTTTTGCACGAATGGAAGATCTTGTTTGTCTGTGGTGTTCATGGTGTTTCCTTGGGACGCTGAACATATTCAACATTATGCCACACATAGGCTGCCTAATATACAGTGATAATTAAAAGATAAAAAAAATATATATATATATATAATATAACCAGCCAATGGAGACGACTTAAAAACTGAAGGTCTATCTGAATTTATAAAGTACATATTATTCACATGGTGTGTTCTACATTCCAGATCTGCGTTAACTTTAACTGATTTGCTGTTCCGTGATCCTGCTCACAAATGTGCATTGTGGAAAAAAGAATCCCTATATGATGTCCCGCCTAATAAAATATTGTATTGTACGTGTATTTATTCAGTCTTTTTAAATTATTAATGACACGCTGAGCCAAAAAAATGAATGCCCATCCATCATGGTAAGACATATCATCAGGATGATGACACATTGATTAGATATTAGATGTCATATTTTAGCACGTTTTCCTGCATAGCGGTACGTTTTTATCTCCTACAGGGATATGTAAGCAGGAAAACACACATATTAAATGTACTTAACAGTGACCATCTAAAGATATGATGCAGCTCTAACCATATCTTTTATCTACATCAGTCATGATGCTACCACCACCACTTGTGTACACATGCTAAGATTTAAAGCCATACTGAATAATGTTTGAATTCAAGAATGTTTTTAATTGGCTTCTTAGGCCAAAGACATATGGGCTCATTTTGTGATTTCACCTCAGAACCTTGGCACTGAGGTGCTAAAATGTGTTAATTATTAGATCATTGTGTGTTAACTGTTAAGCTTTTAGTATGATGGGACACCTCAGTTAGCCATCTAGTGATAGAATGCTTACCAGGGCTGAGATCCCTAAGGCAAAAATTGTTCTGTGTCTAAGCTTACTGCATGCTCAAGCTAGCTAAAGCTTTTTTTTAGCACAGTAGGCAATTAACACAGAAGCTATACATAACTTTAGCCAAACCTTGATTGTTCTGCTATATTTTGACAGGTTTGGTTAATGTAATGTACTGGGAATATGCAAATCAAAGTCAAATCCAAGTGAGCTAGTTTTAAAATAATGAACTAGCTGGCTATTCTTCCCTGACACTACCTACAGTATGGTATATTTCTAGTTAGCTAGTTGATGTTACTTATAGCTAGCAGTATGCCTAGCTGCAGAAAATTGAATAAAGTTAAATTACGAGCGTGTTTTCTCTTGCCACACATTCTCCAACACATTTTACAGTCAATAAAAAAATATTTTTATATCTTTATGGGGACTAAATGTCTCCACAGGGACAGGAATATCTGACACTTTTGACCATGTGGGAACATCTGGCCAGTCCCCATGAGGAAAACGGTTTTTATTATTATTATTTTATTATTATTATTATTTTATTTTACAGACCTGAACCTTTTATTAGTAAAAAAAAAAAAAAAAAAAAAAGCCAAATGTCTTCTTTTGGTTACTGAGGTTAATATTAGAGTCAGGTTTAGGTGTAGACTTTAGCATTAATTTGCCACATTAATAATTTTGTCAGTGAATGGTGCTCTGTAGGGTAGTAAGATGGATTGGCTATGTGACATTGCCGCCAGGGTGTGTGCGTGTGTGTGTGTGAATCCACTTGACGTATTCACAGGAGGTCTGCGGCACAGACAGAAAACATACTCATGTGAACAGCCAAAATGCTATCATTAGATATTAGACTGAAAAGGAGGTGTGCTGTTACGCTGAGTTTTTTGGGGGAAAAAAATCAGCAAGGAGTGAGAGTATAAGTGAGTAAGAACTGAAACTGGGGCAAATCTGTATCAGCACTTCATTTAAAACATATTTAGCAGCAACGGCTTTAAAAAGCCATTTAGAAAAGCTTCAAAATGTAAAACTATTGTACTTGTAAGAGTAATGTTTTCTTATTTTCTCAAGTATCTTTCTTTCTTAAGTAAGTTTGTAAAGTGACAGAGACGTAGCCTACTTTTACCATGAAACATTCAGCTCCATTTTTGCACCACATTTTTTTTTTTCTGTGCCTGAATATCAAATGGCATGCACTACATAGGGTGTACACGGCAATTACGTTATACCCCAGTTATAGCACAAGAAACGACATTTCGATGTAATGTAATCTCCTGGTCAGTGTTGGTATCCATTTTAAATACCTTATTACTATTTCACAATATTTGCTTCTTTGTTAAACCTAATTGATGACCTCTGGTGTAGAGATTTTTCTAATACATTTGGAATTTCTTGAATAATTTGATTATGGTGCAATTCTACCAACTGACTCTGGCCACATCTACCACGTCTTAAAAAACAAATTTATTCTTCAATCAATCAAATTTGAGATTATTTAACTCAATGTACACTGGCTAAGACAAGAACAGTATTATTCTCTTAAACCATTTGATCCTGGTGATTGAGCCAAATGATTAGCTTACACAGATTAGCAGTATCGAATTATTGAATTATCTATTCATTACATTTACAAGAGTTTATGTTCAATTTAGCAAGTTAAAATGGCTATGCACATTGTGTATATACACATACACATAGCCCCAATAAGGAACATTAGTTTATTCAGTTTAAAGGATTAATACAAAAAAACAGTACAATATTATATAAAGGAGTCTGCCAGTGAATTAAATATACTGGACAGCCATTCATTCATCATTCGTCATGCATCTTTAGTAAGCAGTTTCTCCTAGTCAGGATTAGGATGGTGGATAGACAACGTACTTACACACTCATTCCCACCTAAGGGGTAGAGTACAAAATCCACCCAGATACATGTTTTTGGGAGGTGGGAGGAAACCAGAGAAAAGGAAGCCGAGCTCAGGACGGAACCGGGGATCCTGGAGATGTGAAGATGCCGCGCTACCCATATAATACAAAATAATTTCTGTATTTGAACCTGATAACTATCACTATCAGAAAATTCTGCACACAAGCTTCAGATTCAGGGCAGAAATGTTTCTTCTTTCCAAAAAGGACACTTGGAGGACTTTCTGCTACAGAGGCTGATATAATTTATGACTTAAGAATTTAACAGATGATTGAAAACTCGGCTTTCGTGCCAAGGAAATGTTACACTCTGACGCGATTCATGTCCTTGTTGTTATGGTAACATTAGCTCTCAATGCATTTGGCTGCATGTACCTACATTTGGTTTGGATTACCTGTAACATTTATTCAAATAAAGTTTAACTGAGGCAAATATGGACAGTTTATTTTGAATATGTAGTGGGAATATATTAATTCAGACACAGATCAAGAAAAAGAACAAATAACAAAGAAGTCACTGCTAGGCATTTGCCAAGTATTAAATGTGATTAAGAGGTTAAGTTAAAAATGATCTGCATTTCCACTGGCAGTGTTTGTGCTGTAAAACAGCACTGTGTTAGAAAAGAAGTTACACACTCTCCATTAAAAAGTCGGAACCATAAAACCCACATAGGTGCCATAAATCTATGTTCTCAACGACACTTTTATGAGTGCACAGATGGCTGAATACTGTGTGTTTTTAATTATGAAAAAGTAGCAACATCCAAGAAACACTTCCAGCATTAATGTGGTTTTTCTCACTCTCCTGAAAGACAATACTCTTGTTAAACTCCCATCGCGGGCTAATTTGAGCGGGCGGGTTTTTCTCTCAGCAGGATCATCCACCTCCCTGTGACTTCACAGCGAGACGTGCTGTAATGCTTCACGAATTCGAGACTGAAATTGCATATTAATGGCACGTGTGGGGTTTTAACGCCGGGTTTTTCAGGGTTCCAGCACTGGTGTCAGTTGCGGTTAGTCATTAATCTGTGCACGCCTCCCTGATGAGAGCTGCAGCTGTAATTCTGACTCATCCAGGCTTGAACAAAGATCCTCACACACACACACACACACAAATACATGCACACACAGACACGTTGCACCAGCACTGGGGCAGACAGCTAATGGGTTTAAAGTGATCAGAAATTAATTTTCACCAGAGCTAGCAATTACAGTCTAACATAGTCGGCTAATAAACAGTTCAGTCATGATTTTGTCTTTTGCTCGAGGCAGTATCATAGCAATATGTTTATGACGATATTAAAAACCCTTTAATAATGAATGCAGGCTGGAGAAATTGTTGAGTATCATTGATGTTACACCACAAATCTTTTGCAGCACTACATGCATTTCTTTTCTATATGTTTACCAGAGTAAATACAAAAAGAATAGCATATTTTCCAGAATATAAGACAATGTTTAGCCCTCCAGCAGGTGTTGTAATATATACAGGTACTATATGTGATCATTTAACCTTAATTGTAATGTAGTGTTTGTGCAGAAATTGTCCTGTCCCAGCAGTTATGGTAATTTACTACCCTCAGTGGTAGCTGCGAAGTAATCAAGTATACGCTCTCTCTTACCAAACCATGTTTTTTCAAGTGTCTGTGCTTGTGTTTGTCTTTCGCTTTTTGATTTTACTATTTCAGAAGACAATCCTCATTTTATGCATATCCAAACATTCCATCACTACATTTCTCTATGATCACTTTTTTGTTGTTCTATCATAAGATGACTATATAGCTTCAGACTTTATACCAAAATTCTTAACAAATCTGAAATGTAACAGATATAACAACCAGAATAATACCTAACAGGCTACTTACCTAGCTGTTAATGTTTTCTATTTATCTAGGCTATTTGTATTGTGGCAGCTAGCTAGTTTTTAGCATCAGAGTTATCTTCATGCTAGATAAAGTTTGAGAGATTAGAGATGTAGCTCTTAGTTAGCTTTGCTTAATGTTTTCAGACGTTGCTAGGTTCACTGGCCTGTGTCAAAAAGAGTGTTAATTTATCATCAGTAATGAAAATCGATGTGTAATTTGAGGCACAGATGACTTTGTCTTTTATGACTCTTTCACACTTTAAGGGTGATTCCATGCCTGGAGTGCTATTTGTGACCCAGTGATATTAAATTTATAAATACCATCCACTTTATTAAGAGCACTTGGACATTCATGCAATTATCCAATCAGCCAATCATGTTGTAGCAGCACATTGCATAAAATCAGGCAGATACAAGTCAAGAGCTTCAGGTAATTTTCATATCAAATATCAAAATTGAGAAGACATATGATCTAAGTCACTGTGGCATGGTTGTTGGTGCCAGATGGGCTGGTTTGAGTATTTCAGATTTCCTGCGATTTTCAGACACAACAGTCTCTAGAGTTTACACAGAATGGTGCAAAAAACAAAAACATCCAGTGCATGGCAGTATTGTGAGCAGAAATGCCTTCTTGATGAGAGAGGTCAGAGGAGAATGGCCAGACTGGTTTGAGCTGACAGGAAGTCTACGATAACTGAAATAACCACTGTTTACAACTGTGGTGAGTAGAAAAGCATCTCAGAAAACACAACATGTCAAACTGTGGGCAGTCGTGGCTTAATGGTCCGAGAGTCGGACTTGTAACCCAAAGGTTGTGGGTTCGATTCTCGGGTCCGGCAGGGATTGTAGGTGGGGGGAGTGAATGACCAGCGCTCTCTGCCACCCTCAATACCACGACTGAGGTGAGACCCTTGAGCAAGGCACCGATCCCCCAACTGCTCCCCGGGCGCCGCAGCTAAAATGGCTGCCCACTGCTCCGGGTGTGTATGTTCACTACTGTGTGTGTGCACTTGGATGGGTTAAATGCAGAGCACAAATTCCGAGTATGGGTCACCATACTTGGCCACAAGTCACTTCACTTCACTGCAACAGCAGAAGACCAGATCAGGGTTCCATGTCAGCCAAAAACAGGAATCTGAAGCTACAGTGGGCACAGGCTCACCAAAACTGGGCAGTTGAAAATTTTCTGAACTAGTTTTGTTAAAACTATTTTTAAAAATTTCAAACTGAATTATTAGTTGTTTTTTTTACACACAGACTAAACTGTAGAATAAAAAAAAAAAAAATAGCCTCACTTCAAATTTTCCGCATTTTGTAGTGTTACAACCTGGAATTGAAATGGACTTAATTGGGATTTTATATCAAGAATTTAAAATTTGGAAAAGTCCAAAAAGGTGAATACTTAGGAGAGGCCATTTATAAGGAGGGTGAGGGGTGTGGAGGTCTGGGGTGACACAGCCATGTAGTTGTGGTAGCTGTATTTTGGTACTTTGGGATAGCTGGGTTCTTTGGCAGCTCACTTAATACCTACAAATATACAAAATCCTGACAACAAAACTACATTCAGGTAAGACCAAAAGTTCACATACACCTAGGCTAAAGATGCTCAATATCATTTTTTCACAACACATTTCATGATACCATGCATTTCTTTTGGCAAGTCAATTAGTGCATCTACTTTGTTCACATCAGACGTCATTTTAAAACAATTGTTTACATACACCAAGTTTCTTTAAAAAGTCTGGGGGATTCCAGAAATTGACATAATGACTTTTAGAAGCTTCTGCTTAGCCAATTGTCATAATTAGGAGTAAATGGGGAGGGCAGTGTCTTTTTGCTCTTGATACCATGGGAAAATCCAAGCAACTCAGCCAGAAAAAAATTGTGGACCCGCTCAAGTCCAGTTCCGCCTTAGGAGAAATTTCAACAGCTGAAGGTACCATGAACAATTATATGCAAATCTTGGGACCACACAGACCACATGCATCTTTCCAAAAAAAAAGGCACAAATTAACTTCCAGGGATCAACAAACTTTGGTCTGAAAGGTTCAACTGAACTCAGGTACCATCTTGTGTACATCCACCATTTAGAAAGCTCTATATTGCCATGGCCTCAAAGGCTGTTTGCAAGGAAGAACCCTGTATTCTATTTTTTCTAATAACCTGTAGACTAGCATAAAAGCCAAACTGAGGTTTGCAGGTGATCAACAGCCTTTTGGAGGAATGTTCTCTAGTCAGAGGGAACAAAATTTTTATTGTTTGGCCATAATGATTAGCTCTATGTATGGAGGAAAAAGCGTATTTAATCTGAAAAAACACCATACCAACTGTGAAGCATGGGGGTGGCAGCATCTTGTTGTGGGGGTGTTTTGCTGGAAAAAACTGATGGCATCATGAGGATTATCTAGAAATACTGAAGGAAAACCTCAAGATATCAGACAAAAGGTTAAAACTTGGTCAAAACTGGGTCTTCCAGAAGTGCCATGATCCCAAGCATACCTCTAAAGTTGGAAGAAAAAAGGCTTAAAGACAACAAAGTAAAAGTATCACAAATCCCAGACCTGAATACTGACAAGCGATTAATAGACAATGCCACTAAATATTAACAAAGTGAATGTACATTTTGACCCACTGAAAATCTGATATAGTAATAAAAACTTGTAAAAAAAAATGCCTTTTAGCTACTAACTGAGATGACCTCTTATGGAAATAGTACTTCTCATGGAAGTAGATACCCTAACTGAGTTAACACAGGAAATGTATAGAATTGTGAAAAAATGGAATTTGAATGTCTTTAGCCTAGGAGTATGTAAACCTTCGGCCTCAACGGTTTCATCGTAGCCCTAATTGCTATTTATACTTGTTGTCATGATTACATTCCAGTATTCAAGAAAATAAATGTGAAACACTTGCTAGCTGATGAGCAACAAGAATTTCAATCACTGTATAATGGAAAAAATAATGCCAAGATCTTCCCGCATATGGTGTCTGAAAAAGCAGAAAGCTTTACATTAAATATTACTTTGTCTTTTTATGACATCATTAGCATACACCTAGATATCCTACATCACATAGCTTCACATTTTAATAGGTGCTAACCTTAATTTATCATGACAGTTTAGCATCTGATGCTATCGACGGAAATTGTGGAGCCTGTAATTAAATTCTTAAGTGCTCCAATGTTTCTATACTAAGTGGATAAGTAGATGGAGTGTTAATAACACTTAAGTGTTATCCAACGACCTTCTTTTCACAATATCCAAAAATAATGTCAGTTGTCAAAATCCTGCCACATCGCAATTTTAACAAGCAGTAACTTTTTAAGCTGCTGTCTCTTGCGTCTTCTTTGCACCTCTGGACTTGTAATTAAACATCAATTCCTGCTTCAGAGGTTTGAAAAGAATTAAAAAGCCAATCTAGCACAGGAAATGACTCAAGTCAAATGAAAACACTGCATCACAGATTGGATGATCAAAATGGCAGAAGGAACTCAGAATAGAGTTTACTCCCTTCTGTCTCGTTCTCTTCCCCCATTTTCTTCTTATAACGCTTAACACTGCAACAGGAGAGTTTAATCAAAGCAGACTGCAGACAGCACTGTTGTTTTTTAGTAGTCAAACCTACAGACAGAAAGACATATATAAACCTTTGAACTCATAAATACACTTGCTGGCCACTTTATTAGTATACCTATCCATTCATGCTATTATCCAATCAGCCAATCATGTGGCAGCAGTGCAATGCATAAAATCATTCAGATACAGGTGAAGACCTACAGTTAATGTCCTCATCAAACATCAGAATGAGGAAATGATGTGTGTCTAACATTTGCATGGTTGTTGGTGCCAAACGGACTGGTTTGAGTATTTCAGAAATCTCCAGGCTTTTTCGTGTACAGCTGTCTATAGTGTTTACACAAAATAGTACAAAATAGTGAGTGGAAATGCTTTGTTGATAAGCAACATCAGAGAAGAGTGGCCAGACTGGTTCGAACTGATAGGAGGGCTACAGTAGCCATTTTTTACAACTGTAGTGAGCAGAAAGGCATCTCAGAATGCACAACATGAGCCCTGAGGCAGATGGGCTACAACAGTGGAAGACCACATCCAGTTCCTCTCCTGTCAACCTAGATCAGGAATCTGAGGCCACGTGGGCACAGACTCACCGAACCTGAACAGTTAAAGATCGTCACCTGGTCTTTAGTACATAATCATTCTTTATAGCAATCTCTGTGTGGAGGAGAGGAAAATATTTTCTCAAATCCAGAATTAAAAACCTGTAAATCCAACCACCATTAATAGTTTTACACTTTCATTTGCTTTTGTTATGGTCACTTTCTCAAACCAGTGGAAAAGTGGGCCACTTTATAAAAGGGTTTGTCGGTTCATTGAAGCAGCACCATCGATGGGATATCGATGGGGAAATGGGACAAACAGTTCCCAACACAAATGAGAGTATCACCCAAATATACAAGAAATTCGAGGTTTTGAGTCAAGCACAGGTCAGATAAAATACATCACAATTAAGAGCAACAAGCTAGTGAGCATAAATCTGCTGCATCTGCTGTGCCTCTACAAGCCTTCCAGTCAGAAAACATGGTCAGAAAAAAATCCCAGAGTTGTGGGATGACTTGTCAGAAGATGTGGGCCTGAGGGTGAATAGAGTGAACATGGATGCAACATGGACCTCAGGGAATGGTACATGAGCAGGTAGCATGAACCATCTAGGAAAGACAGAGCAAAACAGACAAAAACAGAACTAACAAAATATGAAGGAGAAGAGCGTAACAATTCATTACACTTATCTAGTATGGGAATATTGAAAAAAAAAAAGCATTATTTAATCACTATGTAGTGAGTGTTTTAGGTATTAGATAGGTGTACTGAATTTGCTTGGTAGTATGATGCTACCGTTCTCTATAAGCATTGTGCTCTATCTCAGTAGTAAGTTATTTTAGACACACACTGCAAATTGATATATTTTAGAAGTATGACTATATTTAGAAGTATGACTATATACTGTGAAAAAGATATTTTATACTTTGGTAGTTACACCTTAACACAGCACTGTACCAATACAGATGATAATTATACGCCAAAACAGTACTTCCAGGGTCAAGATTTTCAAGACAACATTTGTTATTTGTATATGTTTGTTAGTTAGGTAACACTTTATTTTAAGGAACACAGATTGTGAGTCAGCTAACGCCTTGTTCTTTGCTCAATAACACCCATTCATCAAGACCTATTTTGCTTCCTAATTAGGGACCTGTTAAGTGAATTTCACTAATAAATGCATTATTTATTGCATGACAATGTGCAATTGATACTTTGTTAAATCCTTGTTAGTCAAATTATTGTGCATGAATTAATCTTCTAAACTGACATCTTTTTAGCATATAATCAAAAACTTTATTGTCTCTCTTTTGTGTATAAAATCTGAGGCATAGAATCAAGTTTTAGGAGTGTGTTTTTAACACAATGTTGAACATTTACGTATTTTCAATGCCAGATTACTTGCTGATACTTTAACACACAACAAAGCCACCATCATGTTTGGAAATGATTAGTCTTTCTGCTTCTAATAATGTGCATCTTATTACTGAGCACACAAAATGCCCACAAATTGTGTTCATCACATTCTAAGGATTAACATAAAGTGTTACTGTTATTTATATATAGCTTTGGGGCATAATGTATATTCTAATTTAGCCTGTAACCCAAAGGCCTCATTAACGCTAATAACAAATGTGATGAGCAACGTGTGAACCAGAACTTCCTCAGGAAAATGAGTAACCTTAAAATAGTAGGTTTATTATACACAATGCATTTGTAACATATAGCTACTGTAGGACACAGAGGCAGAGTGAGCATCCTTGTCCAAATAGTTTTGATTAGGATCATAGCAGACAACGTGAAATCGTAATCCAGAATGAATACTGTTCGGCAGGCAGTGTTCAAAAACACAGTCTTTGTCAATAGACAAGGCTAAAGGGTAATCCACAACAAGGCGATCAGCAATAACAAAAAGGCATTAGCATATGCTAGAAATGGCAATTCTTTGCAATGCTCAAACAAATATTAGCTTCTTAAAAATGCTAGAACCAGAAAGGAACCAGGAAGTGATAGAGTTTGCGCTAATACTCAAGTGACCACAATCTCTGCTGGAAGGGAGGGGGAGTGTCCTGAGCTCTCATTTACGGCATTAAGCACAGTCACCAAAACACCCAACATTAACCATTCCTAATGTTACACACCAGAGCAGCAGAAGGACTTGTATGAGAAGGACTCATATGATAATCTTGGACCACTGTGGAGTTGCTATGCTACAAGTATGATCCATCTGTTTTTTGTTTTTCTCAGTTATGAATATGGCACTACCTTCACTGTTCTAAATAGCATGTTCTCAACAGAATATCCATATTGCACTTTTACATAAAGGATAGAAACAATTTAGCTGTGTAAAAATGATGCCTGTACTTAGTAGGGCTTAGCATTTTGTTCATGCCGGGGCAGTTTTGCTTACTCATGCAATATTTGTAGCAATCCTAATGACAATGAGTGAATTAGCTGCCTTTGATATTAATGAAGTTAATGAATATAAAAAATAAAAAAACTCACCCTGACCTCAACTTGGCAATCCAGTTGGCTTGTCTGAATACATACCAATTTGAAATAGCATGATCAAGTTGGAATACCTGTCTTGAGTTGAATGTCAGCGTATATTAGTCTTCATATCAGCTCAATCCCTAGAGACAAGTGAATTTTTTCTCTTCGTAGATGCACAGCAGCTATAAACCTGACAAAACCTTCACTTATTTCAATAGTGTATTCCCAGCAGAATATCCACATTGCAGTGCGAGCGTGTATGCACATCTTCAAATCTCATGTGAACATCTTATCGATGTAAATATGGTGCACCATGCATATATTTGGCATTGCTTCATTTTGAATGGAGAGAGAAAACGTCTGGAGAGAAACATTGTTGAAGGACTGAAGAAGAGTCTGTTGAGGAAGAATTGCCTGTATTTGCTTTCTAATTTCTAAAAAACAAAACCCAGGATAGCCTTATTTGGCAGAACATGGTTATCAAGGGGGCAGACTTTCTGACAAGTGAAGACAAATCGGATATATTTGATATAAATAAAGCTGTAATTAATGCTAGAAGTGAGAACACCATGTCCTCATCCTCACCTTAACTATTCAGAACTTTACTTACAAGTTGGATCAGTAATTGTTAGGAATTTGCTATTGTGAGGGGAATATAACTTCTGATATATATATATATAACGTCTGAGAAATAGATAATGAGATAATTGAGTTCAATTTGGCTCTCAATGGAACATTATTCATAATATGTACACATTAGTACCTAAAATTCACTCCAGATATAAGCATCTGCTGCATAGGATGTGTCAAAAAAAGAAAATAATATAATAATTTAAAAATAATAATTTCCCCCAAATGATGAAAGGCATCACCCAGGGTATTGACTTACAAAAATGTTGAAAGATGTAGGAGACTGAAGATATATGTTCTGAAGGCTGTATTTAAAGTTGTGTTACATGCACACAGTGAGGATTTAATACCGAAATTGCACACTGGTATTTAGGTCTCAGATGCATCTACACAGTTAAGTGCTATTTAGAAGTTGTGTGAGTTACCCACAAAGGATGGAATTGCAGCTAAAGGGTCAATGCCACCACTTTTTCTAAGCCAAGCCATTGATAATATTTCATATGAAGTTTAAAAATGTACAAATTAGCAATGTCTACATTGCTAGTCCTTGGGTAATCCTATGAGCATCTTAATTAGTGGTGCATCAAAGACTGTATTGGCTAATCTAAATCATAGTAGTCAGTCTTGCAAAAAAGGTCAGACATCACATCGAAGGAATGTGGATAAAAAGGCAGAAGGAATGCCCAAATGAGACCCATGGCCACTAAAGTCATTTTTGCCTGCAGCATTATAATAATCCTTAAGGAGTGCTTTAGGCATGTTTAAAGGCAAAAATACAAGAGGAAAACAAAAATCTTCTGTGGGTATCGTGCACCTACACTCACTTCACTCTGCATGAGATTGATATTTGCTTCAAGTTTTGGTTGTTAATGCCAGGTCCTCTGGTGCATCCATCATGCCAAAGGGCAAACTTGTGAACTCTCACAGGTCAGGTCGATATAAAGTGTAATATTAGTCTATCATCCTAACATTCTCATACTCTTGGATACATTTCATGTACAGGATTGCACATGCTTAATAAATCAGCTGTTGAATCCTAATAAGTAAAGATCAGGAGTAGCCAGGGGCAATGTAATAACAGTGAGGTTGTGCAGGTCAACCTAGACCTCAGCACATCTGTGAGCGCTAATGAAATATTGCTTCATGCATTAATACAAACCATGGAGATATCTCAACCTGAGGCATCACTCTTATTCTCTTGATGTGATCCATAAATGAGTTAATCAAGTTTGATTTTTTTTTTAGCCATGTCGGAGTATATTGATTCATGTCTCAACCTTTGTCATGTCATTGTATTGGGATTTGGGGTATAGATTATTGCAGGTTAGCCTTTGAATTCTTGCTCATATATTAAAAGAAACTGAATTAGAGAATGGAAAGTTGCTCAGTCTTTCCTATTCAGGAGCAAGGACTCTCAGACTGTTGAACACAAAATGTACAATTTTACCATTGATGTGTATAACACCTTTACTCATCATCTAATGTTATCAACCTCAAAGGCCACCGTTTTGAAATAACTACACAAGAAATAAAGGTATTAGCATAGTTTTTCCCCCTTTATCTACCAAATATTCTCACAATTACTTTAAATAGATTAAAATATGTAACTGTAATATGAACTGTGTTCTCTTTCAGGAGCATTGTATTGCACAAGGACAGCCCTGTGACCCAAACTCATATGCGCAGAATGCACATGGTGATTAGGTCCCATACAAACGTAGCAATTGTGTGGTACAATTATCCAGAATCATGTGCAACTATCAGTGTTTGCTTAACTTTTATTAACTAGTTGCACTTCATTCGTCAACGTGTATTAGCATTAGCGAGGGAATTGAAAATAACATTTTTTTCAACCTTGTCAAATGCAATATAATATTATACTGTATATAAGTAACTAAGAAGTGAGTAATAAGTTTTAATTTAGAACTGAGAAAAAAACAACCAACAAGTGCTCAGCATGTGAGCACTTTTTTGCAGACTGAAACACATCCCAGGTGGCTCCCTTATATACTTGCTGAGAGACACCAAGAGTGTGTAATGCTGTCATCACAGCTCTGACTGAGACATCAAAATTATACGGTGGTTTACGTTGTACTTTACTGCTGTACTACGGATTTATGGAATGTTTTTTTAACCCAGTACAATCAAGCATTCATTCATTCATTCGTTCATCTCCATTAACTATTTTATCCCGGTCAGTGTTGTGGTGGATCCGGAGTCTATCCTGGTATCACTCAGAGTGAGGTGGGAATACACCCAGGATGGGATGTCAGTCCATTTCTGGGCACCATGCACACACACCTTTACACCTAGTGGCAATTTAGTGTAGCCATTATGTTTTTGGGAAGTGGAAGGAAACCAAAGAACCCAGAGGAACCCATGTGGACATGGAAAGAACATGCACAGAAACTCCCCAGAAACTGGAGCTGTGAGGTGACAATGCTACTCGCTGCACCACCATGCCGCTCCCCAATATCTTTATTCCATCCTCAATGAATACCATTCTCCTCATTTTTAATTTTTATAGAAAACGTTTATACAGGAAGCTTACTTTGTTAATTAAAAAAAATATCTCATCAAATGAGTACCGCTTTAAACTTGGTGGGCTTGACGAATGAAGTTGTATGAACATTAACTCCACATCTAACTTTAATTTTTGTAAATTTTCAAATGAATGAATTATTTTGTACAAATTGTTACAAGTTTTCAGATTTAATACCATATTGATGGATATATACATTTAAGTGTGTAAAATTTATGTTTTACTCAGGCACAGTTTTGTCTAGCAATAAACACTTATAATTACGTAAGACTTTAAGACAACATCTAAACTTTCACTTGAGAGTCGGACTTGCAACTCGAAGGTGAACCTGAAGGTCGCGGGTTCGAGTCTCGGGCCGGCAGGGATTGTAGGTGGGGGGAGTGAATGACCAGCGCTCTCTTCCACCCTCAATACCATGACTGAGGTGAGACCCTTGAGCAAGGCACCGATCCCCCAACTGCTCCCCGGGTGCCGCAGCAAAAAAAAAGGCTGCTTACTGCTCCGGGTGTGTGTTCACGGTGTGTATGTGTTCACTACAGTGTGTGTGCACTTGGATGGGTTAAATGCAGAGCACAAATTCCGGGTATGGGTCACCACACTTGGCCACACTTCACTTCACTTCTTCCTGTTTGTTTGCCCTTTATTTGCTTCAAGTTTACTTGGTTTCTCCAGTTCCTGTTCATTATCAACACCTATCTTTTGTGATTAGTGATATTGTGTCTAGATTGTATCACCTGGGACTTCTTTGCTTGCAGTCTGTACAAACACCTAAGTTTTATTCCTGTGTTTGCAAAGTGTTGCTTGCGTACATGACCATGTCCATTCTTATTCATGCTATCATCACTGTTCCGTTTCTCTCTTCTGTATGGCGTTGAATCTGGTTTGTGTGGATTTCACCTTTGCCTGCCAGTTTTCAGATTCTGATCATTGGATCATTGGTCTTTGTATACAGTGTTTGCCTGAGCCTTGACCTCTTGGATACTGACTACTGACAGCACTAATAAAGGAGTTTATACTCAAGGCCTGCATTTCCACAGGCCTCCTACGGGACCTGACGCAACAGCTTGTGGTGTGGGACTAATTTGGATGGTTGCGGGTGAAAGTGGGCGGTCAAGCAGCCATAAAAGTCTATGGAGAAATCCATCACAAGTGGTGTAACAATAATAAATAATTGAAGCAAAAATGCATCTTTCTACCGCTCACTAAAATGATTAGATGTAATAGCATTAAATTATTGAACACAGTACAATATACCACCAATAATAATGAAACTGGGGCTGAAGTTGATGCATTCCTACGCGCCAGCAGCATTAGATTTTATAGTCGTGTTACAGCAACTCTTTACAGGTTTTCATAACTAATTATTTTATTACTTTCTGTATTAGTAAACATTAATTGACATCAACATTTATAAACCATAATTAATGGTAAATTAAAAAGCAAATACACATTAATTAGTTTGTTTAAACTCATTTATTTTTTTTAGCTCCATCCATGACTGAAAAAAAAGATCACTCACGCTTCAATTTTGCCAATTAGCCACCACGAAGATATTAAGCGTATTTTACATATCAGCTGGAATCCTTCTGAAACATTGTGAAGGTAGTCACACATGCAGAATGTGTCACCAAACATAAGGTTCATTAGCAGTGAGTTATAATTTATGATTTTTAAAAGTGTCAAATGCGTTTGTGCGTGGCTGGAAAATGGAGGAGTGAGACAAACCTGTTTCACTACAGGTTGCAAGTTTTTATTTTATGGCATTTTATGGCATTCATGGCATTTATGGCATTCATCGATGATTTCATTAGAAGTTAACCTGCTAGTCAACCTCGGTGGGCAGAATTAGACATTATCACTGGTTCAAGAAAGAGTCAGTTGGAGCCATGGTTAATTAGTAACCGTGAAACATATGGTGTTTTCATAGTCTCAAACCTGAAGTTCAGATCAATCACTTTTTTTTTTTAAAGAAATGTGCCTAATCGCTTATTAGCAAATGTTGTCTGGCACATAGATGTCTGTACAGTGGTTCTTAGGCCCAAAGCAGAGATCTAGTTTGGAGATCGACTTCTCTGAGTTTTGTAGATCTATAATTAGGTATATCCGACAGTCCAAACAGGAAAAGCAAATGCAGCAGAATCTAGCCAAGGCATATAGTTGAGGGTGGCTCTCTGGCATTTCTACATTTTGCAATAATATCCGTATACTGTGTGTGTGTGTGTGTGTGTGTGTGTGTGTGTGTGTGTGTGTGTGTGTGTGTGGTACATATCCTTCATCTGTGTTCCATTTTGTCTCATCTTCTATTTTATCTAGGTCAGATACCCATCCAACCTAATGAAACTAAATGTTGCTCTAATGTTTTGTAGATTATAGAAGATAAGCATCACTTGTCATTTAGTAACAATGCAATTTGTTAGCGAACAGTTGATGTTTAGATCCCTTTGAGCTCACACTTTTGCTGTAGAAAAACTGGTTTATTATGAAATGGTTGTGTTGTGTCATACTTGACTGATTTTCTCATTTATAACACAGCCAGGAGTTGCTAATGCTGATATTACATCAATAAATAGCATACACCTTTGAGACTCTGGTTGTCTGTGTCAAACTTTCTTTACTTCTAAAAACTTTAATCACATATGGAAGTGATATATTTTTGATCTATGTTAAGGAGAAGGTAATCTACAATTATAAACTACAAATGTTGGTTCTTTGTAGCTCCATTTTTTATTTATTCAGAACTTATGTGTTTGCTTAATCAAAGTCCTTGTCACATAACTTGGCCTTGTGTCTTTTTTTTTTTTTTTTTTTTTTTTTTTTTTTTTTTTTTTTTTTTTTTTTTTTTTTTTTTTTTTTTAAGGAGCTTCCCATCTGCTTTGACAATCTGTTTTGATGGAATTCTTTCTCCTTTTTTTTTTTTTTGCACTTCACTCATATCTCAGCTGCTTTATGTTTCACCGCTCCCACTCCATGTGGTGCAATGAAAATGATAAGTTGAGAGCGATCACAGTGCTGAATATCAACACATCCGAAGCACCTCCAGAGGAATGAAGCTGCACGAGATCTCTGAAATTTTTTTTGGCCAAAAATGGAAAAAATCTGATTATGTGACACTACTTCTGAAAGGCATGAAAATAGAAAATCTGAAATAGATTAGGAGAATCTCAGCTCAGGATATCTTTATCTATACATATACAGAGAAGATTTGCAGTATACTAGCCATACTCTCACAACATTATTTGGAATAATCTGGGTTAATCTGAGATAATCTGATAATTATTTAGTAAGACTTTATAGGAACCAAAACATTTGTTTTCCATAGTTTTCAAACTCGTAAACGATATAGAATTATACAGAATTAAAACCAGAACATCAGTTAGAACAAAAGGGTCAGAATTGTTAAAGGGAGAAAGCAGGAGCGGAGCTTCGGTCTGAACTGAAAAGACTATCTGGGTAATTTAAAGGGATTAGCGTGATTGGGAAAGGATGTGCATGAACAGGGGACAGTGAACAGGGATATGAATCATGTGATAAATCAAATGAGAAGGTCAGTTGTTCATTGGCTGAGGATCTTGGGAAACAGAGTTTGAGTTGTTGACTGACGAAGGTTATGACATAATTTGCAGGGATCCTGGGAAAACTGAGTAAGACTGGCAGTGGGGTGAAAATTAGGCAACATAACTTATAGTACAACAGGCTGCAGATAATCACCAAAGAAGACCATAGAAGCACTGCAAAAAGGACCGACCATAGGAAAACAAAAATACACTACAAACAATAAAAATAGTTCTTAATGTTCCAGACCACCAAAGGGTATTCCTTTGGAATTAGTGCAATATTAGCGGAAACACTTTGCCAAGTACCTATAGCAATGTAATGCCAGTGTCTGTGAATACTTCTTTATCTGGAAAATTGGCTGTTGGGCAGACAGTCTCAGCAGCAGGTGATGAGCAAGACAAATGTCCTGATCTGATAAAAATCAATCATGAAAAGAGTCACAGACTGTTCAGTGGCATGAGGGTCAACTTATGGATGCAGATATGAAACTGCGGGAGGCCACACATCACATATGCACATAGCATATGCAGACTTTCTACATTTGGCTGGCATGCTATTATTTGCATCTCCCTTAGTGAAAACTTGGAAAGTTGAGCTGCAGACTGTTTTGATTTCCCCCATGTTGGCTGTTTGGAAAAACTTGAGAGTACAGGCAAGGTAGAAAAATGAGTCTTGAAATGAAACCTGTGTGGTTACGTTTTCAGGAACCCTTAAGGGAGTCAGACATACTACTCTAGATGATGGTGAATTTGGGCAAGAAAGGTCTGGAAATGCACATCTTCTGCTTTAAGAGCTGCTTACAAACAAACAGACAGAGACGGCAGATTCCCAGAGATGGCAGAAGCAAATATTTTGGGCCAGGATGCACTAGGGCATGATTGGCCAAATCTACAGTTATATTATTTTTCCACCACTACTGCAACCCATCCAGCAGGCTATGTGTTGATAGCCGCACCCAAATAGACCATGTTAACTGAAGGGTTGACGCAGTCGGCGCAACTGGACCTGTGGAAAAAAAGAGATGGAGATGCCGCAATTCATATCCCTGGTCTATTCATACCATAACGAGGTGGCTAACAGAGCTAACATTTTCTGTCTTCCCACTATATTTTATGTTGATATTTTAGTGCTGCAATCTGGAGACATTTAAAACCAGGTAAGGATTTTAACACACAAATCAGACTAATGCAGGGATTGAAAGGTGCTTGAGGACAAAGCTTGCAGAAGATCAATGAGGATGTACAGACAAACTGACACAGAGTATATTTTTCCCTTTGACATCATTTGCTTGTATAAACACTATAGAATATAAGACTTGCTGAATCACTGTATCACTGCACAATTAATTCTTGTAATTATTTGTGACTAGATTACAAGCAAACACTTGTTTAAACAATAGAAAGCAGAGTTTCTGTGCAAATGTGATCTCTGCCACATTTTTCAAGCAAATCATGATGTATAGCAGGAGAATTAAAGCCCCAAGCCTGCATGCTTTATCTACATAATCACCTTCACACCAGCTCCAAGAGCGAAAAACAATTTCACACTTTAAAATGTTTACAGTTTTATGTATGTAGGAGTATGTAGAATTATTGGCTCTTTCAGTGATGATCCTTTGAGAGCAGGCCTAGGTGTAATGCATCAAGAGAGAAAGTGTAGCATCTATAAAGTGCAAGACCGACTCAGAATGCCTTTGATATACCACCAGCATTGATTCTACTGTCTATTCTGTAAATAAATTAGTTTTAATAATGTTATTTTTAATGGAATTCTATGGAGTTTATACTGTATACGGGTGTCGCATATGGGTGTGATTGGTCAGGTGTCCACATACGTTTGTCAATGTAGTGTATGTGTGTGCTACAAACACGGCGGAATGAGTTCATTGTTGAGGTGTGACCAGGACAATTTAATTGTATTTCACTGAAAGCTCACACAAGTTCTAAGTGTTCAAATGTATTGCCATTATAAATTGCATGACAATCCTATATAGTGAATCTTACTACCTTGTTACTTTAAAATATTTCCAGACATATGATGCTTTTTTTAAAAATATATTTTTCTTATTAATAGTGACAACTTCTCAGGCATTTCGTTTTGGCATGACATTTTGATATTTTGTTTACTATACAATAATTAACCAATTTAGGTTTCTGTACCACACACTTCCTTGTTTAGTAGCTACGGTTTGTCCAGTATTTCAGTGTAATTGTATTACAAATATCTCGATGATCTGTTACTGATGATCTTCTAATTCAAATTAATTACCCAGTAGAATAGAATTTGTAAATATAATTTCAGTGCCATGCTGCTAACTCCTATGTAAAGTCCAACCCCAGTTCTCTTGGAGAAACAAGTGTGGCTCGTTGCATGCATTCTGTCAAAAACATGTTCTTCTGATGTTTCAATCTTCACTCTCCACCATGCACCTAGCCCCCAATGGAATAAAAAAACCGAAAGAGATAGGAAGTTGTTTTGCTCTGGCGTTTTTAAAATATTCTTTTGTGTTCAGTGTGTGCAACTCCTTCTCTCTCTCTCTCTCTCTCTTTCTTTTTCCCCCACAAAGTTGCAGAGTGTTTTATTAAAATGCAAAGCTGGTGTGGTGTTGTGTGTATCTCTCTGCCCGCTGAGACAATGCTAGCATCCACACGCTCTTTGTGCTTCTCCTTCTCTCAATGTGTGTTTTCACTTCTCCATCTTCCCTTTTCTCCTTTTGTTTGCATATATCATTTTTCCTTCTGACTTTGCATCAGAGAAGTTTAGGGCAAGTAGGGACACTTTCTTCACATTGTTCTGAACAGGGAAGTGCGAGAGCTTCTCAAGCTTTTCAGGCCTAACCTGAACATGCAGGGTATTTTTTTTTTGTCACTGCACTCACTTCTCCACTTGTGTTTAACCTCCCCAAATATCCTGTCATTCTTTGCTAAACATTATATTCTTATTGAATGAAAGCTGTAGAAATTTTAACATGTAACAAACTGAGTCAGTACAAGGTCACATGCAACATAGATAGAGAATGCAATATGAAAATGTGTGGTTCCATGACCATAAATAAATGTTCTTGAAAGCCCTGGTAAGTTTGAATCCCTGTTGTCTATTTAATTTTAAGTATAATGCCACTTGATTTATTTTGCATGTGACTTTTAAAGGTCCCACGGATCCAGGCCACAACTTGCAACAGGGTAGGTGAAGCCAAAGATTCCTTGTGGATAACCAGATCCTGTCACTAGACTGGAAATCTGAGGTCTCCCTTTTGTGGTGGTCTGCTCGTTATTTGTGCTGTTGCATGGCCCATTCAGGGGCAGTAGTCTGCAAGAAAACCTATACACTGTACTATCGTACTGAATGCCTTGGAAGGTGGCAGGTCAAACACAAAGTTTATGGCCGGGCGGGACCACAGTCTTTGTGTTGGGGAAGTTGTTTCCCTACTTGTGAAGCATTTAGTGATTTGGTTTTGGCAAGCGTATGATCTCACATAACGGGTTACATCTTGGCTAAATGTGGGCCAACAGTAAGGTTCCTGTAACATTTGTGTCACACACATCATACCTAGGTGTCTTGTCATTACAAATGTGTAGGCCCATGTCAGCAGCTGGTTCCCAGGTCTGAAATATATAACTTTTCCTCCAGGCATGTATTCAGTGTAGGATTCACCTCCGGTGACTTTTTTGGGCGGTTCCTTCCTTGGGCAGGGTATGGGATAGAACATCTGCATTGCCTTTCTTGGAACCTGGATGATAGAAAATAGTAAAATGAACTCTAGAGAAATACATTGTCCACATGCCTTGCTGAGGATGCAGCCTTTGTCAAATTTGATGTACCAGATGTTCCAGGAACTGTCAGAACCTGGGGTGCAGCACTGCCTCCAGCCAATGTCACCACACTTCCAGTATGAGTTTGATGACTAGAAGTTCTTGGTTGCTCACATCATAATTGCTTTAACTGGGAGAAATTTAGTGTCAGAAATATGCATAAGGAAACATTTGAAAAGGAAAAGGTGGCTTACCTTGTTGTGAGACAAGGGCTCCAATTCCTAGTTTGAATACGATCTCTACTATGAAAGCGATTGATAGCTCTGGGTGGTTTAATGGAAGAGTCTGTCAGAATGTTTCCTTCAGGTTCTTAAAGGCTTGTGATGCTGCTGAAGTCCACATGATCTTAGACAAACCACCTTTAAGAAAGTACATCAGTGAAGCTATGAACATGCTGACATTTCTGATAAAGCAGTGATAAAAGATAGCAAACACTTCCAGCCAGTCTCCCACCTTTTAATTGCACTTCTGCATCCCTAAAGCCTTAACCACATAGCGTAAAAGTGAGATTGTGGTTTAGTGAAACAAGCATTTCTTCTCCTAATATTACATAAAACATTTTTTTCTACCATTACAAACAGAAACAAGCAGAACAAGTAGAACCTTGCAAATATGCTGACTGTATTTACACAGGATATTAGAGAGCTTTTAGATGTCATCTATATACTGTATACTACTATCTGTTTGTCCAGAATGTCACAGAGAATGTGATTGCCAGATGGGTAGAAAACTGAGGGATGCTGACCAGGCCATATGGCACGACTAGGTATGCATAGTGCCCGTTAGTGATGAAGAGGGCAGTTGTCCATTCATCCCCTTTCCCAAAAGTGTAACTGTACTGAACTATGACAACGTTGATGTTATCTGAGAAGTAGGTTGATGCACAAAGTATATTAAGCACTGACAGCTTGGTGGGGAGCCACCATATTTTTCCAGAAGATCCACACAAATATTAGCCAAGTGGTGGGAGGAGATTCAATCATAGGTTGAGCTTAGAGAGTAGGATTTGGCAGAAGAGGAAGGGTGAGTGGTTGGAGATGTTTTAGGTTTTCTTCCATGGTTGAGCTGAGATGGCTGATCACCTCTTTCTGATGCCCACCCAGCAATCGTTGTTGCTCAATGACAGCTTTGTGGAGCTTGGCTTGGCAAGAGTGATCTGACTCTCTGTGCTCACTGCATCCAAGTGTAAGTGGTTGAATGCAGTTACAAGCACTTTATAAACAGATTCAAATCATCAGGCACAATTGTAGTATACAAACAGGAAGAGATTCCAGAGATCAAGGAGACAGGGCAATGCAGGAAACAAGAAAATGTGATCAAAAGACTAAACATAAATTGGAGTTGCATAAAGATAAGAAAACCTCACGATGAAAGTTGGGAAGTGGTGCAGTATTAGTAGTGGAACGAATGAAATAGAATGTTGGTCACTCTAGACCAATTCAAAATTCGGGTTGGAGTGAATTGTGGAATGGAGGTATTTCCTGGAGCCATGGTTGCTCTGGTTGGAACCATACGTAACAATCAAAAACGATGTGTGTTGGGACAGTATACAGAGATGTGCATTACACTAGCCCCTTCAGAAGCTGGCTAATAGCCCGCACTCTTTTCTGTAAATTAGTGAAAAGGCATGGATGCTATATGTCGTACCTTATTTTACTAAGACATCTCCAGTTCTGTTCAAAATACTTCTGCTCAATTTCTAATTATGTTTGTGTGTTGCAATATTGTACAGACCTGTAACACCTTTCCACTGTGTCCATCTGTCAGTCCAACTGAGGCAAGAACTCTGGTTAAACTTTTACCATTTTCTCTTTAAATATTAGTGCAGAACGAGGATGGGGATGCCTCTGTTTGGTAATATAACATTTATAACCCTTTTCAAGGTGTATGAATCTGTGTTTTAGTGTGTGTGTGTGTGTGTGTGTGTGTGTGTGTGTGTGTGTGTGTGTGAAAGAGAGAAAGAGAGAGAGAGAGAGAGAGATTCTTGAGGTTTCCCAGGTGTTCCATCACAGTGCTAATTAAATAATGTACAAGGCACAAAAACAGCAGGCTTCTCTCTGTTCCAATCAGCCTTGGGTTGCTGGAGTTTCACATCCATTACCAGTTGTTTTAATATGAAATGTAATCCTTATCCCCTTCCCTACTGGCCCTTTCTCACTAACAGCTCTCCCTTGTGGATCAAATCAGTTGACTACAAACATGCAACCAGTCCAAATTGGCTTCCAGGGGTGCTAAAAATCAATCCAAGCTGAAAATTTGTAGGAAGCCAAGCCCTGGGTTATTTGAACGAGAATAACCAAGGCTGTTTTGAGTAACGCGAGACACAACAAGTCATTGCACTCCAGTCTTAATGACTATCTGTATTGCAAAATAAAGATAGATGGATAGGATAAAGCAATAAGAGAGTAGGTAATTAGTTTCATAGTATGAAGCACATTGATTTAGAACTGTAACTGTGTAACTTCACGGATGTCCCCAATATAAGGCGTTCCATACCTTTCTGATAATCTGCCAGAGTTAGTGGGTTTCGTCATTTAAGTCATGGGAAGATTGAATAATTATAAAACAACTGCCTACTAATGAAAATAAGAATAGTCTAGTTCTTCATTATATGTCAAACAGATTTACCAAAGTGGTTTACGTGTAGTAAATCTACAGCAATCCTACAACAATCTATAAAAATGAACAAAACCTTACTATGAAGCTGAACACTGTACTGTGATGGGATAGCCATCATGGACAACGGGAATCAGTTTTTAACTTAGTGCTAATTTGATATTAAGGTTTAAGGTAAAGCTAGAAGTTATGGTAATATACAGATGATAATATATTTTGGCAATAAATAAGAATACCATTACTATTTTAAAAAATTGTTTATTTAAAAATATTACTACATTTGTTGGCTGACGAGGCAGGATGTAAGTGCAAACAAGCATGATTCACTGTCATACTCAGCAGCAGGGGTCAATAAACATGAAGGCAAGTTCACAGTAGGACAATCTATACTCAGAACAAAAAGGCAGTCACAAATCAAAGAACAGGTACATGCAGGAAAGGAAATACGACTAATGAAAAGAAAGAGTAAACTCGGCAAGACTTTGTGACACGATAAAATAACAGGAGGGTATAAAAGGACTAACTAATCAAAGGTTAAACTAGGAACAGGTGCACACATAAGGTAGCAGACTAATGACAAGACAGGGGTGGTGACAGGACCAGGAAGCCATACCAAAGGTACATGTAGCACTCAGCAATGGGACATGCATGATGCATTGAGGGGGAATTTGTCACAACGAACGGCTTAACAATGTCAAATGTAAAACGATTTGGGTATGTAGCTAGGGAAAGGAGTCTGGATGAGATAGATTCCCCTTATAGCGTCACAAAATAAATAAATAAATAAAGACTTCACGGATATGTGAATACATTTTGGAATAAGGATAAAGTGTAAATATGATTTTTAACATTTCTGGTGAGTGACCACAACAATTAGCACTGTGTTATCCGTTTAAAAGTGTTACTATTTCAGTGAAATTTACTGCATCACAACAATTAAGAAATGTTGAGAGCGGGATATGGTAAAATATTTTGCTAGATTTTTGATAACTGACAAAACTGAAAGTTTTGGACCCTGCTATGCCTTCTTAAAATCTAAGTGGTACCATCTGACAGCCATGGCTGAGGCATCTATAGTGAAATACATGACAAAGGCTTCAAGACTGACACGCTGAAGTTACACTTTTGAAAATGTCAAACAGAGAAGACTTATTCTAAAGCAGGAGAAATTCAGTCTCAGCCAGGTGCTTTTCAGAACTGTGTTAAGTGATGGGGCATGGCATGGCGGTGGATCTGTTCAGGAGATAGCACACATCATTAAGGGAAGTTCTGAAGAAGGCTTTTGCCTCTGGGGAGGAGATGTCAGTCCGTTCCTCCCACTGGGGTTACCTTCCTTTTAAAATATGGAAATCAAACAGTGCTTCATAGAATTTGAATAAAAAAATGATGAAGTGCTTTATTCATTTATTTATTTTTTTGAAGAAACGCTTTTTTTCTGACATTATTTATGACGATACATTCAGGGATGAGTACACTATGGAGACCTGCTATTTTCCCGTCACTTATCAAAAACTACAACAACCTTTTATTATTTTTATTTTACAATTGCTATTGCAAGAATATATTATTGAAAACGCAGAAAAATCTTTAAGCAGTTTGAGAAATCACAATATGTTCCTAGCGCTCTGTGTTAACTGTTGTTGTCTCTTAATGTGTAACACCTGACACTGAGTGGGCAGTATCTGGAGGCAGGGAAGATTTCCAGTTAGTTCAGAGTCATAAGTTAGAATATAAAGCTCAGCATGGCTTCACAAGTGCAAATTCATAAAAAAATAAAATTCACTCACCTTAGCTTGTATAAAAAGGTATTAAGGTTAAGGTTAGGGCTAATGGTGGACTTAGTATTTCTAACATTTTGTGTGACTTTATTTGCATTAAATAAATGCGCTATCTTTTGTATTCCATAATTAAATTAAATTAAACTTATTAAATTAAATAATTAAATTAAATATGCTATATTTTGTATTCCACAATTCTGTACATCAGCTGCTTTGGAGGAAAAAACAAACCGGCATCAGAAAACACCACCAGTGGATTGAGGGAGAAGTTTTCATCCACATGTAAGTTTTTTGTAACTGTTTTAACGCAATATAGTATGTAAGCTTTCAATTTATTTCTGATAACAAAGGCCATGTATTCACAGAATAATTTGCCAACTCTGTAGCAAGTATCAAGGTAGATGCCTTCGTCTTTCAGACACACATTGACTCAAGTAATGTGCTCCTCTTATGAGGTATCATTGTTCTTACTGCTTTTAATTCACAGCACATTGTTTTGCACTTGCATTACTGAGGAGAGATCATTCAGGCGTATAACTTGTATTTGTATTCATTTACGATAACTGGTGGGAAAAAAAAAAAAAAAAGCAGTCCTTGTTAATGAACTCAGATGGCTGGATCAGACTTTAATCGTTCTCTCTGCTATAATCCAGATTAAGGTGTGATTCATACTGTGAATGTTTGGATAAAAGTGTAAATATAACCACACACTATCCTCCGATGTCACTGTGTTTTCTAATGGCCTGCCCAGACATGCTCATGGTCGTAGTAAAAAAAATAAAAATAAAAATAAATAAATAAATAAAACCTTTCCGCTATGTCTTTCACTTCAGATGGAAGAACTGCTTTAATTACACAGTTTTCACGTTGCTGTCAGCAAGAGGTAAAAGCTTATAGGAGGTAAGATAAAGTCTGTAGGAAAACTAATTAATTCAAGAGATTTTACCTTTGAACAAGATGCACTGGATATATCATATCAGCAAGGATTTTGATTTTTTAATTCAATGTAGTAGATGTATTTCTTTCATATAGTAACCCAGCTATCCAGCTGTACTTGTCTGTTCCACACAATTATCTATATTATCACAATTCTATACAAATCTTTCAATGTTTTACTTGAAATAATGCTTTTAAGATATTATTACCAAGGTATATCTGAATAACAGGGTTACCATAAGAATAACAGGCATATATACCACTTTTCCTTTTTCCATTAGTTCTTGCTAATGTAGAGTGGAATGGCACTTTTCACATACAGCACTTGTTAAATGGAAAGTCCACGGCTGAAAGGAGTGCTTTTGCATCAGAATGTGTTTAGAGTTGGCTTTAACCTGTAATTCCATCTCAGAAGCTGTTTAAATCAGTGACATAGAACCTCTGGGAGTACAGCTGATGTAAACCTGATTCTCTATTATAAATACTGAATGTATTGCAAGTAAGATAACAACATGAAACCCAGCTGTTGAATTCTTAAATTTGATTGGTCATGAGTGTTGATTAATTGTGAATAACAGCAGCTATGTACTTTGTTTTAGAGGTGCTTTTGCTTTTGGGAACCTTTCACTGAACAGTTGGATTTGCAGGCTGTCCATCAAATTAAATGGCTGGGGTAGTAAACAAGAAGTAGTAATATGTAAAAATGCCTACTGTATGTCACCAGTGGTGCATTGGATGGGACATTTCGTCAGACTTTTATGAACTACCTTCCCTCTTGAAAGCCCATTCAGCATTCTTTACAGATGCACTAATTTCATGCTGAAAACACTATATGGCCAATTGTTTGTGGATGCCTGACTATCACACTCATATGTGGGTCTTTATCAAACTGTTGCCCTAAAATTGGAAAAGCACAATTGTATACATGCAATGATGACTTTGTAGGTTGAAGCATTACAATTTTCCTTCAGTGGAACTAAGAGGCCCAAACCTGTTCCAGCATGACAATACCCCTGTGCACAAAGCGAGGTCCATGAAGACATGATTTAAAAAGGTTAGAACATAAGAACTCAAGTGGCCTGCACAGAGCCCTGACCTCAACCCCACTGAACACCTTTGGGATGGACTGGAACACCGACTGCACCCCAGGCCACAGCCATGTTCCAGCATCTAGTGAAAAGCCTTCCCAGAAGAGTGGAGGTTATTATAATAGCAAAGGGGGCTAAATCTGGAATAGGACGTTTAAGCACATATGGGTGTGATGGTCAGGTGTCCACAAACTTTTGGCCATATAGTGTATCAGCACTAATATGCTATTGGTGTGAATTAGTATCTGATGACACAGTTTCTGTCCAGTTATCTTAAAATCAGGATTTTTATTTCGTATGATTCCAAAATGGATGATTTCCACATATAATTTGCATGGTGCTAAACTGGAAACTGGAAACTTTCCCTTACTTGTTAGATACACTAGCCTCACAGCTCAAGTGTAATGAGAAAATGTGCCTTCACACACTAAATACTGTATGTCTTGGTTGATCGGCTAGGTTTGCTATAAGAAGAACATTCTGAACATTTTATTTTAGCTCGAACTATTCCTTTAAGATAAGAGCATATCCTTCAGTTTAACACATTCAGACGTTGCTTTTGGCTCAGTTCAAAAAATACCATGTTTTACTGTTCTTTTTATAATACAATAAAGAATAAATGAGATAAATTGACCTTTTAAGAAGAATGTAACAGCCAATAATATGCTCAGAGTCTGAAAATATGTAGCGAACACACACACACACACACACACACACACGCACACACACACACAGTCATATTTAATATATAATTTCATGAGGTGGCATTTTGGTTTGCTGGTGGTCTCTGTCCTTATTAAAAGCCACTTAAATTCCCTTTGTTCTCTGTCGCGCTCATTAAGTAATCCAGTGTTGTCCATCCTCTACACTTTTACATAATTAGCACCCTAGAGTTTTTTTCCCCTGATTTCTTAGTTTGTTTTATTTGGCATAAGAAAAGAGCAATTTGTGTAATTTCCCAAGGGTTTAACCTTGATGACTACAACATGCAAAGCTAAAACGAAACAATCCAATACGAGAGAATAATTGAAATATTGCTCGGCAGTCACTGGCGGCTGTCACGTTGTCCAAGTCGTGTGATTTAGACTTACTCTCAGGAGGCTGGGTGAAATGGGGAACATTATTAGAAAGCGAGTTTACAGCGACTCTCACCACGCGCCGCACATAACTGTGCATTAGTCTCGGCAATATTTTATGAGGTTTTGAAATATTTATTGTGCATGGGTTTGGAATACAAAAGCATTTTTGTCTTGAGGACTACAAATAAGAAATGGCCTTACTCTGACATATCTATAATACTAAAAATGCAATAGCACTCCCCTCTTGCTTGCTATACACTCACTGGCAATTTATATAGACAGAGAAGACATTAAAATCAGCTGAAGTCCAGGGCCAAATCTTTTAATTTTCCCTTTAGCCTTTTTGGAAATGTTCTACATTGCAGCCCGGTTCTTTGACATCAAATCAAGGCTCTAGAATAAACGACCACATTGCTGTGACCTTTTCCAGCATGGTCTCGTGAAGGCAAATTCATAATGATTATTTATGCTCCATGTGGTGTGTAAAGTTCTGGATGGATAGGGTTAGAGTGAGGGGCAGGTTGTTCATTTATAGCTTTAATTACAACTTTTTTATATGAGTGACATCTTCTGAGTATAAACCACGGCCATGTGGTGAGATTTTTGTGAGATTTGACAATTTCTACTATAAATAATTTTGAAGAACTTAACAAATCCCAACAATATTTTGATTGCAGTTTGTATAAGAACAGGGTATGGATTTGCTGACTTAATAGTAATCTGTTTATACACTATACTGTTTTTTTTTTAATTGCTTAATAAAGAAAAAGCAGACTAAATGATCCTTCTAACAAGGCATCTGGTCTCCACTTAAGAAAATAAACACAAGATATTTCTCATTTAAAAAAGACTCTCAGGTATTAAATCACGCTTATATTGTACACTGTACGTACACTCTTCAATATCTAGAATCATTTTTAGGGTTTCTTTCTGTTGTCCCTTTGAAGGAACCATTAAAAATTAAGTTTTTCTGTCAGAAAGTGCTCCCAAGTACAATTCTTTTAATAAGCTAATAATCCTTCACTATACAAAGAACCCATAGCAACTCAATGCATAAACTCATACAAAGAGCCAAAAAGTCACTTTGTTTGTTTCCTGGCCAACTGTACTCAGGGCCAGACGTAAGTACATCAGCAGCTACAGCACAAAAATGCAAGCTCCAAATTGCATTCACAATGTCACAATGACATTGACCTTCAATCAACCATGGCTGTAGCTCCTCAGACAGACTGTGCTTGGATACCACCTACTAAATGTGCTCCGTGTGAGACTTCTGTGAAATGGTGGAAATAGTCAAAAATAGAGCTATCAAAAAGCTTGGGACTAAACTGAAATTGGAAGTTCAGTAATGAAGAACATCTTGTTAAAGGTACAGGATGTTAGATTTTGGAATTTCACTCTTTCTGCCAGTGATTGGTACAGTACTTTAGTATGTTCTTGGGATTTGTATGTAGCATGAATTACAGAAGAGTTACTAGAATAAGTTTTAACAGAATAACAACTTTCTAGTATACCTCTCTTTTAACAAGAGTCTGAATTTTCAGGGTCTTCCAGTGCCCCGTATGTTTGTTCTGCAAACACAGCACAAAGTTGATAGTAGCAAACTAACCAGTTAACAGAAACTCTCTCAAATATAATCCATCAGTGTGCTGTTTGTAGAATGAGTTTGCAAGCTGTCTGTAGGGCTGTTTGTGTCTTTGAGGCATATTATGGCTCATAATTTCTGAGACATAGAGGGTTAAAGGCGGAGAAGCTTCTTTGTTATGTCTGTGGCTCTGTGTTAAGTCATACTGGAAATATGGGGGCGGTTCTTCAGCTTTAATACTTCAGACATGGTGACATAGGACGTATCGGAGCTGGCGTTTGAAATTTCCTAGCAATTTGCACCTGACAACTCCACTCCGACTGTAAATTGCTGTGAGTTGCCATTGCTCATAGCAGCTCAGGGACATCATATAATAAAGTAGTTTTCCCTGTATCAATAATACTTTTTCATTTCCCATTCTGCACCATTTTTTTGCATCCTGCAAATTAATGTGTATGTGTTAGAGGAATACGCTTTGGGCAATATTCAGAGTTGGCAACTTAAGTCCAAACGTTACATCAATATTTGCATTGGGAAAGTTACTTGTATTCAGAATCGCCTTATGCACGTACTTAAGTTGAATTTCTGAGGCAGCACCTCTGAGGGTTCCAGATCTTTCTTCAGCAGTGTCCTCAAGTGTGTTGCTTTGTATGACTTAGGCCCATATGCCAGTTTCACACAAGTATACAAGGCTTTCAGTGCAGAATGCAGACTAATTGTGTCTGAAAATGGGTTCAAACTGCTTAGTACATCAGGCCGTCAGTCCCTAAAATCCCCAGCAGTATTGTAGCAATTCCACTGCTGATACACTTATAGTGTGTCACTGGGACACACACTACCATGTGAATGTCACTTCTGTGCTGAGACTGGTTTACTACCCAAATAATATCTGGTCAGTTGACAAAAAGTACAGAGCAACAGATTGGCTACATTCAGTAATTGTACACATAAATGGAAACTACTGTACTGTATAGTCAGTGAAGTCTGGGGCTTTAGCTGCCAATGACTAGAGCTGGGAGCTCTAGTCATTGGCAAAATCCACAATGATCTGCTGCTCTAAAGTGGCAAATGCTCTCTTAAATATATCTTGAGCTCTTCAGATATATTGAATACACATATGATTTCTTTAGTAGCATGAAAATTACTATAGTAACTAAAGCGTCATGCACTAACCATGTCCCTCACCCTAACCTTATCCATTCAGAACATTACGCATCAGTAACCTTTTGCGATCTTTTTATTCACAAGACGTTGGTTTTTGTTTAATAACATTCCTTGGACGTACAATCCACTTCAGTGATGGCCAGAACTCTGAGTAAACTACTAAGTCTGAGTAAATTACTACGCTTTGTTTGTGTAATCAGTTACGAAAATTTGTCAAATAAAAAAAAAATGCAATTAGAAGATTGCGTTGACCGATATCCCTTCTCCGACGCCATCTCCCAATCCCGCCATCTTCCATCACATCATGCTGCCAGGATACTAGCGCGAATTCAAAGCAGAGGAGAGACAGTTAACAATAAAGCGCAAACGACATGAGCAGATGGTCTTCTTTATTGTCCCCAGAAATGCAAACAGTGAATGTCTCTACTGGGGGGGCTTTGTCATTCGGCCTCTGCTGGTTATGGCATGATAACTGCAGCCACCTGGCATTGCAAATTAAATCCTGACAAACTGAGGGAGAATACCAAGATAACGAAAAGTTGCTGAAGCTCACTGTTCCCTGACTACTGTAATGTGTGTTCACATTAATTAACACATAATGTAATGGTTATTGTTTGTGTTAAAATGACAGCAGAAATAGGAATTGATTTACATGGCTTAGAGCCAGTTCTGGAATAAACTGTAAGTTCAAATCAGTGCACCCTTAATGGACAAAAAAGCAGAAGAGTTATTGTGAATATCATTCATTCTAACAATTAATGGACGTCGAAAAACGTGTCATCAACTGGTCATGAGAAAAACATGTGGTCTGGGATGGTGTGCGGAAATACTGTCGCAAAGAAGTTTTACGAGAACCTGAAATTATTACTTTGTGCTGTTGTTGTAGCCTATTCAGGAACTAGAAGAAAACATTAATGTCTCGCATCATTCTGCTTTGAAATGTTAGATGCCCTAAGGTTTAAAATCAACCATGACTAGACAGTGTTTTCCATGTTTCAGTATCACTAGATGACTAACAACCATTTGTAACTGTGTGGCATTTTATAATAATGCAGATGTGGGGGGAAAAATATAAGTAAATAAATAAATAAATAACAGTAATAATAGCAACAACAACAATAAGAAGAATTTTGTTGTTTTTCATTGAATGCATACGTACTGTACATTGTGCACTTTTTCCATCAGCATTGCTTTTAAAATTGAGAATCATGTCCACGTTTTTATTACAGAAATCTCAATAGGCTGAACTACAGGCTACAGGGTACATTGTTGTGCTTTGCACAGCCAGCATTATCTAGCTGCCACCTTCGTACTACTCTTTCTCATGTCAAACCTGAAATGATATAGTATTTGCGAGCATGTGCAAAGGATGTGGCGCTTAAACACCTAAAGACAGATCTGAACAAGTCATTTGTGACCCGTCTTCCACTTTTTACAGAATCATCTATGATTTTTTTTTCCCCCACTTCTCTTTGCTTTTCCTTCGTATGCAAATATCTGATTGTGAAATTAATTAGGTTCAAACGTTCACACACCAATTATTCTTCTAATGAACAGATTAAGGATATTATCTACATCTTTCAATTGGATAGAAATTGAATTCAGATTAACCCTGAATGGTCTACTCTATCCTGATTTAGGTATTTACATGAAGGGCTTTATTCCCATTAGGCTATCAGTCTTATAGCCTCACAATTACCGAGTTGCAAGTTTTATGGGTACAACATATGTGTTTCTAATAAACTGGCATTTCAGTGTACACATGGCGCCACAGAAATGCTGCATTTTTTTCTGTCACATTAGTTTCAAAAGAATGTAAAGGATTACCTGTTAATAACTGTTATGAAAGAGATAACAGGGATTAGCTTGTATTGTGGATATTCCAAAACATTAAATGTAACTATAAATGGATAAAAAGTACACCATGCCATTCTTTAACAAATAAGAAAAAATGTTGGCAAACTGCAATGGTATAAGAGGGACATGCTGCGATGTGCTGCTCTATGAGAATAATCAACTTTGATGAGTTGGGCAGCATCGCACCACCCCATCATTGATTATTTTCTTATAACAGCATGCCTCATTATGTTTTATTCCCTACATATACACTTAGTCTCCATTCTTTCATTGCCACACCAAATCATTGATAATTTATCCTTTTTATATTAGTGATTTTCCTTCCCAGGAAGAGCAAAGAAAACTTGCTGGGATGCAGGCAATCTTTCAAGTTATCCACTCACCCCACTATTTGTCACAGTCCTCCTTCTCTTTAGCAACCTACAGGGTCTGCTCTCACTCTAAACCTCTCCATTCCCATTTTGTTCGCCTTTGCTGCTCTACTTTCGGCTAATTCTGTGGTATTAACTGGCTGGAGTTATTACCCTTTATATGAGACGTCTATGTTGAGAGCGCTTTATGAGATTCTGCTCCCGGCGGACGAGATGATGGAGTTGAGGCAGGCTGTCATCCCGAGCTTTATAATAGTATCAGCTGGGAAATACACAATGCCATGGATTATTGATATACCCATATCTGCTCTTCTGCTGACAAATCTGAAGGTTGCACAGAAGGGGCACGTAATCTTGAAAAATATCTCAGCTAATATGCTCCTCCCGTGCACCCCACACATTATTATGATAAACGATTTCGCATCTAACGACAGCGGTGATGGTATGTTAAAAAAGACAAAATGGTCTTGACTGTCGTGCATTCTTTAGCATGAGAATGCAAAAAAAAAAAAAATGTTTAATGGCTTTTTATCTCTTGAATTGAATGCATGTATTTTGTATCCATAATATCCAACCAAAATCATCGTTTTGAAATCCAATAGGGGAAGTGTAACACTCAGTGCAAAGTAAAGCATGTTTAACAATCAGATAAGACATTTCATTGAAATCTCATATGATTCATAATTCATAATTAGAGCAACACTGCATCATGGTTGCTTGAAACTTGTAATCCAAGCACTATAAATATACTGTAGAAATGGTGTGTATTAGGGATGTAACCACACACAAATACATTATTCAGAATCAACAGGCAAACAGACAATGCGTTCTTAAGAGATACAAATAGATATACGAATAGGAGCTTGCCAAAAAGGTTAACAGAGCATCTAGTTGAGACTAGCGGTGTGCATTGTTATTGTCGGGATTAGTTTTCAATTCGTGTGGGCGTGAGCAAGCACTCGGATATGAAGCTCACAAGACAAATATAACATTCACTAACAAGAACACACAGCATTCATTCATTCATCCTTCATTCATGCACCCACTTCAGGTTTAAATCTGAATACCGATATAGATATATAATAGATATATAGATATATAGATAGTGTCATTGCTTTATACTTCTCGTGCATATACAGCACTGTGCAAAAGTCTTAGACGCCCTATTTTTTCTTTAGTACAAAGTTTGGTATAGATTTTTATTTGATGACTTCTACATTATTGATTCAGTACAAGAACATTTTAGATTTCCAAACATTCGTTTCCCAGAACAAAATTAAATGGTACAGAAAAATGTTTGTATGTCAGTAAAGAGAGCAGCAGTTTCCATAAGAGACCACTTTTTTGCTGCAAAAATAAGACGCAAGTGCTACAGTCAAAGTCTCCAGAAGAACTGTGGACGGATTCCGCCAGATGCTCAGTAAAACTTACAGCTCATTTCCTTATAAAACTGCACAAATTGTACCTGAGACTTTTTTGTGTTTAACTATTTTGTGTTTAAAAGTAAAGGATCATCGCACCAGTTATTGACTTTGTTTCATTTATTACTGTTTACTGCTCTTTATATATATTGTTTTAATGTTAAAACATTTAGTTTCATTGTTTCTGAAGGCATCTTTGCTCTACAGCATTTCTTTGTATGTGCCTAAGACTTTTGCACAGTACTGTGTGTGTACATATGTATATAATTATAATTCTGAATATATAAATGGTCCAAAACCTTCGTCCATGTGACCCAATTTATTTGTCTCTAAGTCTCTCTCTATTTCATTCAAAAATGTAGCTTCTCACTATGTCACCCAATGTGTGTTACTGTCTATTTAACCAAAAAATGCTGATCATGTGACACATTGTTGGAATTTTATTGGTTGATATAATGATCTAGTGGCCAATCTTGTCATTATGGAATATCAATATGTTAAATGGTACCGTTTTTCACTACACATTTTAAGCCCTGATATTCAATGTTCACTCGAAATCCCAGCTGGTTTGTGTGTGGACCAATGTGTTGCACCTTTCCCTCACCGCTGTACGAAGAATACAGGGATTGCCTACATATATATGAGGTTTATTCATCTATCTAATGATTTTTTTTTTTAATTTTTCCTTTCAAAAACTGTGTCAACTACAGAGCTCCAGAGATATTACATATTTCAAAGCTATCTAAAATCCAAGTATCTGCTGGAAAATTGCTAGCTGTCTCACTGTGTCACAATTAACGGTGACTAAAAATCTTCTAAAAATTCGGTCTGCCTCCATTTATGGTTGTCAACTAAGTACGCACTTTGGAAAGCCTCCAGCATAGGGAACATAACATCACCTATAATTTGTCTTCTTTCAGTCGGAATATGAAAGTGGCAGCTGAAGCTTTGGTGATTCATCGATCCGGCACACACATCTCCATCACAAATGCTTATTAATCATGGAGAGTTCCAGTCAAGTTGTTTCCTCATAACATCACTGAGTACAAACACTCAGCATCTGTGAAGCTTCATTTCTTAATCTAGCAATTTATGGTGTGTGTGTGTGTGTGTGTGTGTGTGTGTGTGTGTGGGGTAGGGATGTTCCTTGTAATCTGATTGTGCATTATTGCAATACTGTGATGGCTTCACATTCTCTCTTGTGGGCTATGAAAAATGGAGTGTGTAAATGTATGAAGTGTGTATGTTGACGGTTTAAATGGTTGTGCTTTATTACAGTAACACCTTTCTGGTTTTGTATTTACATGTGGCGTGCAAGTGTAGGGTGGAAATGTAATGTGTACTAAGAGAAGTGTGTAAGTGCAGTATGAGTGTGTGTGGGTCCCAAATATTACTGTAGACCTGAAAAAGATCATCATGCATGAAGTGATATTTTATTCACAAGCCAAAAGGTTAAACACACACTGTTAAAGATCTTTAACCTGTAATTTATCACTAAGACTACTTATGTACATTTAGCATCTAGTATGTAAATGCAGACTAAATGTACAGTTGGGCTGAAATGAATCAGGAAAGGAAAAATCCTTATAGAAAACTACTTCACTAATTTGATAATACTACTACTACTACTACTACTACTACTACTACTAATAATAATAATAATAATAAACACATTTTGTTTTTGTTTTTCGATTTAAATATCACCATTCCTGAATGTTCTCATCTGCATTGCACACTTAAAAGCAGCAATAAGTAGCTCTCTACCATGACAGACTTTTGCTGTTTTGGTTTGTTCGGTTTTTGTTCTAATTTTGTTCTGCAGCTTTCAGATGATTACACTTTAATGGGGCTATGCACTCGATTGGTTTTGGTGCTGGTTTAACGTTATTGCAGGGAGCGTTCAATAATGTATTTTTGACGAAGGTGTGCACTCAGTAGAATGGATTTCAGATTGTCTAATGGAATGTTAAAAACATATATACTTGAGTAGGTTTTGAGTATGTATTACAGAATGCCTCTTTTTATTTGATTCTGGATGAGTATATTTTTCTTAGTTCAGCGTGATAAGCAAATATTGTGTGTATTTTAAAATCTTCACGTTTATGTTACTAATTTTATTCTGTTATCACATCTGAATTAGGCTAAATAAATAAATAAATAAATAAATGTTTACATTTTCCATCCAGAAGCATACAGAGACATTAGGATAACTGCCAAACAGTAACACTGAGGAACATCATCTATTCATAACTTTTGTTTCCATTTTTTGAGGATCTATTTTAAATATATTATGGAAAGTATATTCAGTGTTCAGTACGTTTCAATATTTTGTATGTAGTGTGCATGTGTAAATTCTAAATGTAGCATGTAAATGTAGTGTGTTGTGCACTATGATGCTTTTCTGCTCACCACGGTTGTATAGAGTAATTATCTGAGTTAATGTAGCCTTCCTGTTAGCTTGAATTAGTCTGGCCATTCTCCTCTGACCTCTCTCATCAAGAGCGTACCTGCAGAACTGCCTGCTGATCGCTGGATGTTGTTTTTTTGTCCCCTGTTTTCGCACCATTTGGTCTAAACTCTAGAGTGTGAAATTCCTAAGAGATCAGCAGAGCTTTCTAAAATACTCCAGGAAACCAGCCCATCTGGCACAAGTAACCATGCCATGGTCAAAGTCTCTGAGATGACATTTTTCCCTATTATGGTATGATGGGAACATTCACGGAAGTCCTGCGTCTGTATGATTTTATGCATTGAGCTGCTACCACGTTTGTCTGATTGGATAATTGCATGAATGATCAGGGGTACAGGTGTCCCAATGTAGAATGTATGTGTAAATATGAAACATATTTGTATTATGTAAGTTGTATGTATGTGTATCATGACATCTGGTCTCCCACAACGGTAAAGACAATCAGGTATTAGCACCTCTCACAGACAGTCAAACATAACACAGGCACACTGAATGGATGTGGACGAAGCTCATCCTCGGGGGTTTTGAAAACTGCCTCAGCTTGCAGCTTGTCAAGAAGAGCAGAGGCCTGAAACCAGTTTTGGAGACAGCACATGAGACGACTCCAACTCCCAACTGATAACACGCATCTTCCAATATAGAGAAAGAAATATTGCTCCAAAGTAGCTGCCAGACAAAGCATAGTCATCAAGCACCTGTGATGAATTTCACATGGTAGTGTAAATATATGGTGAAGTGTATGTAAATGCGTATAATAATATTCAGTGTAATCTAGCTGTGATCTTAATACTCCTGTTTCCTACTGAGGGATATAAAAGCTCAAAGTGGAAAGAATTTTAAACCATATTAATCATAAGAACAGGAGAAGCACACTCATACATGGCGATGTTGCATTGTTGTTCCTCTTGCTCTTCTAAGCTTGGCCACGCTTGGGGATATTGCTACAGCATCACGGTGCGCACAGAATGCAATTAACTTTGGTAAAGCAGCACCATGGGGGCAATTAAAAACAACAGCTACAGCAGCCTGTCATTGCAAATTGAATAAGGAAGTGAGTGGGAGGAGGTGTTAATTACAGAGAAAATGTGTGCTAAACAAGCATTAAAGCGGTGGTTAGAAATTAAGGAATAACTACTTGAGCAAATCTTGTACGTGCATGACCTGAACACAGTCTCATCGATGGGATCACTGTTGAGTGGCTTGTCACAGTATATTAAATACAATAAATGCAATATACTGTAGGTATTTGTAAATAAACTATGGAAATGTAGTATGTCACCATAGACCACACTGAGTGTTAAAGTAATTTTTCATTATTATAATCAGTGTACTGCTATTTTTTATCGATTTTTTGTGTGAAGCATCACTTGAAGTATGAAGTTTGCTATAAAAATAATAATTATTGCAACTTCTATACATTTATGATATGATAAAGGCATTAAATAACAATGCTTTTAAACAAGGAATGATGATTTGAGCAAGTATTTATTGCATTTAAAGACTTTATTATTATTATTATTATTATATGTTCACTTCAATCTAATGTATTTTCTCCAGGGTTTGGCCAAATCCATTTAAGATGCTGTGACTGTGAAATGCCGCACTGATGCACTTACTTTGTATCTGTGTCTATTATTACGTTAATTGATACCCGTTTCTTTTTTTTTAATTAAGTAGGCTACTATCAGGTGAAGTATAAGATCATTAGGATATTTTAGCACCCATCAAAAGTGTTTGTTTGAAAAAGAAAAAAGAAAAAAACACACAAGCAAACAAACAGTGAAGCAGGTCCCAAAGTATGGAAATTCGTGAAAGCTCGAGAGTTTAACATTTGAAATAATACACTTTGACACAACTATGCGTCTGGCAATAGAAGATGGTCTGTCATTCACACAGAACAAAATGGAGGAGAAATAGTTGCTGGCTACTGCTCACATCCAGAGCAGTACAAATCATTTGTCCACATCTAAAGAGCCCTCACAGTAACCCTTGAATGAATGAATGAATGACCGAGAAGATGGCAACCATTGAAATAAACATCTAAAAGGATATCTTAATCCTTAATATCTTAGGAATCCTAATTGTAATTATCATATCAATCGCTGCACATTTTGCTTAATTTAACAGTAGGACTTCCACACTAATTATTCATCATCTTATATAATAGCACTTGGTCCAACACATCTTATCATTTTTTTTTTTTGTTTTTTTATTTTTTATATTGTGCTTTGACAATTACTTGTGAATATATACCAAAATGGTGTCATGAATTCGTAACGTGTGTGTGGGACGTATGCTATTTTACTACACGTTTAATAGGAATGCCAATGTTTTTGTTAATTCAACGTCTGTTCATTTGTTAACGCCAATGGTTTTGTTAGTTCACTTCCCTGTAAAGAATACATGTTTATGGTAGGATAAGATGACTGAGCATTCATCTGCTTACGACTCACTTTCAGTTTATTCATAACTCAAGATAAGCATAAGTCTTAGATTTAGATGTTATATCCTTCAGTCTTGAAAAAAATTAAAGAGATACTTATGTTGTGTGTTTTTTTTTTATGTTATATTTATGTATTTAATATTGGCCTCAAATGGCATTCCATAGTGGGGTTTTTTGTGTGCATATTTAAAGTTCCTAAAAAAACCACAAAAACACACACACACACAAAAAAAAGGGAGACATAGATTAAGTGCAGGAGAGACGTTGCAGCTCATGAAGTGAACCTGATATTTGATAAATCACCCAAAGGTCACTAGGCAGAGATTTATTTTTTGCTATTAGCTTTTAATTTAGTGTCCTCCAGTTTTGCTTGTTTATTCCTACCTTTTAATTATTATTACAAGATTTGTTTATTTTTTGTCAAATTCTTATTTATTACTTTTTAATCACTATTCGGTTCTTTTTTAAAATTTCATACTTTCTTTGCTAATTGCTATCTCGTTTTTTTAAAATCAGTGCACCGTAATTGTATTCTTATCCCCCTCTGGAGCACTCTGAGCTGAATTATCTGTGTGAAACGTGCCATAAAAAATAAAGAGACTAGCATTCTATAGAACGTTATAGTAGTTTTAAACTACGCTCAAGATAATTGCCGATTAACCCTGATTTAAAAGCTTCAGTTTTGCAGAATTTCAAATGCCCTTGTTTATATTCTGAAAACACCCCTTAACCACTACACATGCTCCTACTCTCACACACACACACACACACACACACACACATACACACACACACACACACGTTCATGTCCTGGATCCTTACTGGAGGCAGTGTTCAGGCCTCGGGTTAGTCACGCTCACCAACATGGGAAATCATACGTTACACACACACACGGTGCTCACTCTTCCCTAAATAAATCTAGAGGATTTTTCTGACTCTATGTATGTGTGTGTGTGTTTGTGTGTGTGCGTTTGTGGTACTAAAGGCGAGCCGACGGCTAAGATCTGTCCATTTCATTTCGTAAGCCTGCTTTTCCTGACCTTTATTTTGTGGAAAACCTCTTGAGAAGGAAAAACCTGACACAACAAGACATGTAGCAAGAACACTAAAAATGCTGCAGGTTGGGGGAGGGAATAAGTGCCTCGCCAAACCTTTCTGACACACACACACACACACACACACACACAATGACTGTCATGTATATGCTAGTATTTAATATAAAATGAAAAAGTAGATAGTGAAGTGTAGAGAATGGAGAGGAGGCGGGTCGAACCGGCTGGTAATGCGTGATGATTCTCACTGTGTGTGACCGTGTGTGACTATCGCCAACCTATTTGTGTACCTTTTGTCTTTTCACTGACGGTGTGAGCCATAAACACAACACATTCACCGCGAACTTGAACTTAAAGTTTAGAGTTTTTGGTATTTTACTTTTGTGTAATATATGCAAGTGACACATGCAGAAAACCGCTTGCAGGTGAAAGAAAAAAGCGAAGGAAAATAAAAGAAGCAGGAAGCACCGTCAAAAGTCGCCTGTCTTCCAAGTCTCCTTTTTTTTTTAAGTTTCCTTTTTTAAGTCTTTTATAGTTATATTTAATGCTGTGGAACGTATGCAATTAAGTTCCTGTTGTTACTTATGCTAATAGCAGCTATAAACAGGTGTCTTTTTTTCTTTCCTATAGTTACTTAGACAAAAACAAATACAGCTCAGCTTGTTATATTACCGAGAAACCAAAAAGGACAAAAGTGCTGAGGATTCTTTTTACTGATGGAAAAAATTAATTGCAATTTATTCGCAATTTGCAATATTTGCAATATTTTATTTATTTATTTCGATTTACACGATATTCACTATATTTCCATTCTAATATAAAAGCAAAGTGTATAAGTGTACTACATGTGTGTGTGCTCAAGTTGGCTCTAATTGTTCATTTAATGATTTGTTTTGATTTGATTGTCTTAGATGTTTCTCACATCACAGTGTAGACAAGTGCAAACGCAAAAGCGCAAAGCCTGTTCAGAACTGCTTATTTGTAAGGCAGGGAAAAAAGAGTAACAAAAAAAGAGCCTTATTAGAGTCATGCCATTTTCTCCCCTGTTGTGTTGAAGCGTGTGTGAACTCTCACCAAGTTTCCCCGACTGCGAACCAGTCACTGACACCCAAAGGGTGTGAATGCAGTATTAAACACCTCGGCTAAGACTAAAAAAAGGTAGAGTGTAAAATTAAGTTACGATTATTATCTAAACTGGAGTAATCAGCAAGTCCTAAACTCTGGAGTTCCAGAGAACAGGAGGAACGCAAACTCTTAACTGCTCTTCCAACTTAATGTATGTGCAAATTACTTGTTTAACCTGGCTTATTTATAGGTATTGTGCCTTTCACATCATTTATTCTATTAATATTAATTTCATGAATAGACATGCACTCCATAATGTACATTGTTTAGTTTGTACATTGTGTTTAATTGATATAAAGTGAGTAATTGCTGTATATAGCATGCAGCATAGTGGGAAGTGTCAGCCGCTCCATAGGGACACATGGGGCAGAGACCCAGCGTATACACTCACAGTCCACTTTAATAGGAACACCTGTACACCTGCTCATTTATGCAGTTATGCAATCAGCCAATCATGTGGCAACAGCACAATGCATAAAAGCATGCAGATACAGGTCAAGAGCGTTAATGATCCTTCCGCAGGTTCACCTACGGAAACCTTGTTACGACTTTTACTTCCTCTAGATGGTCAAGTTTGATCGACTTCTATCTGCATGGTTTTATGCACTGTGCTGCTGCGACATGATTGCCTGATTGGATAACTGCATAAAGAAGCAGGTGTACAGGTGTACCTGTTAAAGTGGACTGTGAGTGTATATGCAAATGTAGTATATACTTTATATATATATATATAGTGTGTATGTGTGTGTCTAATTTATAAATATAACAAATGTAGTGTGTCAATGTGTTATATATGTATACTGTGGAAACAAAGTTTTCAAGTGTGATATGTAAGTGATGTGTGTAAGTAATATTAAATGTAGTGTGTTGTAACTGTAGCATGAAACTATAATGGGGAGATGTGGTTTGGAAAATATAATTAGACAAAAGTGTATTCACTGATGAAATAAAGACAGTTCTTGGTATTAGACCCAGGCTGCAAGTTAAAATAGCTTGGCAACGTGCTCGGAAAATGGCTTTATTTGCCAAGTTCAGGGTGGGTGTAGTCACAGATGCCACTTATTAGTGCCAAGACTTTAGTGCCCACCTGAAACATTTGCTCTCAACACCGTCATGGTTTTTATTCTCATCCTGTAGCAATTGAGCTCATGTCCTATTTAGGTCAACACCACTCATTTTAAACTTTCCTAAACGTGGAGCGATACCAAAAATGGTTTTCATAAGCTCAGGACACTTTCTTTAATGATCATAAAAATTGCATTTCATTAACCATGCTTACATTGCAAAGATTATGTTCAGGTCATTTTCTCCATATGTTTTCACACACATCTGCATTCAGGAGGATCACTGTGCATGCAAAGGGACTTTAGGGTATTTCTATCTCAATTGTTAATATTGATCATCCATCAGGAGAATTATGAGAACAAGTATTAGCATGTGTTTTGAAGCCACTATTGTCAGAGCTGCTATTAAAGAAAAGTAATCAACACTTTTTGAGCACTGTGGAATAAATTGCAATTAAAATGACTGTTATACTGCTATATGATCCAAAGGGGCAGCTATTAGGCAGCCATTGCTGAATACTGAGCACAACAATATAGTTAATGCACTGAGGACTCGCTAGTGATGTTATGCTGGCAGCTGCTTATGATTGTCTGAGATAAAGTCATATAAAAATAGTCACCTTGATCTCAATTCTCACCACCAATGATGTTTTTAGACATGTCTTTGTACTTGTTTTCACGATGGCTGTCAGTTTACATAGATTTCCAGCACATGATGGTTATCTGTTGAGGGAAATGTGAAAAGTGAAGCCATATTTTAAGCAAAAATCTTACTCTTACCCTAGATGTAGCTGAGAAGTATTTCATGCTGTTTTAGTTTTGCACTGGAGCTACAACATTGATATAGAGAAGTTTATTGCCACCAATTTGGCACTGTTCAACCTCCATGTCTAAATCATTAAAAACTCGGCTCAAAAGAGTTGTTCAGCACTGACGAGTTGTTCAGTATCTCAAACAGACTTGCTTATGTGGTTTCTGACATTGCACAGACAATGAAAAATAAAAATGAAATATTGTTGTTTCATCAGGTAAAAACAATGTAAATGCACCCTCAGAGGTACAATAGTGGTCCTTAGACTCCAATTATGTACCTTAAGATGTTCCTCTAGCTCCCCAGTTTAATACCCTTTTTTTTTCTAAATAATGGATGGCTGAAGCAGAGATTTTATAAGCCGCATTTGCAGTATGTATGCCATATTTACAAAATGCCATATATATATATATATATATATATATATATTTATTTATTTATTTATATAATTACAGCCATTATTCCCAGTCTATATATTTCACACCATGAACAGGTCAGGGTCATATAACATATTGTCTTGACTTCACACACACACACACACACACACACACACATACTATATATATATATATATATATATATATATATATATATATATATGTATATATATATATATATATATATCTTTATATATTTGATTGACTTTCATGTTAATTAGATTTCTCCTGTATGCATGGGATAGGCAGAGAGGTTTTATTCATTTAAACTCAGGGTAAGGAAAATAGTTGAGCCATGAACTGCTCACGAAGCATTTAATGGCATCTGACCTCATTGAGGGTTTAAAAAAAGAACAAGAATTAACAGCAATGTGGGCACTTTTACAGCACATTCATATTTAGTATCTGGCAGATGCTCTGATACAGAGTGACTTAGAAAAAAGAACAAACAGCCAAACATGCAACGATACAAAGTACTTGGAAAATCTGTAAGGTTTCATAACCTGAAAAACAAGTTGGCAGAATGTCAGTGAGGAATATAGACAGAATAAAATGAAGTTCATAAGCCACACTCTGACGACACGCAGAGACTTCAATTTCCCCTCTGCATGGTTTCGACTAATAAACACTATGAAATAAGATTCATGCTGCATTCAAACAGTATACAAACTATACAATGACCACCAAATTCTCACTGCATCTTATCGATACAACTGTATTCACTACATTGCCTACTAATTATGATTGCATGACAAGCAACCACGTGTTGTTTAATTGGTTAATAATTTGTTCTTTTGCAAAATGCCACGTCCCTTTTTTTAACAAATGGCTACACGTCGCAGGAGAATTAATCACAGATGGTGTGGTTTTAAACACTTGTTAAAATACAAATTTATGCATGACTTAAAAAAACGCTACATAAAAGCTTTCAATAATAAGAATCTTGTAATATCCCACTACACCTCTGGTACTTGTAATAGTAAGAGGATGAAAAGTAGAAGTAGGATGAAGAAGCAGTGCTAGCGTTAGTAAAATGAAAAAAAAAAACAGTTGGAAGTGAAGAAGGAAAAGAAGAACTAGTATGTACACATTCTGTCTCAAATTGCAGACTATACACTATATCCTTACAGAAAACCTAAGGAACACATGAACCATACGGTAGTTTATACCATTGACCGATATCATTTAAAGACACAAAATGGCCACCCTGAAGTTTTTGCCTTTAATTTGTGTCTGCTTTGTGACACAATCAGGGTCTCTTCCAAATTTTACTAACATCTGATGAACACTCACAATACACTTTTTCACTAGTCTTCAAAAGGCACATATCTTAGCAACCTCAGACCAAATAAATCGACTGCAAATACTATAGTGGAAATAGCTTGGAAGTATTTGCAGCAATCAGCTAATGAGATTTAAAAAGCCAAAACAAATATTTTGCAAACTGAAAAGGAAAATCTTATTTACAGTCTTCTCTGGAGAGTTCCATGAAGATGTCTAGCATCATTTTTACACCGAATTGCTAATTTATTAGTTACTAGATAGGTGTACCTAATAAACCTGTGACTAGTGTATAATATTACGACTGTGCAAAAGATTAGTGTTATATCATCAATATTTTAGGATGCACAGTATTTACTGTTAAGCCTCATAAAATCATGGAATATCACTATATTAAAGTTTAACATAAAAATATATATAATAACCAGCACACAAAACAAATATTAAAGAGAGAAGCAATTTTTTTTTACTATGACATTTAATATATGCTTCCCCTTATATGATATTGGCTTTTCCTCTACTTCTAGACATCATCTGTTCCTTTGTTGAAGAAGTTGTTCAAATGCTTTATAATTACAGGAAGAGATGTTATTTTAAATAATGACCCCATGTCTCCCCCTGAAGCCTGTATCATTACAGAGCAATTTAATTTAAATCACATCTGATAGCTAAATAATTACAGTTCCATTATGGTTTTAATAATGCAGCCATTAACATGGATCTCTTATAATAATGAAGGGCAACAGAAATTTACCTTTATATTATATCTATTTGTCATCAGCTACATAGCTGATGTCTGTTGTTTACACAGTATATTGAACATCCTAATAACTCTTTCTTTAAAAAGAGTCATCTCGGATGCGGCTCTCTGAATATTTTTATTGCCGTTGTCGAGGATATGAAAGCCACCGCTTTTTTAATAGCCCGCCTGCTGCATTCGCATCAATCACACACAAAGTCGTCTGGTTTTGGCTCGAGCCTCAAAGCTAACCAAGTTACGGCACTCGGAAGAATAAGTCGGAGTTTGAAAATGTGATAGAAAGTAATTGAATTCTCCAAGTCAGAACCCGCATGGATATGAATCGATGGCATTAATTACTGCATTTTTATTTATAGTTGGGTCAGACTGAGGAGGATGATTGGCATGTGCTGCATTATTTTCATTTCGTAAGTGAAATAACGACATAATATGCACTGAGAATTTTCACCTTGTTGAATTGGGAATATGAGTATATGTGTGAGATTTAGAGAGTGCTCTGAGCATTGTGAATATATAATCCTGCTCTAAAGGTAATACAATTGCAGTATTACAGCTACAAGGCTATGATGTTAAAGCATTGTGTGTGTGTGTGTGTGTGTGTGTGTGTGTGTGTGTGTGTGTGTGTGTGTGTGAGAGAGAGAGACAGAGAGACTCTTTGAAATCTTTGAATCAGGTTTAATTTAAAAGTGAATTTAATTTCTGAGAATAGAAAAGAGTTATAGCACTTCTTACTTAATTTAGACCAATTACAATTTGCCTCAAATGGATCAAAACAGAAGTTTCTTGCTTGCTTGCTTGCTTGTTGAGCAAAAATCAGGTGACTGTGATACATCCTGGAGTGACGTGATTCAATGAACAGCTCAGTTTAGCTAGCTATGTAAGGGAAAAAGGACCTTTGAGGCCATCATGCGAGTTACAGGTGGTGCTCTAACTACGCGATGTAGGAAAGGTCTAACTACTGCAGTGATAGCCTCTCTGTAAAGCAAACCTACCTGGATAGCACACATGCATAGGAATGACGTGCACAATTTATGCTTCGAAAATGTCTCAGTGTTTGCTATGTAATTAGGAAGATATTAGCAAAAGGTCATTTTTGATCATCCACTTCTATCAGTGATCCTTGCATATAATTAATTCATTCATGTTCAATAAGTGTTTAATCCTGGTCAGGTTTGAGGTGGATCCAGAGGAACACTGGGAGTGAGGCGAGAATACAGCTTGGATGGGATATTAGTCCATTGCAGTGCACCATGCGCATGCACAGACACAGACACACACACACACACACACACACACACACATTCACAACTAGGAGCAATTCAGTGTAGCCAATCCACCCACGGGCATTTTTAGAGGGTTGGGCGAAAACCGGAGCACCTGGAGGAACCCCACGCAGACACAGGAAGAACACCACACAGACACAGGAAGAACACCACACAGACAGTAACCCAAGCTCAGGACTTAACCAGGGACCCTGGAGCTGTGCGGTGGCAATGCTACCTGCTGCATCAACGTGAGACCCCCTTGAGTATAATGCCTCGTTTTAAATCCAGCCGTATTTTAAGACAGCGCCCCCTCTTGGTGATTATTTATTACATTTCCACATGCGCTCACCACAAATTCAGCCCAATTTCCATTCACACAAATTTCCTCTTGTGATTATTCAACATAATGTACTTTTTAGCTGCATCATATAGCTGGTAACACACGCCTCAATACAATCAACAAAAAAAAAGAGGATTAAAATGAAAAACATTCAGAAACAGTGATCCAAAAAAAAGTGCTGATGTCTTTCCAATTAGCAAACAAGCTGCTAATTGCTATATATACTGTAGTTTCTGTGCTCCAATGACAGCCCCTTGTTGCTAGCCTACCTGAACAAAGTGTGTAAGACATAAATAAATGTAAAAATCTACTTTAAATCATTAAGAAGACTAAGAAACTGTTTTATAAAGCTATCTATAAAGCTATAAACTAGAACCAAGGGTTTGCCACGAGAGCACTTTACCCAGCATAAATAGCTAGTCAGCTAACTATATTAATACCTTATTGTGTGGTATTTTTTGCTGGCTAGCTACTTATTTTTTATCTCCAGTGACACCACCTTGTTGCTAGGTTATTTGTAGATATTTCAATCTTAAATGTGTTTGGTTGAAATAAAATGTAAAAATTTATTTTATATGTTTAATAAGATTTGACAAACTCCTTTTTGAAGCTAGCTTGCAAATAAATAATCTAGCAACATGGGGCTGTCACTGGAGCACATTAGCTAAGCATAAATAGCTGGTCAGTTAACTCTATTATTTATAGTTATTTATAGTTTATTATAATACATTATTATTATATTTATATTATTATTTTACGGTATTGTTAGCTGGCTAGTTATTTATGTTTATCTAATGTGTTCCAATGGTAGCCTCTTGTTGCTAGCTTAGTTAATAACAAGCTAGCTTTAGAAAATAGTTTAATTTAAAGTATATAAATATTTTAAATTTATTTCAGGCTGGTGCTTAAATGTGAGAAGGAACAGATACATTTTCTACACTGATGTGACTGCTGCTTAATAATTAACAGCTCCTGCACTCCTCCATTTTCTTTTTTTCGGAAATTAGTGTATCAAAACACCGTAAATGCTGATTGTCTGACTTCAACGTGTTTAAAGAAAAAGCTTTTTTTTTTTTTTTTTGTAAAGTCATTGTCTGTAATAGATTAATAGATAAATAGATTAATCGACATATTTACAAATCATCTTCTCTCACTGCATATACATTGAAGCCTTTCCATATGGAGTGGAAGTGTGTAATGAAATATAGAATATTTGCCTCAGAGTTGTCCTCATTAGGGAATTAAAAAGGAGATGAGGTTGCAGTATGCATGGTAATTCAAAGGAAGCGCCCCAAAAGTCTTTATTCAGAAATGTTGGTTGTAATAAAATTTCAGCACATGCCACACTCCATCTCTCCATCCATCATTCTGCTTTAACTCAGGCTTGACAAATTGAAACACTCACAAGCCATTTGTGCGGCTTCTCTCCCCATTTCCAGAATTTACAAACACCCATCACTTTGCATGCTCATCACTTTTAGACAGACTCAGGATGCAAAATATCCTTAATCAGCTCATTGCATCATATCCAGAGGCCATATTATAATCCAATCTTCAGATTTTTGTTTCTCAGTACACATTATTAATGTCAGAATCTCTGTTACACATAGTGTGGAGCTCTCAGAAGTTTTGCCTTGAGGGGAAACAGTGTTTTAGTATTCGATTAGCTTAGCAAGGGCATTAAAGATTCAAGCTTTCTTTCAAAAATTCAAGGTCAAGTCAGCTTTGGGCAGCATGTAAAACACTTCGGAGTTTAGAAGCAATATGGTATCTTCATATAAAATAAAATTTGAATATGCACTTTATAACACACACACACACACACACACACATATATATATATATGTGTGTGTGTGTGTGTGTGTGTGTGTGTGTGAGTGTGTGTGTGTTTATATACGGTTATTTGCCACTGAATGTAAACATTTTATAAAATTGTTTCCACTTTATTGAAAGCTTTATGGCTTTTTCAGGCACACCTTTATAATTCCATGGCATCAAAATATAAAAATAGTTCTAACAGTGTAATTGAAATGAAACAATCCTTCCAGCCAAGGCAAGTTTGGTGTCTCATTTTTGCTTCTTTAATTTTGCAATAGAGTCATGAATCTACTGTAGCTGACTAGAAATGGAAGTCTATTTCATCCAAACATTTAATATTTTTATAAATACACATTCCACTTTTCCATACATACACAATCTTTATACACTTCCTCAAACAATATTTGTTAAACTACAAAATCTTAATTTTAAAAGTAAAATATGTTTCTAAAATCTAAAATTTACAAATTTAGGCTCATTTCTGGTTTGAAACAAAATATTTTACGACAGTTCCAAATGCTTATTCATGGGTGGTTAAAATATAGGTATAACATAACTGATTATATACAGTATGTGTCAAATAAGAACTTTTGCTCAGCAATTGCACTATAATGATGTTCACAAAAGGGTAATGGGATAGTTCACCCAAAAATGAAAATTCTGTCATCAAATACTCACCCTCACGTCGTTCTAATCCTGTAAGACTTTCGTTAATTTTCAGAACACAAATGAAGATATTTATAATGAAACTTGGGAGATTTCTGTCCCTCCACTGATAGTCCATGTAACCAAAACTTTCAACCTCCAAAAGGTTTATAAAGTCATCGTAAAAGTAATCCATGTGACTCCAGTGGTTTAATCCCAATTTTATGCAGTGATATGAACGCTTTGTGTGTGCAAAAAAACTAAAATCAAGTCTTTATTCACAAAATATCTTCACTTCCGCATAGATCTCCGACGTGCATTCATGAGAGAATGTTGCATTCACGCACGAGTGTTGTGTTTAGATTTAGTTTAGCTTTAGTCTGAGAATACGGATATCGAGGTGACAGCTGATGAAGTACTGGAAGTTGAAGAAATAGAGAAAAAGCAGATTTTTGTCCTATTATTTCAGTCTTAAATATGGCAAGATTTGTTGATGGTAGATTGTGTCTTATATAATGAATTTGTGCCATCAACACTCCTACTACCACCTGCCATCCACCCAAATGCATGAACTTCTCAGTTTAACTGTACAGAGCACATTGTGCTTTTTGTATATCCCTTAATTAAATTAATTCCTGGCTATGTCACTCGTCACTGCTGCAGTCCTGTCTGTGCACCCAGTAAGCTCCCATGCTAATCAGTGTGGCCTTTTTTGCCTCACAAGCTTTATAGTATCTGACTGCCCACTCTTCTGCAAAAACTACTTGCTCATGTGACGCCTTTGTTGGGTCCCACAGGATCCCTGTCCCAATGCACACATCTACTCTGGCATTTCTTTGCTTGGTTTAGTCTTGGCCAGGTTGTGCCTGTTTGCAGATTGCCTGATTTATTTCCTGATTATGGCTTTCTGAGTATTGCCATGCTCTCTTGTTTTGTTTGACTTGCATCCCTCAGGCTGCTGGTCATGACAGCTGAGCAAATACATTAAGTAAGGGACGGTGTTAGCATTCATAGCTTAATTTACATTTTCATTCATATCTAATCCAAGTAATTACTTGAATGGAATTGCTGTAAATTGTGCATTGGTTTGGGTCAACTATCTATACAGCAACCGCTAATTAAAGATTTTATTAGTGCAAACCATGACCACCCAAAATCTGATACTGGCCGAAGAGATTTCCTTGCTGGAAACAAAGTGATGGGATTCTGAATACCAGCGTTAATCCAAAGTGCTGAGATGAGCTTTGGGAAACAGGTGACTCACAATGTGCTGAACGGGGGCCACACAAATTAAATTAATGGCAGAGGGAAATCAAGTGAGTGAGCCCCCCAAATCAAATTGGCAATCCAGCACAAATGAGTTAGTTTAAAGTCAAAGTTGTAATTGATAGCGAAACACAGGGCGAGGCGGCGGATCTGACAATATGATCTAGCATGCACGATTACTAATTTCATTTGAGACTCTGTTGTCTTGATTAAATATTAAAGGAGTGCGAATAGAAAATTTCCCATTGGTGGCCATGTATTTATGGGGGCATGGAGGGGTGATGGGCAGTGAAGATATGAACTGAATTTAAATGGTCTCTGGATAGATGAATAAATTGTGTTTCAGGCTGTGGTTTATGTTTAAGAAAATAAAAATGCAATGTCTGGAATGATATTCAGAGGCAATATTTTAAATATCACTTCCAGAAGGAAATCTCTGAAGTGTTTCACATTGATGCAAAGTCAATACACAAATAAATGCTATACAAGCTATGCCAGCCCCCTCTAGGATTGAATCGCTCCCAAAATTCAATTACATAACTTATTTTAGCTATACCAGGCCCTCAGCATTGCATTTTATGTTAAAGTCGATATGAATGACTTCACAGAATACACTACAGATATCTATAAAATATTATAATAGGTAGAAATTGTATTTTAATTAAAGGGCTCAGCAGAAATGAATTTCTCAAGGTTTCCTTGCTGACTGCATAAGAGATTGGTTAACCCTGACCTTCATCACATTCTCAGAGCTCAGAGCTCAAGGGTTTGTCTGTTTCTCTTATACACTCTATAAATATGTAATATGTTGAGATACTGATTATAATTAAAATGACTCCATAGACAATAAGCCAGTCATGGAATGTGTAGAGTGTATAAATCCCTCTTCATTGATGATAGATGATTACTTTATATTTAAGCAAGATCTCACGAGCAAGAGTTTGGCTATACTAAATATCAGTATGATAATCAAATTAGTGGACTGGAACTGACTGTTTTATAATTCCACACTATAGAATGAATGATATTCAGTATTCAGTATGATATTCAGTATAACCACATGATTGGGAGTGCGATATTGCTTTTATACAACAGTTCTATAGATAAGAAATGAATAGGGCAAGTGACATTTCAGACATGATATGGCCAAATGTTTTGTTTATTTTTGCTCCGCTAATGGAAATAGATCCCGAAAGAAGCCACACTCATTTTATAGCCCATCAGCTAACAAGCTAACTCATGTTGATTTGTACATTCCCACTAATGGTGCCTCCGGTAAAATTGGCGTCCCATCTTCCTTTTCATCTTTTTCCGACGAGCTTTCATATTTTAAGCCAAAAGTTCTATTCCTCAAAAGATTGTTTGCCATGTCTGCTGATGATGTCGCTAACATTACTGTAGTAACTGTTTCGAAGTATGACGTGGAATTTTACATGGCAAACACAAACGAGTGCAGTGATACACACAGTGGAACATCCCAGTGTGGTTATACTAAATATAAGCACTCTTGGGATGCTGCTAGACCAATCAAATTAGTGGACTGGAACTAACTGTATACTGTTGTATAATTCCACACTATACAATGTTTTGTTTGTCATATAGCTGGTGCTGCAACATATACAGTGAAGTGGTGTGTGTATGTTTTTTTTTTATTATTATTAGATTAATTATATCACGTTTGAACAAATTTGTCATTGAGATGTCTGTTACTGGCCTCATATGTTTGTAAGATATCAATATTAAACACTGACATTAAACATGGGCAATGACGTCTTGATAAGGTTGGATTTAAAGACAGATATTTTCGTTCCTGTTTTCAAATGGTTTGCTGGGAGATTCTCACCTGTGTGTTTAAAAAAGCATTTTCATTTGATGTATTTTTCTCTTTCCCTTTTTGCCATCTCTTCATTTTCGTGAAGAACACTTTTTGGGTTTTTTTGTTTAAAGACAGCAGACAGAGGCCATCCACTTCAAATATGCATGTAATCCTCGCTAGAAAGCTATGATTAAGGTACATGTAATACATTCAATGTGCTTACGAACTTGTTCAGTGTGTCGAGTGAAAGATGTTTAGTCATTCTTCTTCTGTCATTAGTAATAGCTTTAATTGTGATAAGTGTATATTAATGTAAACTGCACAATGCAACTTATGGGTTGAAAAATACTGTTTGACATTCATAATTAGGTGAGCATATATTTATAGCAACAACAACAACAGTAAATAATAATAATAATAATAATAATAATAATAATAATAATAATAATAATAATAATAACAATGAGTGTTCCATTCAGGATGTATTCCCGCATCATGCCCAGTGTTCCCAGGATAGGCTAAAGATTGATGACCAGGAATGTATTATATAAATAAATAAATTATTCTAAATAAATTAGAAAAATTATAAATAAATTTTTCTTGCAGTTTATTTTTTTTTTATTTCTAAAATTCGATCACCAGCACAGACAATCTGCATTGTTATAACACTAACAGTGAGAGAGAGAGAGAGAGAGAGAGAGAGAGAGAGATGACATTATGGAGTGAAGTTGTTCTTTTTTGAAGGTGGTAATTTCCCCAGCATTGTCCAGCTGTGCGCAGTGTGCGAGTGTGTGCGCTCAGTGTGAGTGTGTACACTTTCACACACTTCAACCGACTCTTTGAAGTCTGTTTACTGCAGAGGAACCGTGCAGCGCACACAAGAATGCCAACCACCGACACCTGGCATGTAAGGATCTATAATAATTCCGTCTGCAAATGTCATCAAGATTTGTCCTTTCTTGTCTTTGTGAGCAGTGACAGCTCATTTTAAATAAAACAACCCACTAGAGTTACTACACTCTCTGTGTTATGAATTTGTACAGTCAGGCAAACAGTAGCACAAACTAGAACCGATTTCTTTTTTGTTTACAAAATCCTCAAATTCATGTCACTTGTTAGTGTTAGAACATCTATTTACACTCTGCACCGTTTTATGAAACGTTCCAAATGCTTGAATCCATTCGAACAAAACTTGGTCATTATTTTATTTCCAAGTTTTCAAACAGTGCTATTCTCTGTGGTCCAGGAATTCTCATGATGCACTATGAGTATGTAACAGCTTTAACAATGAGAAATGGCTTGTTTATGCAGCAGTGACATTCAAACAATTGTGTAATAAAAATTTACGTCATCTAGCATCACTTCTCAGCCTTTACCTGAGGATGTTAATTTACATAAAGCATCACTTCATATGCTAAATGCTAACTAGCCGATTAAGTAACAGGCTACAAGTGCATCTGTACTACAGCGCTGTTGAAGGTGTTGATTTTCTAATATATATTAGATCTATAGTTCCAGCTATAAGACAAATCAAAGGTTTATATAAATGTGTTTGTTATACTATGTTATCATTCCTACAGTAAGAATTCATTCACAGATACTTATATTGTGGACAATCTACATAGTCTAATATTACACTAAAAAAAAAGCTTATTGAATTTACTTAATTCAAATGCATACACCGGTTCCACGGGATTGAAAAGAGTTACATTAACACAATTTGTTTTCGTGCATCCAATGTGATTTGGTTATGTATTTTCAAAACGCTGAATAAAATCAAACTCCTTGCACTTGAATTGGATTGAATAGGTCACTGGTGTTCTGCAACAGGAGTGTCATTACATAATGTAATTAATTTACGTTAATACTATTACCCTATATAATTCAATATTGTAACTACAAATGTGTTTAAATTAAGTTTAGTATAAGCCACGAAATCATGTTTTGATGAGAAACGTAAAACTTTTATGTAAACAATGTGTAATAATTTTCTTAAATCTGACCGAATATCTAAATATTCCATTTTTTTGCATAATAATGAATGGATTTTAAGTGTGCTGTTATTTAGCAAAGAAAAAAATATTTATGTTAATAAACATTTATGGACGGAGTCTCCAGTGTCAGTAAGTTTTCTACCACAGGAAGGTCTTCAGACAGAGAACTTTGGAATATGGTAAGGTGCATCTTTTTGTCTTAACATGAAGAGAACAGAAAAAGAGAGTCATTTTGCTTTTTCCAAATTGCATGATTTTAAACCAATTGTTCACACATAATGATAATCGTTGTTGCTTCTTTATAACTAACAACTGATATTGACGCATTCAGTACATTCCTCTGTTTTGCCTTTGGATTATGTGTGAAGAATACCACTGAAGAAATGCAATCCAGGTTTTGATAACTCTTGAGATAAGTTTCAGCAGTTGTTGGCATTTCATTCAGAATTTTGTACGATAATTTCTGAAAATAATTTGTTTTCAGAAGAGACTCTGCAGGGATTTGCTGTAACATTTCTGAAAATGATGACCAGGCAAAGCTGAACAAAATCATTATCCTGCTGGATCCAGGTTTAGCATCCTGTCTACCTCCAAACCAGCTGGATCTCCCCCAAACAATCGCCGATTTAAATTTGATTTACAGTTAGTCGGCTGTGCCTCATTACCATATTATTTAGCTAACATTCCGCTTGCTTTGAAATATCGCTTTCATAAGTCACTGATAAAACAGTGTACACAGACATTTTGGGGTTTACAGTCACCAAGCATCCATCTGTTCTGTTCGGAGCTGGGTTTATGTTCCACCATCACTCTGCTCCTTCGGGTAATAAAGGCTTTCGTCATCTGGCAAATGGGCTTTATTATCATGATTCTAACATAATGCAGCGTCTGCTTGGTTCAACATCATATCTGCAACAACTGGGAGGAAGGCAGGTGGGGTTTCTTATTAGGATTCTTCCAAAAATCACAGTCACAGTCCACAGCTGAGGTCAAAATGCTGGCAGGCATTGTAAGTAGAACAGAAATCATTATCAAACAAACAGGCTAGGGTCAAAACTGGTAATTAGCAACATACACAGGACTAATGACTAGAAAAGTAGGAAAAAAAGGAGGTAGGGAAAATAGAGCCTGTCTGAAATTGTATCTTCATTTCATTCATTCATTCACTATTTACTATATAGACTGAACTATACATACTGTATATACTATATAGACTATACACTATGTATGTATACATTTAGGAAAGGAAGTATTTGGGAAGTAAATGCCATATTTTTGTGGAACCTCTTAAAATAAAGCTGAAAGTCTACACTTCGATCACATCTTAATTGTTTTACTTCAAATCCATTGTGGTGATGTATAAAGGCAAAATCACAAAAACTCTGTCATTGTCCAAATACTTCCGGACGTGACTTTATACATATTTCTTTCATTCTTTCTTTCTTTTATTTCCCCCCTATTTTCTCCCCAATTTGGTCACTTGCCAATTCACACCAGCTACAAACCATGGAGCCAACCAAATCTTTTTGAACTACTGCATCACGGGGCAGCATAACACACTTGGGGGAAAGCACTCTCTACCCTCTTCTGCATACATGATTTCACAGATGCTCATGATTGGCTAGTGTTGCTGTGATTGCGTGCCGTTCCTCCCACGACCTTGGTTCCCGACCATGGTTGGCTGTGTCATTGTCAGGAATCAAACTCGTGATCTCCCAACAATAGGGGCCTTTTCTGTTGTACCACTCAGGAGCTCTCTTTAAGGAAATTTCAAGCTGAATGAAATCGTTAAACATTGGGATACTAGTGGAGATAGTGGATCCACTTTGTGGAAATAGTGCACATCAATTTTACACTGGATTTAAGGTGCACTATGGAATATAGCATAGAATTCTATGTAAGAAATATAACTGTCTACTGAGAAATCAGAAGCTAGGCTGCTAAGTACACTATAAAAAAATTAGGTGTTAAATTTACTTTAATTATTTAAGGCAACAGTTTACTTGGATCTTTCTGAGTTGAATTAACTTTCTTTTCTTTTAAGTAAATTGAACATATCTAAGCTATTTACAGTATACCTGAATAAATTTCATTTAACTTATTTAAAAATATATATATATATATATATATATATATATATATATATTATTTATTTATTTATTTATTTACCATCAGCTCAAAAATTTCCATGGAATTTATTCAGGTGACAGTCAAAATAATGTACTATGAAACGCAGAACTACAACATAGAAAGACCGATGCAAACTGTTGACTTCTTTCACATTTCTTAAAATATGAAGCCACTTACCCCTCAAATAAATCACACTTCACTTTCACACTTGAAATGCCAGATCTGCATTTATTCACCTTCAGAACAATTAGCAAGCAATAATCAGATTGCATATGCCATGCGATCCTGACAGGACAAAAACACTTCAGTATAAAGCATTATTATCATCAAGAGATTTCATTTCTAATGTAGTAAGCTAACCAAACACAGAATCTACATTCAGCTCCTTACATTTAAGCACTAACCTCAGTTGCTGAAACCATAACAGGCTTAGATAACAGGCTTACCCTATTTCTGTGTTTTTAATTGAATTTTTTTGCAGCCATTTTCCAACTGAAATAAGATAATCAGTTTTACAAATCCAGCACATCATACATGCGTTTTATGTGGCTAATGATCTGAATAACCACATTTGAAATGCCACAGTCCATGTCTACACTTCAAGTTGACTCACTAGTATTTTAGCTAGCTAGTTAGTTAGTCTGAAGTCTAGAAAATGTAAGTAGATTTTGACAAGCTTGCTGAGGTTTGATTGCATAGAAAAATCTGTAAAAAGCCTAAAATCTTTATCATTCTTTGCATTTTAGATATGTATTTAAGTATAATTTTCAGTGAGTCAGATTCAGTTTTTACAGTGTAGGAAACAAACTAGTTAGGACTAAACTTTTAGTGATTAAATAATAACAACATAATATATAATAAAAAAGTTATGACGTGAGATTGTTCTTAACTAGCCAGCTTAGTTGATCGAAGCTTCCAATATCCTTCAATATCAGATGTATATCAATACTGTATTAACCAAATCAGATTTTAACACTAATTAGTCAAAAGAAATTGAAATCTTGAAATCTTATTGTTCTGAGTCCTCTCATTTGCTACCATTGGTATGTACTTTAGGAGTTGTTTAATTTGTTATTTATTTGTTAATTATAGCCAGACTCCCAGTTTTAAAGTCAGTTTAAGTTCAACTCTAGATACCAACTTTGGACACTACTGTATATTCATGGTTGAAACTTAGGATCCAAGTGATAAATGATGCTTAGTGATAAGTGATGCTAAAGCACTTTTTTTTTTTTGTTTCAACAATATACTTCTGGAGACGGTCACACATTGGCATTAGACAACCATTAAATAACATACTACATCCACTGCCTCAATCCACACAAATGCCATTTCCCTGCATTTCATAGAACATACAGTAACACATTTGTCTTCCATTTCTAAGAGTTAGCACTGTTGAACTCATTTCTACTTTTATCAATCATCTGACTTTAATTTGCCTGTGCGCATTCACAGACCTATTTTGATAACCTGCCATTACTTACATTTGAAACCGAGCCGCTCAGGCCTGACTGCTGAACACGCCGGGAAAATGAATCGAACTTACAGGCTGTATTTTCAAGTAATACATCAGTCACTTGCCACAAAAAGTAGCACTCACACTAACTGAAAGGGAAAATAAGCCCTTGTCCTACAGCAAAAGAACTTTTCAATGAAAAATCCTGATCAACTGTATAATTTTTTTAAGATTGATTTTAGGCTTGTACTTGCACTGTCCATGATTATAGGCCAATTTAGTTGAGCTCTTTAGTGCTTGTCCATCTCATTTCTGTCTTATTTTATATTTTATATTTATGTGCTATGCACCTGTCTTCAAAAAATGTGAAAGTGTCTTTCTTTGAAAACTTAGATGGCTTTAAGAGGTCTGTTGAAACTAACAGAGATTAAAACTTGGAGAAACAAAAAGCAAGAAAGAATTCCTTGTCAGAAATTCTTATCTTGTCGCTGTCTCTATCATGCTACATCAGAGACTGAAATCTCCTGGATTTTTTTTAGGGCAAAAAATTATTAAAATGTACCATGATAATGAATTCATTTGACTTACTGCTGCATGATACCGGTTTATGAAATCTATTATAAAGTTGGGGTCATAAGTTTACACATGCCTTGCAGAATCTGCAAAATGTTAATAATAAAAAAAGAGGGATCATAAAAATTGCATTTTTTTTATTTAGTACTGCCCTGAATAAGCTATTTCACATAGCAGATGTTTACATATAGTCCACAAGACACAATAATAACTGAATTTGCACAAATGAACCAGTTCAAAAGTTTACATACGCTTGATTCTTAATACTGTGTGTATTTGAGATCCATCGTTTCACATTGAGCACAACTGAGGGACTCATACACAACTATTACAAAAGGTGCAAACATTCACTGATACTCAAGAAGGCAACATGATACATTAAGAGCCGGGGGGTGTATTATCGGTGTAAATTATTAATATTTTATCTTCTGGGAAACATATAAGTAGCTTATGTAGCTTCTGAAGAGTAGTACTAAATGAAAAACAAAATGCAATTTTTACAATCCCTCTGATATTTTTTTAATTATTAACATTTGGCAGATTCTTAAAGGCGTATGCAATCTTATGACCCCAACTGTATACTGTAAACATAAAGCACATAAGAGCACATAAAAGAGCTGCACTGGTTGGTATCTTCCAGGACAGAGTTTAAATTATTTGACTTGCTTTCAAAGCTCTAAATCCCTTAGCAGCTGTGAACCTCACTGCATTTCTTTCTGTCTATGCCTCAACATGTGACCTGAGATCTGTGAATGTCAGTTTTTGAAATCCTCTCTGTAAAATGCAGACAAATGGAAGAGGCCTCCTTTTTTGCTGATGCATAACAGTTTGCATTAAGCAGTCAAGCTCAGTACATTCTGTTAAATGGTATTTGAAAGCATATATTTCTAATTTCCCATTTAATTGAAAGTAGTCCCTTTGTTTCTGTATTATTAGTAATTAATTTTTTTTTAATTTTATTGCAATGTTTTATTTTATTTATTTTATTCTAAAAGTCTTTAGAATTAAAAAAAAAAACTAGTATGAAAAACAAAACAAAAAAAATCCACTTCTTCAGGAAGAAACACTGTATTGATGAGAAAGGTCAGATGAGAATGGCCAGACTGGTTCGAGCTGATAAGAAGTCTATGGTAACTCAAATAACCACCTTTTACAACCGTGTTGAGCAGAAAATCATCTCAGAATGCACATCATGCCAAACCTAGAGATGGACTGGTTACAACAGCAGACCACATTGAGTTCCACTCCTGCCTGCCAAAAACAGGAATCTGAGACTACAGTGAGCACAAGCAGTTCAAGATTAGAAAACAGACCAGGTGATGATACTTCCATCTTCAACTGCCCAGTTTTGACGGGCCTGTGCCCAGTGTAGCCTCAGATTGCTGTTCTCGGCTAGCAGGAGTGCAACCTGATGTGTCTTCTGCTGTTGTAGTTTCAAGGTTCAGCATGTTTTGTGTTCTGAGGTGCTTTTCTGCTTGCCAGGGTTGTAAAGAGCCATTATTTAAGTTACTATAGACCTCCTGTCAGCTCAAACCAGTTTGGCCATTCTCTGAGAATTTCATGAATGAGCAGGAAGGTGTACAGGTGTCCCTATTAAAGTGGCTGGTGAGCGTATGTTTATCTTAACCTAAGAACATTCAAAATAGACAACTGGCAAATACTGAATCCAAGCATAAGCTCACGAATAACTAATACTGATGATTTAGTAAGCTAGCACATTATACAGACAACGTAAAGTCATGTTGATAGCGGAATTAAGGCAAAATTCAAATGTGTTAATAAATTACTAATACAAGAATCTACAACTAAACTTACACTATAATAACTCTTAGAATAAACTGATTATGCTACAAACCTCTCTGCTTATGTTCTTTGGTGCATGCTGGGAATATGCAAAATGTGTCCATTGCTCTGCAAATATATTTGATCATCTGCCTTTTTTTTTTTTTAACTGTACTACATTTACTTGTTTTTCTTACTTATGTACAGTATACTCAAACATCAACTAGTCACAAGTATGCACAGCTAATGTCTCAAGTCTTTAACCCACAAAGCTAAAACTGCTAGCCTTGCTAATAACCCATGCTATTTGTCCACAGCAGATCACACTGCAGTCTGTGTAAAGCAATATAGTCTGCTGTTTTTTTTTTGTTTTTTTTTCCAACACTGCTAATGCAGACCCTGTACACACATTACCCGGAGCATCTGTTTCTTTCTGCTGCTGACTCGGCTAATTATCGTAATTAGCTAAATATGCCTCAGTTCAAATTTACCCTGCAATGGGAGTTGGCATTTTATGAAAACCACGTCACTGCCCTGGATATTAGTCTGTGAAGTTATGAGCTAAGGAAGTAAAGATTTCAAGATATGTGTGCATGTGAGATGGAAACGTACAAGCAACTGGGAAAAAATTAAATTAATTTCCAAAAAAAACAGATATCTCCTTTATTTCTGTCTTAATGTGTCTACCTAATTAGCTAATGGCTAATACACTTTAAAGCATATTAGAGATGCCCTGAGAACACAGTGACAGTCTTTGGTGTCTTTTAGTGCCCTTACTTTCAGACACTTTGCTCAGACAAGTATACAAATATGAAGAAAATATATTTATTGTCTAATTTCCCATGTGAGGAGACAGGTGTTAGCCACTCACTGAGCGCCTGAAAACTTGTGGACATGAAGCCGCTGAAAGGTCACACTATAATAAACCTTCACAAGAACAAATTCATCTCGCTGCAGTCTAGACAGAAGTCTAAAAAGTCCTTATGAAGTAGAACACATCAGATTAACAATTCAAACTGAACTCAGAGCTAACCCCCTCCATGAATCACTTCGCCCTTAATAGCTGAGGATGTTACAGACGCTGTATAAATCACATTATTTCAATGAAAAGAGACATCTGATTGAATTATTAAAACTTATGTCTGCTATGTAAGATGTTATGGAATGCAGAGCAATAAAAGTCAAGCTTTCATCAGTGCTTACAGAGATTATTGGTTTACCAATTATAGCGTATAAAGAGATTCTGCAGATGCTGCATCTATATAAATGAAATCAAGAGCAAACGGGCCTTGTTTAATTTTCAAACTTTAACAAACTTCAAAAGTTTGTTGCATGGGAAAAGCACTGGCTGTCGATTTATTCTGCTGCCTTTCAATGATGATCACTTTTGATTTAAATGAACACTTAATTAATGCCAATAGCAAGGTCACACACTGATGCTACGGTTGCATTACACTTACTTTTACATTATTTAGCAGACACCCTTATCGAGTGTGACTTACCAAAGTGCTTTGCACTTGAAAAACATATCCTCACACTAGTACAAACAGGCTGTAACAAATAGCTTATTGTGTTTATTATTATTATTGTTATTTATCCTTTTTCCGATGAACACATTCTAATGACAGTCATCTTAGATCATCGCCTGCACAACAACCACTTTACTTACTTTTATTGCTACTTAGCATTTTATTTTATTTTATTTTTTTTCTTATTTACTCTAGTTTACTGCCATATGGGTACTCTATTTCTGTGTTCTCTGTACATTGTCTGTTTCCTTGTATTCTCTTGTTTATCATAAAGTATCATAAAGCTATCTATCTATCTATCTATCTAGCTAGCTAGCTAATACTGCATTCTACTTAACTCAGTATTTGGAATTATGTAATTTGAACTTGGTGTGTTCAACTTATAAAATGGGAAAAACACTGACACCACCATGAAAACGTGTGTTTTGTTAGCAGCAAGCTAGCCAGCTAACAATATTGAGTTTATGATGTTTTTGCTTGTCAGTGTTATAGATTTAACCAACTAATATATCTGTGTCATTTGATTTAAAGTAAGTTTTACTATAAACTCATTGAAAGTAGCAAAACGAGAATTTATTTAGTGGTGACAGTGTGAGCGGCCATGCTAACATGACATCATATCCTGAGCTCCAGGCTGAGGACACCTTCCCAACTTTCAAAAGCAGGAATTCCATGCTAGGAGGCGTTTTCTTTTTTTTTCTTTTTTTTCTAGTCAAAGAGTGGAAATTCTGCGTTATGAGCTTTAATCGACCACAACACAACTCTAATAATAGAGTGTTTTTTTTTTATAAACTTTCTAGATTTTGTGATTTTTTTTGTGTGTTTAGCGAATAGTTTGAGACAGAAGTTACCTGTTAGTGGTGTATCTAACACAGAAATAAAAATACAAAAAATGTTCAGCTAGAGCTTACACTATTACACTGTAATAATAATGTAATAACACAATAACAGTTATATCAGGGAATTGTGCAAAAATCCCTGAACAAGGTGATCTTAACAATAATTTATAGACATTTGCATATAAAAAAAAATCATTTCTCTCAATGGAGACAAGGTGAGTATGGTTAAAATCCACACAAGGTTTTAGAAGAAGAAGGCTTTATTTGTTACATATACTACATTAGAGTACAGTAAAATTCTTATCTTCGCATATCCCAGCTTGCTATAAAGTTGGGGTCAGAGTGCAGGGTCAGCCATGATACAGTGCCCTGGAGCAGAGAGGGATAAGGGCCTGGCTCAAGGGCCCAACAGTGGCAGCTGTTATATGTCACGTTCTTTGACTTCATTCCACACTTTATTCCACATTTGGAAGTTTGACAAAACTGAATTACTTGGGCATTTACATTTTCATTTAAAATACAAAATAAGATAAAAGTTCAATATAAAGCCAAGATAAAATGTAACACAATAGTAATATATATATATACAAATTAATGTGCAGAAGGATAATCAAAACAAGTGTAATTCATAATCAATTACAATACGAATGAGGGCCAAAAAGAGGAAACACGGAATACAGGATCTAAGGCTTGGAATAAATGCACAATAAGATTTCGCAGTGAAACACAGCAACAGCAGGGTATAAATACAGAAACTATTTAAGGGCTAGCACAAAACAGGTGGACACAATCAGGTAACACACCAATGATAGGACAGGGGCGGAGATAGGACTAGAACAGAAACATGACATGAAAGCACTGTGCACTGAGAGGGGAATTCGTGACAAACAGTCTGTAACTCTGCATTAAAATTTCTTATTAGGAGTGGCATAGGTGGTTTTCTCTATCTCTCAGTCCTCATTTAGGAGATCTATAATTGATTACACTTTCTGATTTTCCAGACAGACACTTGGTCTGAGATACACAAGTAAAGCTTCTGTATGTTTAACAAGAACCAATATAAACAGGAACATGGCAATGGAGATGAATGCTAATTACAGAAACATCCTGAGGGAGCTGAGGGAGTAGATTTGGCTTTACAGACTCATTATGAGCAGTACAAAAAGCGACTAATTTTAACTAATGAGACTGGGTTTGGATATAAGAAATAGGTGTACGATACGAAGTGTGGTTTCACACCGAGATGATGGAAGTGTTTAGTACCTGTAAGGCCTACCCGATGACTGTATATATGGCTGGACATTGTAACAGGAGTGAAAAAGTAAAGATAAGTGTCACTGAGGCCCTCTAGCAAAGGCATTTTTTTGTTCTGCTGTAAACTGAACCTCAGTGAGGAGTTACCTGCAGTTATTCTGCTCATTTTGATGTCTAAGCTAGCTCCGCTATTGCAACTAGTAAACCAACATAAGTGAATAAAGTGATGGCATAAACCAATTCACCTATCACTTGCTAAATTTCATAACAATTTACTAATGACTGTATATGACCATAGCTAACACTCAAAGTAGCTTGGTAAGGCTAGCCAGTCACTCCATTTTAATCAGTTCACCATTCAGTTGGGTAAATGTAAACCCTGGAGAACAGTGAACTGCCGTTTATCAGTATATTTTCAGTTGGTACATTACATTATCATGTCAGCTAGCTAGCAAATCAGCCAGCTGTGACTCAAAGCTCTAAAATCTTTTCCTGACAATGGAAAAATCAACATACTTGTGCAAATTATACAACTACAATTTTGAATTTTACAAATGATTAATAACGGTATACCACTTTGAGCTAGCATTAGATGTGCCATCTGAAGTTCAGGTAATATCCGTCATGCTCCAGGCATGAAGAACAACCAGTATGGGCAGGCAAGAGACGGACCCACTGTCCAAATGGTAGCGTCTACTATGCATGCTCTGGCTCTATGACCTATTGCACAAACTCAATCAAGATGGCGACTGTCAATTCGACCAAATTTAGGCTTCAAAACCTCATAATAGGAGTCAGTGGCACCATGTATATACACAGTCATTGTGCCCACCAGACCCACCATCACCAATCATCCACACTATTTCTGATTACTTTCTTGGTATTCTCATTTTTTCAATTCTTTTCAATTTTATTTGCATGTTGTTTCTCTTAATAATAACCATTGCAGAGAAGCAGCTTTACAGAAATCTGGATATAGTTTTAGATCCTTAATGAGCAAATCAATATACTGTATGTGTAGAAGAGTAAAGGCAACAGCACGATGTATGTTGAAAGGATTCTCAGTTTGAGCCTATTGTGAAGAGGAGTCCTGGCATGAGCACAGGACAGTCTTTGTGATTACAGCAGCAGAAGGTTAAATTCTTTAGTATCCTGGTGAGACTATCCATTAAAGCAAGGGTGAGATAGGGATTTTTCTCATCACCTTAGATAGTATATACAAAGGCTATATCCTAAGAGCTAGTGTTTGATATTACAAAAAAACAACTTCTTATTAGAATTCATTCTAGCAAGAGACAGAAATCACTGAAAAAGAGAATTGCACTCTTTTTCAGTTAATACTATAATAAAGTACTTTTTGTCAATCAGGGTGCTTAACTAACACCTGACACAGAGACATTAAACACATTACCTATAGATAAGGTAGCTTTAGTTTATCATTTGAATTATTTAAATGTAAGAATGTGTATCATGGGTAACACCTGTAGTGATATGGCATTTAGGAAAAACACCTTGTTAAGATTTAAAAGTTACAACTATCAGTGCACTCATGAATTCCCAGAGTTCAGTGCAGTAGGTAATATGCAAATGAGATACCCTAGTGTGTACATAATACCCATAATGGCTGGTTCCATTTTTGGTATGTCTTTTACAACATTTGGTGATATATGCTGGAAAAAGTTAGCAACTAATAGTTGTCAGGAATTCCCCACTCAGTGAGTAGCACAGCTCTGAGCGTGACAAGTTTTGTTTCGGGTTCATGGTAGCTGCTTTTGTTTACATTGTCTTGTGCTTTTTGTTATTTCTTGGGTTTTCATCTTGGGTTGATTACCCTAATGTGTTCACCTGATCTGTGATTCTCCTTGATAAGCTTTTTCTTTCCTGCCCTGTTGTTTCTGTTACTCTTTAAAAAGTCTTATTGTGCCTTTAATATTAAGTCCAAGCCCTGTTCTCTGATTCCATATTTCCTGGTATTGACCTTGCTTGTATTTTCATTTTCATGTTATGGATTACAAATCCATATAAATTATAAATTAGACAGACGACCAGATTTATAGTTTAGCATGATGTAATGTAAGTTTTTTTTTCTAAAACACTCCTTTAAACTCTGACAACTAACAAGCACTGTGACTTTTTAAAAAAAGATGCTTGATCAAATTCCTTTCTACTGTTTATGTTTTTATAATCAGTGGTGTTAATTCTCCCAATTAACAGTCCGCGTTAAACGCCTTGCTTGAGATTTAATGAGGCTGTGCTTTTATCCCTGCCTTCAAGTGAGAATTTTAAACACCTACAAAAGTGCAAATATGTCTCACAGCAGACCAACTTGCCAGATGATTTCATATGCACATGTCAAATACTGCATATATATTCACTTTTTGACATGTTTATATAAAAACAATCCCAGATTATATATATTTTTTATTTAATTTTGGTGCCCCTGTTTGATATAACAGACTTGTGGCCAATAGCAACACAAATATTTTATATTAGTTCAGGTATAACTCTCAAGTTACCCCTTAAAACTCACACAGTTTTAACAAATGTCATAAAAATATGTAAATTTTTATAGTGTAAGAACAATTATTGAGTAATGAACTTTGACTTCACCTAATTTGACTTACATTGGCACTTACTTTGTTGTAATCTGGGTCATATTAGCACCAAATCTGCAATAAATTAACTAATATTGGTCCCTAATTTGTTTCATTTAATTCATATAGGCCAATAATTTCTCCTAATGTAACTCATGTTGGCCTGTAAATTGTCCTAATTTGGCTCATACTCTACAATTCCTATTTAGACTAGTTCAAGCCATATTGCCTTCTAATGTTCCCTAAATAGCTGTAAATTGGCTCATATTGGCCCCTAATATCCCAACAATGTCCATAATACGATCTAATCCAGGACATACTGGTCCTTTATTTCTTATACTTTGTCCTAATTTGGCTTGTATTAGCCCCTATTTTTCCTTTGTCATTTATCCGTCAAAAGCCATGTGTCTTAAACGATCCTCCGCATTTATCCAACTAACCTGTCTTGAAGTAAGAAGTGAAGAAATAATGATGAGGAGGAGGTTTTATTCTTAGTCTACATGAATACCAGATGGTCCTGCTGTCGTGCCCTTCCACAATGTCCTCTGCTAAAGGATAGTCGGCTGTGTGTGTGTGTGTGTGTGTGTGTATGTGTTTGTGTATTGGTGTCAGTCATGGAGTTTGTGAAGAGACAATACCCATCTCATTAAATTAGGTGCTAGTATACCATTATTAACCCTCCTGTAGTTTTTAACACTTAGCCACGCTCTGTCCCAGTGAACCAGGATGCCTCATTTGATTTCATAGCATTGTAGCTGTAAACTTTATTTTAAATCCCTGAAAATCCCGTTGAGGATAAATGCTAACATTCCTGATGGAACTGTAACCTGAAGGTTTTTTCCCTGTGCTCTGGGATCCTTCTGATGGAGGATGTGTGTACATGTCGAAAGAAGAGATGAAGGAAGGCATAGGATTATGAAAATATATACAAAAATGAGCTAGTCTTGCAGAAGTAAAATTGATCTAATCCATCAAAGTAGTAAAATTGATGTAATGCATCAAGTAATATTTACTCTCGAGCTCTCCTCATGTTTTTAGTAAATAGCCCAAAATCACACAAAGGTGATCACTCTTCCTTGTCCTGAAATGAATGTATTCCAGAGCATTTCTTCCCACTTTAATTCAGCTTTTTTTTTTTATTTCACACCTCACAAATAGATCAGGATTGACAGACAACTGAAGCTGCAGCATCTCAATCCAAGGAGACACTGGCTCTAATTCATTGCAAAGACATTCCAATTAGGACACGTCAGTATATCACAAGCTGAATGCCTAAAGCAGGTTACATAACTGATGATCAGAGCAGATGATATGCAATATAAACAGGAACATTTAATATGTTGGAAATCTTTGTCCAGTTACTGTACAGATATGCAGACCCTATATTATGGACATAATCGAACACAAATTCATTATTCATAATGAATAAATAATATTCTAAATATATATGTGTGTGTATAGATAGATAGATAGATAGATAGATAGATAGATAGATAGATAGACAGATATAGATATCAATAAAAGGTGCATTATATCAAAACAGACAAACAAAGGCCACAATCAGGGCCTGGTCATCAGGGTCGCATTGGTTTAAATTAGGCTACTAGTTGGTTTATATTTTTGGAAATATAACCAAATAAACTGGTTAGAAAAATATAAAGTTAGGAAATATCACAGGCAGGTACAAACAGAAAAATAACTGCATGAGAAGGATTAAAAAAGGATTCCACACACATTCAGATTAATTATTAATTAACTTGAGTAATGTAGCTGAGGCCGAGAAACTGTCAGAGCCAGAAATCACAGCTCATGCTGACACTGGTGGTGTTTCTACTTCTTTTTTTTCCCCAGTGTTTTGCAGTGTTTCTGGGGGTACAATGGTAGAGTTCATATAATAATAATAATAATAATAATAATAATAATAATAATAATAATAATAATGACCACACAAAAAAAGGACATGCCCACTTAGGTTTGAATCTGAATACAGATATTTGGATATTTGGAGCACTAAACAGACACAGAAACAGATAGTGCCATTAGAAACACACTGTTTGCAGCAATAAAAGGTTTAAAAAATGGTTAAATATGTATGGCATGTATTAATGTTAGAAGTCCACACACAGACACACAGTAAAAAATATAATAACCCCCTTTTTTCCAGGTTTGCAAATCATAGATTTAGCTTTGAAATAGAATACAATTGAAGGCTTTTTATTAATTCCAAGACTAATATGTAGCTTAGAATCTAATTTCTCCTAACACTGTCCATATTATCCATAATTTGTCTCATTTTGGTTCCTAATTAATCCTAATTTACCATAATTTGGCTGACAGTGGCCTCTTAACCTTAGCAATGATATGATGGAGCACCATCACAGAGAAGAGGGTGCACATCAAGTATGCAAAAGTCCATTTCTGCAGGATCTTTCATTTATGTACAAATATTCTGTACTGGTGTTCAGTATAATATTAAGATGTTCACTTCTAAACTTCAGTGTTTACTGACCCTGGTGTTAAATGTGCTTATATTGCACAAGTTCACTCAGGAATAATGGGGAAAAACTTTCTTATAACTATATTTGCAGACATTTGCTATCGATGATAGCAGGCATAGAATCTAATAAATATGTGTTTAAGGTATTTAAAAAAATCAAGACTTCTCATAGTTTGTCAGTCGAAAGATTTCAAAGGTAAAATTCATGTTTGTTTTTTTAAAGAGATATCATCAGTACATCTATTCCAATATAAGATCACATATGGACAAAGATTTGATTTGATGCTACTATTACACTAAAAATAACAATTAGGTGGATCTTTTTTTCGCCTAACATTGTGCAGCACTTTATGTTATACTACATTGTCCCTGTGTACAAATGAGTACGAGACAACCCATGTGCCATAGGAGGGATATCTGAGGCAGTGACTAATATTAAAGTGTGGTTTTAAATTGCAAAAGGGATTTTCAACAGCAGCTTTTGAAACAGTAGGTTGAGGGATGTGCTGTAAACTGTTATAATTCAGCAACACAGCGGCTACAAAATGTAAACTAAAAACAGCCAGGGGCTAGGACTAAATTACAGACACTTGAGGATCAGTAGCTGAATAGCGGTGAGTCATGGGTGGATGGGTGAGTAGCTGCTAAAACAAAAGGAGATGAACAAAAACAAAATGAAACGAAGCAGCAATACTGTGGAGTGTTCTGGATTCATTAAAAATAGCAACCACTGCGCTGGGAAAATTGGGGTGACTGTAAAACATAGTCTTTAGTAAATTGTTTGTCTAAATCACTAATTGCTAAGTTGCCGCCTAAATTTTGGGTTGAGAGATGTTTCCCAGAGGGCACAAACCCTTTTTAAAGACATGTTTTGAGGACAAGAGACAACTATTGCAGTCACAAACAAGACAAAAATCTTAGTTTGGGCCACAATAAGACTTACATTTAGGAGCCATATCAAAGGGACCAGGGCTGATTTGGACTAAATGGACTAATGGACTAACATCACTTTTTGACAATTTAAATCAGGCCTCATATTCCTGGATGCCTCTGCTGACGCAGTGATGGCTAGATGTGATATCAGATGGAAGGGCTAAAATGTAACATCTATTAATAGCTTGACAATAAAATGATTCGGGTTGAGTAATGCATTATATCATGAGATGTCTTTGATGGCATGCCTTTGTGGGGCAAACTATTTTACACACACACACACACACACACACACACACACACACACACACACACACACTTACAGGCTGGTACCCTGCTACATTCATAAATTTTATATATATATATATACACTATATATATATATATATATATATATATATATATATATATATATATATATATATATATATATATATATATAAAAGGAAAAAGGGAATTATAGAGTAAACAATCCACCTTATTCATGTTCATTACACCCAAGACTGTATTTAATGTGCACCTTCTCAATCATTGCTGATGATATGTTACAAATGTGTACAAAAGCAAACTGAAAAGCCCAAATCAGCCCAAATGAAAATCAAATCTTTCACTCTGTCTTATAACTTGATATGAATGTCCCTGAGGCTGCGTGAATCTATATTCTGGGCTAGAAAGAAATGAGCCCCAGCATCACTTCTCCATGCTGTGTGTTTTTTCTAAAGACTGCTGGTGGTGCTGTTGAGTTTGGTTCAAGACAAGTCCAAGTAATCCACCAATAATCCAAGACATTTCCTAAAAGCAAATAATCTCACACTGATGAGCCCTGTTAGCCCATTTATGTCTTACTGGGTTGGAGTGACATGGAGGAAACGTAGAGCTCTCAGAGCTAACTGACCAAAATTTAGTTTTAATAACAAAACCAGTCCCTCCTCAAATGTTGTATATGACTGGATTTTTATGATAATTCGGTTATGATAATTCCATTTAAATTGGAGTTGAAGCGAAGTGGATTCCAGTAGTTTGCTTTTTTTTTCTTTTGGTATAAGTGAAACCTCACTTATACCATCCCTAATGAGCAGCATTTAACTGCACAGAGGTTTGGTACATGCTTTGTAATTTTTTTGGTACGTGATTTGCCATTTTATTGTATGATAGAATCTGGAATATTAATGTTGCACTGTAATTGCATTTCGGACATCTACACTGCAAGATAATATCAGACAGACTATAAAAAGTATTATCAGAGTCTATAAAATGCTAATGATGCAGGTTAGTTCAAGTACACGGTGATCCAATGACAGATGAATTAAGCACAGTTATAATGATCTGTGCTAACAGACTATAACCCAACAATAGGCCATTAGTAGTCATAAATATGAATGCCAAAAATATCCAGTAATGTATATATATTGTGAACAGGCACTGTTGACTACTTCCTTCTGAAATATTAATATCCAGCCTTCTAGCACCAAATTCAAGAAGAGAGGAAAATCAATTGGTGGAGGCTCTTCAGATTTCTAGCATCCAATCATTGACAGTGTCTGCCCACTGGCATTTACATTGCAATTCATTATCAGAGAGTAATTCTGTCTTTTTTTTTTTTTGGTATGTTTTGTTTTTAATTAAATAAGCCCCAAAGCCTTGAACGAAAATTAATCAGGTTAGGAAAAAAAGACATGATGTTGGGAAAATAAACAGAGCTCTTAACTCTGATGTGAATCACCCTTTGGTCATCGCACTTGAAGCGTTTCATTTTCTTTGTCAAGGTTTGTAAGTGAATATGATTACTTGTATCAGTTTGTACTCAACTGTAATAAGTGCACTTGAGAGAAGTGCATGAAATATTCAGTGTTTTTCTTCAATGAGATATTCTTGAATCATTGCATTAAATAGCATTTGATCTCTTTGGGGCATATACCCCTGTGGGGCATATACTGTAAGGTACAGGACATAAAGGAAGGCTTTTAACATTTGCTTTTGAAAAATGTAACCTTGAAATGCAAATCCAGCTGTTCAGGTTACAAAATAGTAAAGCATATTTCCCACCAATAACTGGAATATACTGTATGCCTCGATATAACAGTTTGACCTCCTACCATTATTCATTGGTCAATTGATCAATTTATCACATATAAACCTAGCATATAGGTCATCCTGTAGGTGCCTCAGTTGAAACTGAGTGCCTGGGTTCGGACCGTAGGCATGCCTTTTGACCATGATTTGTGAAAGCATCATAATAAAAAGGCTTGGCACATACATCAGACTACCTCTGATGTATTGTCAAACATATGTGTGGCAGTCTGGGAAAACCCATTCTATTTACACTGTATTTGTCACTGTAATTGAATTCCAACAGCCCAAAAAAAAATATTTTAATAATATTTAAAATTTATAATATATAAAATTAATATTTTAAAAATATCCATAATTGGGTTTTTCACCCTATAGCATATATAACACCTGAACTTTAAAAAAAAACTATAAAAATATTTCACCAAACTGACATGTAAATGTTTTTATTTACTTTCTAATCCTGCCTAGGATTTCATTCTGCAAAGATCATGTCGGGTAAAGATTTGGTTCAAAAAACATGGTAGTAACAAACACATAAAACACATACCTTGTTTTTGACTTTCCACTCCTGGCATGATGACAGTCATGCACCTGTATTTATGTAGGAGCCGTGTTAAAACGTGTTGCCGTACAGTCACTTAGTTGCTAAATAGATAACGCTTTATCAAGACGATTTTACTTAAAAAAGAAAACCAACACTCATGAACCACAGTCCTCAGGGATTATTTCCCAAAATGAACAAAGAAAAAGAGCAACAAACTAGGCAAGCTGACAAATATTCGTTATGGCTTAAACTTTTGTGAGCTTTTTACTAAAATATGTAGAATATAGTTGTTAACCATGTGTGTAGCATATCATATATTGTATTTTGCTGTATTTGTTTGTTTTTTATAGAAAGTGATCATCTTATAAAAGGTGTCGTGGTGGCCGTGCCCAGTGTACGAACTTGTGAATAGTAAAACAAAAGTGAAGAAGTGAAAGATGAATTGCCAGCCAAGGTGGCAAAAAGTCAGGTAAAATGGGAAAATAATCTGCAAAGAACATAAGGAGCACTGGAGTCCGAACCAAAAAGAGAAGTACCAAAAAAAAAAAAAAAAAAAAACCAGTTCATTACTGTTCAGAGCTCCTGAGTCTTCATCCTACAGGTCGATGAAAGCTACAGAAAATAATCCACTCTGGGCTTAGTTTCCTTTAGTAGACAAGCGAAACACTTTACTGTTTTCTTACTCCCATTCACACCGTAGGAGTTCCCAAGACCAGGCCAACTACTTCATTTCCCCCACTTCCTGGTATGTATTTTTTTTTTCCCACCAGCGCAACTATACTTCTTAAAGGGATAGCGCCAAACAGACCTGCTACACTCCTCTCCCCTTCAGAAGTCAACCGTAGGTTGTAAAATTAATAGGTGAATCTAAAAAATTCCTCATCTTCATCTGAGGATTCTTTAAGGCTATCTAAGACCCTTTGCCTTTCTTGAAGGCCTAGTTCATCTGCTGTAGGGTAACAGGCTTTTAAGTTACACACATGGACAGTTTATGCATCCTCTCCTGTAGATTCCAACACCACTTGGTAGTTCACTGGTCATAGTTGCTTCACAACACGATAAGAACCTTTCCACTTTGGAGCGAGTTTAGGACTAAAATTGTCCTTTGTGCTAGACTGAGGAAAATTCCTTATCCAAACTCTCAAGCTCTTTTGGCTTAAAACATACCTCTTGTCTAGTTTTATTGTAATTTCTTTGTTGCCTTAGTCATGCTTTTTTACTGTTTTCTGCAGCCCTCGTTTAGGAGCATTTTAACTGCTCAGTCACATCATATGAAGGCATCTCTGGCAAGAGGTTTCTTAAAAGGACTAGTTTATAAAGTGGACTGTGCAGTTTCCTTCTTAGATTCTTGTACTGCAGAACTCAAAGCAAGCCTAAATTCTAGCAGATACTGGTCCCACTTCTTATGATTATCCTCCACATAGGCAGAAATCATACGATCTAAGGTCCGATTTACCCGCTTCATCATATTGGTGTGAGGATAGTACACTGTTATGTGTTTGGAGGTTACAGCCCACTTCTCGCAGACTTCTTTAAAACAAGGTGGAGACAAACTGAAAGCCTCTGTCAGAAAGGACAAAGCTGGGCATGGAACTAGTTTCCTGACTTCAGTGGTAGACTTTGTCTTCAATGACCACGTACTCCTCCTTTACAGTCACATCTTCAACAACTTCACAATTTCTGGGTCCTTCTGTTCTTCTTTCCAAATGACATCAGAGGAAATGAGGGGAAAGTCTGCATCACTGTTGCCAGAGAACACACAGCAGCTTGAGCTATCTGTAACCTTGGAAAGAGTGTCTGGGACCAAATTCAGTTTCCCTTTTCTGTATTCCACAATGAAGTCAAATCTATGTAGGCACAAAGCCCACATAAAAAGACAACTAGTGGTTTTAGTGGAATTTATGACCCACTGTAAAGCAGAATGGTCAGTAATCACAGAGAATAACTTGGGTTCAAGATAGTACTGCCATTTTTCAAGTGCCCAAACCACTGCAAGGCACTCCTTTTCTGTGGCTAAGTAGTTTTTCTCTGCTCCATTTAGGTTTCAACTGGTGTAAGTTAAGACTCCTTCTGACCCAGGACCTTTTCTTTGGGTTAACACTGCTCCAAGACCTGTTTCACTTGCATCTGTATAGACAAAGAAAGGAAGTGGATCTGGATGTCCTAGGACCAGATGAGAGATCAAGCTCCTCTTAAGTTCTTCAAATGCATGCTGGCATTCAGGGGTCCAGATAAAAGGCTTGCCCTTTTTCTTCAGGTTGTTGATGGGTTCTGCAATTTTTGAATATGCAGGGACAAATATGTGGTGCCATCCTGCTAATCCAAAAATAATTGAACTTCCTTTAGACTCTTTGGTGCAGGATAGGAACAAATGGCATCAACTTTGTCCAGATCAGCTGTGACTCCTCTGGCACTAACCAAATGTCCAAGAAATTTCACTTCCTTAAGACAAAATTTGACTTCTGACCTCTTCAGAATAATGGTCATACCAGCACATTGCAGTTTATTCAGTACTTTTTGAAGATCAACCAGGTGTTGAGTCACCAAGGAGAATAGACAATGATATCATCTAGATAGACCAGGCATATGTTTCCCTGTAATTCACCCAGTACAGTCTCCATAAGCATTTGAAAAGTACCTGTGCATTTTTCAGCCCAAAGGGCATAACATTTAAGCGATATAGACTCGATGAAGTGATGAAGGCTGTCTTGGGTTTGCATTCTGGATCCATAACCACCTGCCAGTAGCCGCTATTCAAGCCAGTGGTAGAGAAGATAGCAGCTCAAGCAAGACTCTCAAGAATTTCAGAAATAGTTGGAATAGGATAGGCGTCATTTTCTGTGATGGCATTAAATTTGTCCTCGATCTTTCTTTGGCACAAGAATGATGGGAGAAGCCCAAGGTGAATGGGACGGCTTTCAACATCTCATCCAACTGTGCATTGACAATGACTTGTTTTCCTGGAAATAGGAGGTAGGATCACTGCTTAATTGGAACCATGTGAGTAGTGTATATGTGGTGTTTTAGTACATCAGTACATCAGGGGGTATGGAACTAATGAGTGAAAGAATTTTGGCTTGAAAACTGGACATTTGGTTTCCTTGAATTTCTCCATCCAGGTATCCTAGCACTCCCAGGTTGAAAAGGATAAACAACATCTGCCACAATAAGTTTGTGAGGTCTCCACTACACATCAAAACAAATCTCAACCATAGTCCTTTAGAAATCAATAAAGCAAATGAATCGGTCACCAATTATTTAGAGCGAAACAATAATTACAATAATTCAACTGAAATTTCACAACACAGATCATTTAATCTGTTCTTCGAAGCAAACGTTTGTTCTTACGTTTAACTCTACTTAATTCTCATAACTCAATTTACCTGAACAACCCAAAATAATAACAAAAAAATGAAATGAGCAAATAACAGAGTAGTTGGACAGCACCCTAAAGAGAAAGCCAAGAGTGGAAAAAGGGAGTTAAGGATGAATGGCCTGAGGCAGCAAAAACTCAGGTAAAACAGGGCAAAATAATCTGTAAAGAACACAAGGAGCACTGGAGTCTGAACCGAACTGAAAATAATCCACTCTGGGCTCCGTTTCCTTTAGTAGACGAGCGAAACACTTTTACTGTTCTCTTATTCCCTTTCACACCATAGGAGTTCCCACAAGCACGCCAACTACTTCCTTTCCCCCATTTCCTGGTATGTATTTTTTTTCTTACCAGCACAACTTTAACTCTTAAAGGGATAGCGCCAAAGGTGACGGTCATGGTCTCGTCCTGTCTGTGGGAGAGTAAATACCTAAAAAATATTTGATTGTGATCTAAGCACTTGAAAATGTTTACAATCAAAATTCATTAAATTTGTAGTTGAAAAGTAAAACCATACTACTGGTCCCATTGTGCTCAAAAGGCACTTCTACTGTTACCTTAAACCAGCAGCTCAACCGGCAGGTCGACATCCGTAACTCCTAATCTAAAGAACAAATTTGAAAAAGATCAATGAATTTCGTTTGAATGTGATCCAATTAGTAAGAATTAACAGAATGTTTTTGCACAAGTATTTCATTGTGGGCCTGTTAAAGGTTAAAAATGTCTAAAACTTTGCTAGTTAAAATGAGTAGTCCTCAGACAGTTAATGCCATGCTTTGATAAAGTTGTTAAATAGCTACATACCAGAGACACATGCGCATTAACCTAATCAGTTCAGTTTGTAATCAGATTGCATCTGTCTAAATGTCTGCAGCAGTCAGAAAAGAATCTTTAAATCCAATTAACTTTATTTGTGGCTGATAGGCTTGCCAGCATCTGATCTGTAGATCTAACCCCAGCATCTGATCTGTAGAGCATACAGGAATGTGCCAGTGTCACTTCTATCAGAAAAATAGCATTAATTTTGGTTTATGTCTGAATAGCTGCCCTAGTGCCTTTGAATGCTGTCGAAGAATGTTTTGCCAACCTTCACCTTCTCCAATACAGACTTTGATGATGGCTTATGTTTAAATATCTGTTAAACATCTTGACTAATATTTAAAGAACAAACTGGATATTAGTGTTGATAGAAAGGTGACACTTTCCACTTTAGAATATTCTAAATGTGGTTTTGAGTCCAAATCTATATGTCCTGTTCTGACATTAATGAAAAAAAAAAATAGATGCAATTTAAAGTATATGTGGTAAGCATCAGATTTCTAAATGCAACCCACCTATAAATGTAAGCATTCATGGTGAATGGAGAGAATACTTTGAATTCCTGGCCAAAGTGTATTCAAGGGCAGATAAGAACTCTCCAATATGGCCTCCTTTCTTTTTCCAAACTGTATAATGGCTTTGTCCTGTCTAAAAGCCGCAATTGTTTAATGATGCAATCTTTCGTAAGAAGGCATATTGGGCAGAGACATGATTTGAATTCTGATTCAAGGACAATTCTAGATATCCATCTCTCAACTCCTCTTTGTGTTATGTGTCTTTTAACATCATGTCATCCACTTTACCAGCTACATGATCCTTAAAGAGAATAGAGTGTGTATCATTGTGGATCTCAAATAGTGCACAGAGAGAGTTGTTTCTGATGTTGTCTTTCTGAATACACTAGTTTTGTAATCTGTAGATGAAGGATGTGCTTCAGAGACTGGTATTCTTTTTCAGTTACTTGCACTGAGTGTGATACAGTTGGTGACCTTAGTATTATAAGGTTTGATCTAAGTAAAGAACCATTTTGAGATCTGGAGCATCAAATTTTCAAAACATTCCGGCTATCAAAACTCTAAAGTACATTTATAGCTCAACAAGAATTACACTTTAAGGTTACTTCAAATTCTATTACATCTATTCTTGAAATTCTGAGATAATTAGAACGTACATTTTTGCACACTAGCCAAATACAGATAGAACACCATTATTCTGTAATATAAAAAAACCTGTTTGTTATTTTTAAGGTTCTATCTAGCAGTTTCTCATCAACTAGTAATAAATTCATCAGAGAAATGCATTTTGAACCTAATAAGAACATATTATAATCAAATATAATATGCGTTTCAGTAAGTTTTATTTTTCTGAAGGCATTTTCTAAGATTCAAAATATTTCTTTTTTTTTTCTTTAATCTGACGTTGTTCCTAAACAAGCTACACTATTTGATCAAAAGTTTGACACCTTATTATCACATCCATCTGTGGGCCTTCTTCATGTCTTTGCTGTAGCATTACAACAATTTCCCTTCACTGTCACTAAGGGCCCAGAACCTGTTCCAGCATGACAGCACTACTGTGCACAAAGCGAGGTCCATAAAGACATGGTTTGCCAAGGTTGGAGTGGAAGAACTTGAGTGGCCTGCATAGAGCCCTGAACTCAACTCCACTGAACACCTTTGAGATGAACTGGAACACTGACTGCACCCCAGGCCTCCTTGCCTAACATCAGTGCCTGACCTCACTAATGCTCTTATGGCTGAATGAGCAAATCCTCACAGCCACGCTCCAAAATCTAGTGGAAAGCCTTTCCAGAAGAGTGGAGGTTATTATAACAGCAAAAAAAGGGGAACGAAGTCTGGAATTTGATGCTCAAAAAGCACATACGAGTGTGATGGTCAGTTATCCACATAAATTTGGCCATATAGTGTACTTTAAAACTTCATTGTAATTTGTTTTTTAATTGTGCTTTTTGAAATACATATGACAACCAGTGTCGGGTGGTGGTTTTTAAAATAGGGGAAGCATAGATGTCTGTTATGGAGACATACTGTATACTGTATGCTATGTATGAGAGTTACACATACATGTTACATGCAGTATGTAACCTAAACGATAGGTTTATATCAATGCGCTTGTTCTAACACGTTTTAATCCTTTTGACTTTTGGATTAAAGTCTTAGGTGTTGGTCTTCCTTTTTGTTCAATTTTCAGTCTCTCCTCACAAGTTGTTGTTCTTCTTTTGGCTGCACCTGTTAGGGGTCGCCACAGCGGATCATTGGTCCACATATTTGATTTGGCACAGTTTTTATGCCAGATGCCCTTCATGATGTAACCAATTTTATCCAGGCTTGGGACTGGCACTGGGAGTGCACTGTTGTGTGCAACCCCAATGGCTGGAGTTGGTTCCCTGGCTGGGATTTGAACCAGGGCTGCAGTGGTGAGAGCGCCGAGGCCTAACCTCTAGTCCTCCAGGGGCCCTAGTCTCCCCTCACAAGCATGTGCATCAAAAGACTTTTCTAAAATCAGGTCAACATTAGCAGTGTCTACCATTTCATGCCAAAAGGCACCTAAGCTACTATCTGAAGAGGGAAGTGACAGCTAGCTAGCTAGGCTTACAAACAACAGAGTTCACATATTTGTCATTTATTTACATGCAAAATCAATATATGCAAAAATTAAATAAAAAGATAGACTAGTGTGCAAAATTGTTTTGGATTATGCTACTTAACTAACTTAACTAAATAACAACTAGCTCAGGTTACTGTATGTGTGGGGTTTTACATGTTCTCTCCATGTTTGCGTGGGTTTCCTCTAGTCTCTAGAGTTTCCATGATGCCATGATGGCAGATAGAACCTGTGAAGAGGAGGAGGGAGGGCCAGGCTGTGAGGATGCAAGCCAGGCACTGAGTTGTTTAATCAGTGGGAGAGAGTAAAAAAACGAGTGTCTGGAAACTCCTGGGGGAGAGAGAGACATGCACGTGTGTTTTATGTTTGTGCAACGTTTGTGGTTTCTGTGATGTTTGAGTTCTGTTTTTTATTAACGTTGGAGTTCACTCGGTTCCTGGCTCCTCCTTGCCCATTTTTGAAGTTTGTTGCATTGGTGCCGAACCCTGTGAGGGAGGATGCGCTGTCGGAGAGCCCTCGCGGATTGCGGCACTGAGGAAGTGTGGTGCTGGAGCAGTTGCTGGAGGATGGAGGAGTCTCTGGTCACCGCTCACCTCGGTCCTTTATGGAAACCACCTTTCTCCGTCCCAAGTCACAGACTTTGCTAAATTGCAAGCGGAATTTTCCAATATGTTCTCACATCTCCCTGGTCACACTGATCTCATAGAGCACTACATAGAGACAACCCCAGGGGTGGTGGTATGCAGCTGCCTTTATCGTCTGCCCAAACACAAACAAAAGTGGTTCGGGATGAATTCAAGGCTATGCTTGAAAATCGAGGAGTCCCACAATGACTAGAGCAGCCCAGTGGTTTTGGTGCTCAAAGCCGATGGGAGGGTCCGTTTTTGTGTGAACTTTAATAAAGTCAACGCAGTGTCTAACCCAGTGCCTCACATACCCAATGTGCATACCCAAAGCTTCACATTGACAAGCGGCTCGATTGGTTAGGTGCAGCTCTCTTTTATTCAACACTGGATTTAACAAAGGGATATTGGCAAGGGATTCCCTTGACTCCTATATCTTATGAAAAAATGCCCTTTTTTCAGGGCATAACCCTTCCTTTTGGGTTGTTCAGGGCCCCCGCGGCGTTCCAGACAATCATGGACAGAATCCTCCACCTGGACGCTGCTTGTCCCGCTGCCTATTTAGATGACATTATTATCTACAGTAATGATTGGCAGTGGCACATGGAGCACCTGAGGGCTGTTCTGAGATCACTGAGATGGGCGGGACTCACGGCAAACCCAAGGAAGTGTGCGATTGGGTGGGTGAAAGTATGGTATCTGGGCTTGCACTTGGTTCAGGTGCGTCCCCAAACTGATAAGTTCTTTCACAAGCCTTCACAGGGCTTTCCCTGTTCGAGTTATTGTATGGTTGGAAGCCTCGTGGCATGCTCAACATCATTTGGAAGGGACCTTCTAACAGTAAAAATGAAATTTCAGCAAGTTCTTGACTTGAGAGCAAAACTCCACACCTTAAGCCACACAACAGAAACCACAAATGCATCACAAAAATAAAACACATGTGCATCTCTCTCTTCTCCCTCTTAGCGGATGGCAGCAGGTCCTCTGTCCTCAGGCAGGCGCAGCCGCTTCTCCCCTTTTCAGGGGGATGGCAGCAACTACTCCCCTTTTCAGGCTGACTGCAGCGACTCCTCCGTCCCCCGGCAACCACTCCAGCACGAGGGCAGCCGCTCCAGGTGAGGGCTCTCCAACAGCGCATCCCTCCTCCCTCCTGGGTTTCGGCACCAATGTAACAAATTTCAAGGGTGGATAAGGAGGAGGCAGGAATCAGGTGAACTCCAACATAACATTTAATAATAAACAGAACTCAAACATAACAGAAACCACAAAAGTAGCACAAACATAAAACAGGCATGCATCTCTCTCTGTTCCCCAGGCGTTTCCAGCCACTTCTTTATTACTTTCTACCACCGATTAGACAACTAATCTTCACAGCCTGGCCCCTCCCTCCTCCTCATCACAGAACCGTATAATACTGTGGTCGCAAGTTCATCCTTTTATCCCGCTTTTTCAGGCTTTATTCTGGTCAGAGTTTTGATGGATCCAGTATCTGGATGGGACACTTGGCTGTTGCAGGGTATCATGCACACACACATTTACACAGTTACACCTATGGGCACAGTGTAGCATAGCAAATCCACCAACCTGCGTGCTTTTAGGCGGTGGAAAAAACTGGAGAACCTGGAGGAAACCCATGTGAACACACTAAGAACATATGAAACGCTACACAAACAGTAACCCACACTTAGAATCAAACCTGGAATGCTGCCTATGCCCACTGCACCACCAGGTCAAGTTCATGATTAATAATCAAGAACCACTATTAAAAACTGTGACATATTCATTTTAGCAGTTAGCAGTTACGAAACTTAAATCTGCCTGAATAACTCTTTTTTATTGTTTGAAGTCATATTTGATTCAGATGGTACCACAGGTACAGTTACAGTTACACTGTTTTAACTGTGTTAAGGTACAGGTTTCAGCAAGTAGAAACAAAGTTTGGACGAATATTAGCAAATAAGGATGGAGTCTTGTTTATGAAACATCATTTAACAGTATTTGGTGACTGCTGAGATTAAAAAAATCGTGAGTTTGGCAGTCGTGGCCCAATGGTGAGAGAGTCGGCCTTGCAACCCGAAGGTGAACCTGAAGGTCGCAGGTTTGAGTCTCGGGCCAGCAGGAATTGTAGGTGGGGGGAGTGAATGACCAGCGCTCTCTTCCACCCTCAATTCCACGACTGAGGTGAGACCCTTGAGCAAGGCACCGATCCCCCAACTGCTCCCTGGGCACCACAGCTAAAAAGGCTGCTCACTGCTCCGTGTGTGTGTTCACTACTGTGTGTGTGTTCACTACTGTGTGTGTGCACTTGGATGGGTTAAATGCAGAGCACAAATTCCGAGTATGGGTCACCATACTTGGCCACACTTCACTTCATAACTGAGAGATTTTTTTTTGTATGGAAATAGAAATGTTAATGGAAATAACAGTATTTTAAAAAGTCATATTTAGTGTCATATAAACATCTAGATGTTAAGTCATTAACTTTTTTTTAACATTAAAGCAAAAGAGTCAGTCTAGACACTAATTAGAAATTAATGATGTATGTACAGTCAATTACAGAGTTTTTGGTTAAAGACTTGAAGGGATTGAGGCAACAGTCTGTCCCTTAAATGCTTATTATGCTCACTAATCATTGTATTTATCATTTTATTTCATGCAACCTTTATTAATCTTGGTATGCTGATGAGAAGCTTAATTTAAGCAGATGAATACAGGCTAAGTGAAGCATTGCACTCCAGTTATGTGATGCTTTACTTCTTTGTAATTACAATGTGAGATGCTTTGCGTAAATTGGGGACAATTACGCTGCAAGAAAGCTCACGTTGTTCCTTCATTCTCGATAAATCAGGAGCAAATGCCTCATGAAAGAGCATAGAGGGCCCGAGAGACATGGATTTGGATCAGGTCCAAATCACAAGCACTAACAGATGTCGATGGCAAGAGCAGCCAACGTCTCAGTGGCTCAGTGAAACACAAACGCAGAAACGAGTGACAGGAACACTAAAATGGAAATCACGACTCTTGTAGGTGGAGAGGTGGAAAGTATGGGAAAACCTCATTATTTAGAGCCAAAAGGGAGAGCTGCTAAGAAAAGACACTCTCAACATGTAAAATCTTACCATGTTGAGGTCATTAAAAAAATCAATAAACTAGTAAAAGTCTAAATAATGAGAAACAAAGGGTCATTCTTAATTGATAAAATTTAAGTTTACATAATACTACTACTAAATTTCCACCTGCACTGTTAATATGTGCTTAGTCTGTCATGCGATCATTGGTAGACACAGGAAGTGGTATATAAAAGGGCATCTTTCGTGTTTTAGTGAATTGACATGAAATTAAGTAAAAATTACAAAATAAAATTAATGATGATGGCATATTTAAATAATCCAGGTATGTGGTTTGCTTGCACAAGGCTCTGCATCCATGTCTTCAGCCCAGTGCAGCTACAGAGTGCCTCTCGTACGCAAATGCAGCTATTCCTCAATTGAAAGACTTAATTGGCTAATGAAGATTTATGTCTGCACATTCTGTCTCACATTTACAATTGTCGAAACTACATTTTAGTATGATGTTCCTGTGTGCACAGTTATGGTTATTTTCTATGTTATTTTCAGTAACTGCTTTATCCTGGTCAGGGACAAAGTGGATCTGGACCCTATCCATTAACACAGCACGTGAGGCGGAAATACTCCCTGAATTGCACGCAAACATTCACACTTATGGACAAGTTAGCATAGGCATTTCACCGATGTGCATGTTTGTGGAAGCTTGGAGGCAACCAAAGAATGCAGAGGAAACCCACACCAGCACAGGGAGAACATGGGAATCTCCACACAGCCAGTAACTCAAGCTCAATATCAAACCGGGGACCCTGGAGCCTTAAGGTGTCAACATTACCTGCTGTCCCAAAGTGTTGCTGTCCCAACAACTGAATTATTATTTATACGTTTACTACTGAACTTACTCTATTTCCTATTGTTATTGATGATACACATATTGATTTTGATGATTGAACAGCTAATAATAATTAAAAATTAAAAGCATTTTTAAAAAATTAAAAGTTAAAATGTTAAGCTCAGTGTACCAGACTTAAATTTGTTGTACCAGAAGTCATGTGCAACTTTGACGGATAAGCACCGAGGTCTTGTGGTGGGAGTGTGTGGTGATTTAGGCATGCAGTTTGCACGGTGCTAAATTTGCAGCTATAAGATTTACATTCCTGTAAACAACATTCTTTTCATAGCTCCAGTGCAAAACTAAAGAAATGAATATCACACAGCAAAAATGTCTGGGATGATAGGCTACATTTGGACTAAGCTGAACATTGTGTATATGCTGTCTTTGATGCCATATTTTAGTGTCATCCTCTTAGAAAATGCTGGGATGTATTGAAAACTGCCATATTTGGTTGTCCAGTCATACTGTATATTAAGCATATACTGTATGTATATTAATAATAAAATGCAAGTTTAAGGACTAACACTGTAATTAGAAAAACACTACAATGTGCAGGGATCAATATAGCATGAAATATTTACACATTAAATGTAGTGAAACACAAAACGGCTAGACATTTACAGCTTAATTAGTTATTAGCACCAGAACACTTGCCAGGATGTTTGCAATGAATAATAGACGACATTTTGAAGGTCATTAAAAGGAAAGCAGGGGGAAACGCTGTGTGTATCGCATGCCAAACGCTTGCAGATTAACAATGCCACACACTACAGGCAAGCTGAGGCTAATTTGTCAAATACTCCAGCAGGGCCATCTGTGGTACACACTGACAAATGTCCCCCTCTTTTGTCATAAGGACATGTGTCTTACCCACGTTGAATTAATGTCTTTTTTTGTATTTTGCAGCACATTTATTTGTCACCCAGGTATTTGTCTCAAATCACTCATACTGTATTATGGAGGCTTGACAGGACAAGAGATGCTTTCAGGAAATGATGAGGACAAGGGAAGTGGGGTGGGGAAAAAAGCAAGCCATGTCGGATATTGAATTCGCTAAATGAATGTCATAAAGGCCTATTTGTAAAAATGCAACTTCTTGTTTTCAATTACTTCTCAGCATTAGTGATAATATTCTCAATAATAATAATAATAATTATTATTATTATTATATTAATAATAATCTAGACAATATAATACAACCAAACAATTCCTACAGCAAAGTAATGAGACCAAAAATACCCACAATCAAAATAATGAGGCTGAACAATACCTACAGATAAAATAATGAAGTTAAATAATAAAGGCCAAAAATATTTACAGACAAAATTATGAGGCCAAACCCATTTTTACCAAGGACAGAATGTGTTCAAGCAATACCTACAGACAAAATAATACGGCTGAACAATACCTATAGATAAAATACAGAAGAAATGATGAGGCCAAGCAATAACTAAAGACAGAATCATGAAGCCAAAAAAAACCTATAAAGAGGCAAATAATAAGTACAGACAAAATAATGATGCCAAAAATACATACAGACAAAAATACTTAGGCCAGCCAACACCTACAAACAAAGTAATGAGGTAGCATTGTCTTCTTCTTCTTTCTTCTTCTTCTTCTTCTTCTTTCGGCTTTTCCCTTCAGGGGTCGCCACAGCGAATCATCACTCTCCACCTATCCCTATCTTCTGCATCCTCAACACTTGCACCCACTAGCTTCATATCCTCATTTATTACCTCCATATACCTCCTCTTTGGCCTTCCTCCTCTTCGCCTCCTGCCTGGCAGCTCCATGTCCAACATTCTCCTACCAATATACTCACTCTCCCTCCTCTGAACATGTCCAAACCATCTTAATCTGGCCTCCCTAACTTTGTCCCCCAAACGTTCAACATGAGCTGTCCCTCTGATGTACTCGTTCCTAATCCTGTCCAACCTCGTCACTCCCAAAGAGAACCTCAACAGGTTAAAAAAAAAGGCCAAACAACACAGACAAAATTATGAGGCCAAACAATACCTACAGACAAAAACTAAAGGCAAACTATAACAACATTGATTTTATATCAGTGCACAGTTGCTTTACATTGGGTAGACTTAAAAATAGAAAAACGTAATTAGGGCATGTGCAAAAGTTTACACCCTACTAAGTAAGTACTTAGTAACACCCCCTCTGGCAGATATCACAGCCTGCAAAAGATTTTATGTTTCCTTGCAGAATGATTGTGCTATTATTGTGCTATTATTGTGCTCTTTTGCATGTATGCATGTTTAAGATCTACCAACACATTTTCAATGATCTTGAAGTCAGGAAACTGTGAGGGCAATTACAAAAGCTTCAGCTTGCATTTTTTTGAAGTAGTTCATGGTGGATTTTGAGGTATGTTTTGGATCTTTGTGCTGTTGTAGAACCCAACCTCTTTCAGCTTCAGTTTCTTGACTGACTATGCCACATTTGCCTCCAGAATTTGTATGTTGTTTCTTGACTTCCACAGGTCCCTTTAACTGCAATTTCTTAATGACATTTCGGACAGTGGACCTTGTAAGCTGGGGGCACCGATATTTACACCGCTCACCCATAACATTAAATCCACCTGCCTAATATTGTGTAGGTCCCCCTTGTGCCAACAAAACAGCTCTGACCCATCGAGGCATGGACTTCACAAGACCTCTGATGGTGTGCTGTGGTATATGGCACCAAGATGTTAGCAGCAGATCCTTTAAGTCTTGCAAATTGCGAGGTGGGTCCTCCATGGATCAGACTTGCTTGTCCAGCACATCACATAGATGCTCGATTGGATTGACATCTGGGCAATTTGGAGGCCAAGTCAACACCTTGAGGTCTTTGTCATGTTCCTCAAACCATTCCTGAACAATTATTTGCAGTGTGGCAAAAATCCTGAAAGACGCCACTGCCATTATGGAATACCGCTGCCATGAAGGGGTTTACTTGGTCTGCAACAATGTTGAAGTAGGTGGTATGTGTCAAAGTAACATCCACATCAATGCCAGGACCCAAGGTTTCCCAGCAGAACATTGCCCAGAGCATCACACTGCCTCTGCCAGCTTGCTTTCTTCCCACAATGCATCCTGGTGCCATCTCTTCCCCAGGTAAGCAACACACCCGCACCTGGCCATCCACATGATGTAAAAGAAAATGTGATTCATCAGACCAGACCACCGTCTTCTACTGCTCCATGGTCCAGTTCTGATGCCCACATGCCCATTGCGGGCATTTTCGTTGGTGGACAGGGGTCAGCATGGGCACTCTGACAGGTCTGAGTGGTATCAGACCAGACAGGCTAGCCTTCACTCCCCACGTGCATCAGTGAGCCTTGGGTGCCCATGACCCTGTCGCCACCGGTTGTCCTTTCTTGGACCACTTTTGGTAGGTACTAAATACAGCATACCAGGAACACCCCACAAGACCTGCCGTATCAGAGATGCTCCGACCCAGTCATCTAGCCATCACAATTTGGACCTTGTCACTCAGATCCTTACGCTTGCCCATTTTTCCTGCTTCCAACACACCAACTTTGAGAACTGACTGTTCACTTGCTACCCAATATATCCCGCCCCTTGATTGATGCCATTGTTATTCACTTCACAGGTCAGTGGTTTTGATGTTATGACTGATCGGTGTATATTTTATTTCATATTCATACTTTGAATTTTACAGCCTTACTGAACCAATTAAGGCCTAACGAGTTAATTAAATTCTTAGACTTTACAACTTTTCTGTACAAACTTTTGCAAATGTCAAAATTACTGATCTTTTTTTTTTCTTCTATTTTTACATTTGTCAAATATAAGGTTAGTGTGCATTAACATATGCAAAAAAATAAATAAATAAATAAATAAATAAATAAACAGTTACTTTTACTTCTTTTCACAAAAATCAGTAAAATATGTAATTTACCCAGGGGTGCCCAAACGTTTGCATACAACTGTAAACACTGACAAAAAATGAGGCACAAAATATCCTACAAACAAAATGATGACAATAAGGCCAAACAATAATAATAATAATAAGGCCAAACAATACCTACAGACAAAATATTGAGGTCAAACATTTCCTACAGGCAAAATAATGACACCAAACTTTTCCTACAGGCAAAATAATAACACCAAACATTTCCTACAGAAAAAAATATTGGAGATTAACAATACATCAGTGAGAATACTATCTTAAAGCCACCCTTGTAAGTGAACAATTCTCTTCTCTTCAGACTTAGGGTAAGTTGCTATGTTGAAGCATTGGAGCAGGTCAGCAATTCCAATCTCTTAATTTTATCTAAGCCAGTATGACACTTTCACTGTACGCTCCACTCACACTCTGATCCCTTTTCCAGATAAAAGAAAAGGCAGTAATTTATTTGAAGAGGTCACTTCAAGAGAAAGGTATGTATTCAGCATAATCACCGAGTTACACACACTATGACAAACTGCGTAGAGTGACTTATTCCTGTTTTTCATGACAAAGATGCCTTTAAGTGTGCTTGGAAATATGCTTGGAAATATTTGACCCCAAGTGTATGTGCATGCATATGTTTTACCCTGATACTTGTGATATCACTCTTTTATCTCTATATCATGCATAGACTAAGTGCATATATGTGGAACCTGTAATTCATACTGATCATTAATATTTATGATTGAATATATCACCAGGCTTACAGAAAAAAAAAATGCTGAGTGGCTAGTGATCCAAAATCATATTTCCAAAATGATCTCAAAATAGAAATATTGTGTGCATCAGATTGAAATCAATTATAAATATCCTGAAAAGGGGAAAGAGTGGAGAGCAATCTTGATACAGAGTGTGGGAATCTAATCGGAAATGAAATATAGATGTTGCGTTCCTGAGTCGTTCACAGGCTGTTTACAGGTTTGGGCCATCGTCCAATAGCTCTTCATTTTATTAGCATTTTTTCAATTTCAGATTAATTTATGGCTGCCTCATAATAAGTGAAACAAATTGCTTTATAACTTGAGTCCACGTTTGGGAATGTACCCATTCCATTCTCTAAGAATAAGATGTAATTTTCTGAAGAACTGTCGATATTTGATTTGGCCTAGAACCCAGTCCAGGGTGAATGGTTATGACCTTTTTCCAGCTGTAGTATGAGAACACTGAATGAAGTTTAAAATGCCTGCAGATGAATTAATATTATATTATTTTTTAAATTAATGTTATACCATCAATTTACAACAAAGCTTAATTGATTATTCACAAAAAAAAAAAAAAATGCAAGTGTAAATGTACCCATGATGCGTTTGAAATCTGATCAAGCCACATTTAACAACCAAAACCATGACAATAGATAACAGACCACATGTGATCTGTGAATGCTGGGGCAACTTTAAAAATGTTAATGAATTTGAATGATATGGGACTTGACGAGGGACAGCCAAGATGCATGTAGCTAATCTGATGGCTAAAAGAAATATTACATAACAGGAAATATTACAGAAAGCTCTTGTATCTCTCCTTTGCTTATTTTCCATTGCTACAGGTCTAAAATTAATGAAAGCTTGAATGATCCAGACGTGTATCAGCAAATGCTGTGTAGATTAGCGTCTGATGTAATGCTAAAATGGAGCACTAACTGCTTTACAAAAATACATTTTATTTCTGCATATGTAGATTTCATTTTTATCATATATTTTATGAAAACAGAATATGGCTCTAGAGCGCACATCTTAACCAGAGAATAGCCTGCAGAATAGCCTGTGTGTACTTCCAGGTCAGCTCTTTTCATGATCAAATGTGCTGTAGGGGGCTTTTTTTTCCTATTTTGTTTCATTAATATTTGATTTGATTGTATTTCATGAAATAATTGTGTGGAAAAAATGAGAATTAATTTCTGACAACAAAAACAAAACAACAACAAACAAAAAAAAAATAAAAAGCTGTTTCCTTGTTTTTATTATTATTATTATTATTATTTCACAATGAAAAGCCAATGAACAGAACTTTAATGGACTTAACAGTTCTTCACTACCTTAATGTTCTTCTTCGAAACATTTTTTTAAACCTGTGATGTACATTAGGGAGTTAAAATACACCCGTTTTGATCTGCTCTGTTTAACATTCTTCATTCATTTAATTTTGGGTCCTTATAGTATTGAAGAAATAGGTCCCTGGTGGTCTAGCGGCTAAGGATCCTGCACTCTCACTACAGCGGCCCGGGTCTGAATCCTAAGCAGGGAACCGACCCAGCCTCTGGGAGTATACTCACTGCCTCTGGGAGTATACTCACTGCCACTGGGAGTGTACTCAGTGCCACTGGGAGTGTACTCAGTGCCACTGGGAGTATACTCACTGCCACTGGGAGTATACTCACTGCCTCTGGGAGTATACTCACTGCCACTGGGAGTATACTCACTGCCTCTGGGAGTATACTCACTGCCACTGGGAGTATACTCACTGCCACTGGGAGTGTACTCAGTGCCGGACACAAGCCCGGATAAAATGGGAGGGTTGCATCAGGGAAGGGCATCCGGCGTAAAACCTGTGCCAAACCAAACATGCGGAGCAGTGATCCGCTGTGGCGGCCCCTAACGGGAGCAGCCGAAAAAACAACCATATAATATTGAAGAAATACTGGCAGGAAGTGCAATTAAATTTTAATTATGCTTTGATTTGGAACTCAGTTCTAGGTTGCTTTTCAGTTCCTTTTAATTGAACTGTGATCTAGCAAGATTTAGCTGGGCTGTTTGAAAACCATCCAACACTGCTACACCAATCAGACGCAGCTTCAGATGGTTAGAGATGTGTCATTGTAACAGTGATCATTTTCTGCCTATCAGACATTACGAAAACACCTGAACACACTTCTGCTTCCCAGGTTCTTCGCTCAGCTCTTCGACTGCCTCTGCTCAATGAACCTAAACTCAAAGGGGGGAAAAAATGAAAAGGCAATTTGATATCATAAGATGCACTTCACCCAAATGATTTGGAGAAGCAGCTCTGGAGAACATTTTTCTTCAGTAATTTTGTTGCAGTGTATATTACTCATTAATCAAAATGGCTGATCCGACAAACAAACAAATTTTAATCCGAGCACTTCTTACTCCTTGGGCAGATCTTGTCATGCATATGGGAAGATGCTTTTAAGTAGTGGCGCTGAATGTAAAAGCAATGTACTTGTTTTTTATAGCACAGCATGAGGATCTATGACTTGTGTGCATGCATCAGCAATATTGATAACAGTAGTATTTGCATTATTAATTTTAGTTTTCTTTGAAATATTTTGTGGGTAGAAAGGTGTCCATGATTGGCCACTGTATTGTATAATGTATTTCATGCATTATTTAAAATGATTACCCCTCTTATTTTACCAGACAGTAACTTCATTCAGATTGGCCTCCATTTGTTTTACTCTATTCTGATTGAGGTGTGCATATGAGCTATCAGTCAGATTATCCATGGATTATGGATGTTGAGTTCCCAAATGGTGATTAAGAGTTTGATGAAGGCATCAGAAATTCATAATTACTAAAACTCCAATATGAGTCCATCTACATTATTCTTCTCTTTTCACAATTTTTGGATTTTTCTATCAATTTCTTTTTCAAATCCTATAATCCTTTTTTTTCATTCATCCATCCATCAAGCTTTTATGACTTTACTTATAGCAACCTATGTTGCTATGTGTAGTTAATATTATCATTCTTATTTAGTTATTTAGTTATTAGTTATTATTAACACTATGTGCAATTATTATTATTATTATTATTATTATTATTATTATTATTATTATTATTATTATTATTATTTCAGCAGTGTAGGTATTCATAAAAAAAAAAAACTCATATACAGTATGTCCCCTATAAAAGGTCATGTAAGATCTTTAGCTCTGTGTGTGTGTGTGTGAGAGTGTGTGAGTCTGTTTGTGTGCATGTGTATGTCATGAAGATCCAGACTGACAGAAACAGTATTTTTAGTGACACATCTTGCCACTGGTCTCTGTCCTTCATATTTGATTTTCTGCAGGACAGCAATGAGTGTGTGAGGTCACACTTCTGACATTTTCCACTCAGAACCTCCTGTAGAGTCAAAATGAACTGACTGGGCATGCTGGTGTGTGTGTGTCCTGGGGAGACATAATGGTAAATGTGTGAGTGCGTAGGAGAGGCATGATGGCATGATGGTGTGATGGTGTGCTTGTATTTGTGTGTTTGAAGGGATGTTTGTGGCCTAGTGTGAAGGGGCAGCTCATAGGAATGTGTATATGTTATGTGTGGGTGGATGAGAGCTTTGTGTGTGTGTGTGTGTGTGTGTGTGTGTGTGTGTGTGTGTGTGTGTGTGTGTGTCCAAAGCCAGGTCACCAGGTTGCCAGGAGAGGAGGCACAAACACCAGAGGACAACACAGGGTGAGCGATGACTCAATCAGCCCAGAGCACCTGTTCTCTCTCTCTCTCTCTCTCTAACACACACAGAGACACACACACACACACACACACACACACACACACACATTAAGTAAAGCAGCAAGCTTCTGACACTCACTGTTGTACTTACATACACAGCTAACTCACTCTGTTCAAAACAATCCATCATGTATAAGAATTGTGATGGAGGGGTTTAACTCATCCAACCTTCTTCATTAACTGGGTGAATATGAGGCAGTGAATGTTCTCTAAATTAACATCCAGCATCACACAATCCCATAAGTCCAATTAGGGAAGTGCTGTGTGTTGCTACTCTCTGCTTCACATATTCACCCAGTTGATGAAGAAGACCCTGATGATGAAATACAATGTCACTAGAAGAGTGATGGGGGCCTAGGCACTAAGTTATCAAAGTTATCGAAGAAAAACATTTGAATTCATTTACAGTTGGGGTCATAAGTTTACATATGTACCCCAACTGTAAATGGATTAAAAAAAATAAAATAAATAAATAATAAAATGAGGAATCATACTTTTTTTTTTTTAAATTTATTTAGTACTGCCCTGAATAAGCTATTTCACATAGCAGATGTTTACATACAGTCCACAAGACACAATAGTAACTGAATTTACACAAAGGAACCAGTTCAAAAGTTTACATACACCTGATTCTTAATACTGTGTGTTGTTACCTGGATGATCAATGACTGTTTTTATGTTTTGTGATAGTTGTGCATGAGTCCCTTGTTTGCCCTGAGCAGTTAAACTGTTCTTCAGCAAAATCCTCCAGGTCCTGCACATTCTTTGCTTTTCCAGCATCCTCTGCATATTTGACCCCTTTCCAATAGTGACTATATGATGTTGAGATCCATCTTTTCACACTTAGGACAACTGAGAGACTCATACACAACTATTACAAAAGGCACAAACATTCACTGATGCTCAAGAAGTCAACACGAGAGCCAGGGGGGGTGTAAACTTTTGACCAGGATGATCTGGGTAAATTGTTATTATTTTGTCTTCTGGGAAACATGTAAATATCTTATGTAGCTTCTGAAGGGCCGTGCTAAATAAAAGAAAAGATCTTTAAACAAAATAATAACAATTTACACCAATCATCCTGTTCAAAAGTTTACACCCCCCAGCTCTTAATGTAGTGTGTTGCCCTCTTGAGAATCAGTGAATGTTTGCATCATTTGTAATAGTTGTGAATGAGTCCCTCAGTTTTAACAGTTGCTCAAGACAAACAAGGGACTCATGAACAGCTATCACAAAACATAAAAACAGTCTTTGATCATTTTCAGATTCTGCAAGGAGTATGTAAACCTATGACCACAACTGTACATACTTGTTTGTTCAGGAGTAATTAATAATGAAGTAAGGGGTGTTGTTGTAATTAGGTTAAAATTCATAAATGACTTAAAAACTATCATTAGTGTAATGTGTTAGCTATTGCAGTTTGAAGAGCTACCAGCTGCCCAGACACAGGTAGAGCTGCTCAAACTGGTAGACCATCTTCTCATCAGGTAAGTCAGACTTAGCTGGAAGTTTCAGCAGAGAGTGTAACGATACATTGTACACGTAATGTTAGGGTTGCACAATGCTTCAAAAGTTTGATAACTTTTCAATACTACAACACAGCAACTTCCTAAAGACACTGTATTGTGCCTATAGATGAATCAATGCTTATGTGACTGCACATGCTTATGTGACTCAGACGCATGGTTTAAAAAAGGTCATTTCACACCGACAACTTGTGGAAAAGACAGTATCAAAGAGTGATATTTGCCCACATTTTGCTTTTCTTGTCATGACGTGAATAAACGGACACAAGCACAGTGTTTCTTTTTTTTCCTAAGCAAAGGACTAGAAAATATTCAGAAATCTGAGACAGATAAATAGTCAGGTAAACAGAAAACTAGACACGACTAATTCAGGAAACATGACTATAATCAAAACACTATTATAAAACTGATATTTTCGTTCCAAAACCATTGTAAAATCTCTGATATATGGACAGAATTCAATAATTGAATTCTGTATAAATGCTCCAGGTTTTAAACCAATAATACTGTAATACTGTTACACTTAAGGAATAGTTCTTTCCATTTATTACCCTAATATTTGCCTAATATTTTGCTTAGCAACCAAAGCTTCCTGGTAAGAGATTACATTGCAACAATATTATTAATAATAAATTAAACACTATTTTGTCATGTTGCTTTTGTTGCCATCAAGGACACGCATTACAGTGATTGTTAAAGCACTTGCTTTAATCAAGACATGGAATATTCACAGACACAATGCTGGAGCAAGACTTCACAAAGTAACCCTGAGGGTCCAGATTATTTAAAGGGAGTAGTGTGATTGCAAACATGAGAGCAATCAGGTGAGAGTGGGAATAGGTGCTTGACTGGAGGTCATGTGTTGAGGTCATGAGCTGAGGATCATGTGAGTTTGGGAGTTGCAGACATGGACATGACCGTTTGTTGATAAAGGCAGGCCAACAGGGTGGCACTTATACATGATTTTAGAGCATACTGAATGAGATAATAATATTGGAATTATTTAGTTACTTGTCATGATATGTGATATACAGTACAACTGTACTAAGGTCGGATGAGAATGGACAGCCTGCTTCGAGATGACAGGAAGGCTATAGTAACTCAAATAACCACTCTTTACAACCATGGTGAGCAGAAAAGCATCTCAGAATACACAACACATTGAACCTTGAGGCAGAAGACCACACTAATGTAAGCCAAGAACAGGAATATGAGCTACAGTGGGCACAGGTTCACCAAAACTGGACAGTTGAACTGGGCAGATGGAAAAATATTCATTTTCTGATGAATTTCAATTTCTACTGCAACGCAAAGATGGTAGGGTCAGTGTTTGGCATTAACAACATGAATCCATGGACCAAACCTACTGTTTCAGCATTTCAGGCTGGTGGGGTTAGTGTAACGGTAGGGGGTGAATGTTTTCTTGGCAAACACTGGGATCCCATAATACCAATCGAGCATAGTTTTCCACTGTGGCCACAATTTACCCATCTTATAACAGGTACTTTCAGCATGATAATGCACCATGTCACAAAGCACAAGTCGTTTCAAACTGATTCTACAAACATGACAATGAGTTCAAGTGAACTTCAGTGATCTCCCCAGTCATCAGATCTGAATCCAGTAGAGCACCTTTGGGATGTGTTAGACCTGGAAATTGTAGAGCAGGAGATAACAACATGGGCTAGAATCTCAAAGTGATATTCTTAGTGGAATCCATACTATGAAGAATGGTGTTCTTAATGAAGTGGCCAGTGAGTGCATTATAATTGTATGCTGTATAACAGCATGGCGTTGTGTAATAGTATAGTAATATGGAAAATAACTATGAAAAAAACAGTATATAATAGTGTAACGTGTTATATTGTCCCATTGTATAATGGATGACATTACATGTGTTTAAAAGTTCATCATTTTCTAATATTGCTATAATATTGTGAACCTTGATAAAAGCTTAGATGATTATTGGTATATAATATCAGCACATGTTTAATGTTCCTAATGTTATTAGCATTTTAAAACGAGCTTCTCATTCAGGATATTGCGTTCAAAGCAGCTTCACACTCTACTGGCATTTAACGAGAGGAAAATGCCAAGGTCGTTCAAATGTTTTTTTATCCCTCAAATCCTTTCCATTTCAGTGGCATGTTGATACCATTTGCACCGTGTCATTAATAAACAGGAAAATTAATTAACAATTCAAAGATCACCCAAAAGGGAACAACTCCAAGCCATATTTATATAATACACAGCATTTACTCTCTTTTCAGAGAGAAGATTTCAAATGAGATTCAATTTTCCAGAAGTGTATGGTATGACATGATTTTTTTTTTTTTAAGATTCACCAGTTTATTGTCTGTTTCTCATTTTTCCTCCGCTCTCTTTTGATAACTACAAATACAATTTGAAAGTTCTGCTAACAGTCAGCTAACACTGATGTAGTTGATGGTCACAAAGCTGATACATATGTAATGAGGAAAAGTCACTAGGCTATCTAGCCAGATTTTTAAACGCTAATACTTAAATATTTCTACAATATTCCTATCATTTTATCGAATTCAACAATTCAATAATTTTACAGGCAGGAAGTCATTTTGAATTTGAGTGATATAAGAATTGTTCGAAGAAAGGAAGACAGGCATATTTCTGGTCAGTTCTACAAATGAACTGTCTTTAGACACTCAGTTTTGTAATAATAATCTATGTAACATAAACAATGGTTTGCCTATAGGTTATATAGGTATAAGTATTCTCAAACTATGTTGCCAGTGACCCCATTACAAGGGCCCAAAGTTCTCACACCCCCACCCCTCAATAATTCTTATTGTGCCAATTAGTAGAAATTATAGGCCTACTATTTTAAAAATTCATAAACTTTCTTATTTTAAGACTATAAAATTGATCTCAACAAATCAATCAAACAAACAAAAAACATCATATTTACACATTATGGTAGATCAAAGAAGGAAAGATAGAACATGGGCTCTTTAAATGTATACATTTAATGATGCTTTTATGAATCACTATGTCCAAAACTTCAGGCACTCTGCACTCACTAAGTCTAATGAGAGGACTGGGCTTGTGCGTCACACTGCAGCTTAAGAAAATACAGTCAGAAAATATAGTCGAAAGTGTGCATCTTATCTTGGCTGTTAATTCTATACGATTTTTACCTTTCACCTTCATGGTGTTTGGGTTTTAACTGATGCCTGAGCATGGACTGCTGCAGTATGCTACATCCCATGTCCTGTTTACATTAAGGGCATACACTGCAAAATAGCATGAATATTGTTTTTTTTTTTTGGTAATGTTTCTAGACAGAAACCAGGACTATGTGTGTTTAACATCGCTATGTGTGTTTCCAGTGTGGAAGTGAAGCTGCTGTGTTCTGGTATTTTAATACTAGTAATAATACTACTACTTATTATAAATTATTCCATAAATTATATGCTTAGAACTACATTATAGATAATGGTCGGTAAAAATCTCTTGTGACCCCATCTACATTTTTACTCCACTGAGTGACCTCTTAATGTTGTCTCGAAACCAATATGACCGAGTTAGGTTTGAATATGAGAGCATTTTAACAGTTTATAGCACTTGCCACTAAATTCTCTTTGTGCACATCTGCCTTCACCCCTGAATGTTCTCATGATTAAAAAATATATATCTTTTATTGTTGTATAATATAGTGGATTGAACATGTTAGGAATCCGCTCAGTGTCAAAACAACTCCTACAGTCATCACTTTGTGCTTTCAAAATGAATTAGGCAACTCTGTGAACCAATACATTTGTAAAGGTAGAACTTGCCTTGCTAATAATCCATGCTATTCATTTACTGCAGCAGACTGTGATCGATAGCACCGTCAACAACAATATCGACAATACAGACTGGTAAAAGTACTGGCATGTAAAGGTAAGCGTTCATCTGTTTTCATAATAAAATCTCTGTGGTGTTAACATGTTTGAGCATTTTAGCTCTTCTCGAAGATGCAAAATTTAGTCACTCAGTTTCCCTTGTTAGACAGATACCTTTTGCATTCTCAAATCAATAGCAATAAATCAAAAAATATTTTTTTATTTTCTTCATGGAGTTCTCTTACATGCTGTGAAATAATATATTTGTTGTATGATGGATTCTGCCCAGGTTTTTTTTTTTCTGAATATCTAGTCCATTACACAATATACTGTGATAAAAAATACAGAAAAAAGATATTATTATCATTTCCACTTTAAAATATCCATCACTGTTGTTTTCCTCTTGGGATGAGCCAGCATTTTAAGACAGCTTTGTACTCCCAAGACTCCTTCAAACCAGCAGCTGTTCTTATTTTGAAGAGTATCATGTACTGGTCAATTATCCAGATCCCCTGGACAATTATCTCACCCAGTGGCTTAAACAACTGCACAACATATTATGTGTTCCTGTTGACAGTATCTTCTAGGCCCATCAGTTATACAACCTGCTTTAGGCGTTCGACTTGTTATATACTGATGTGTCCTAATTGGACCATCTTCATAATGAATCAGAGCCAAAGTCTCGTTGGCTCAAGATACTGCAGATCTGCCAATCCTTCCAAATTTGTAATCATGAGGCCAAGACAGATAGTGTAGCAGGAAAAAGGAGAAATTTATTAGCCAAACACGAATATGACTGAGGGAAAGAGTGTAAGAAAATGTCTACATATATGGGTGAGAGTGTATTTAAATTTCATCTTCTTACAACGACCAAGGGAGGAAAAAAATCTACAAATGAAAATGGTCTTACCCTACAACCAAATCTATTGTTCTATTGTTTTTGTAGCATGCTTTAAAATTCTGTCATTATCCCTCTGTTTAATACTGCATTGGAAGTACCTCGGAAGTGGGAAGTCAGAGCTCGGAATTATGTCACTTTTGACCCCCATACGTTCAAGCTACAAACTGGGGGGAAAAAAAAACATGGACGCCCCCATGTTCATCTTTTGTTAGTGACAAGCTAGCCAGCTAACTTTAATGAGTGATGTATATTTATATCCTAAAACATCGAACTATATAGTCAGTGTTCTAGAGTTAACAAGCTAACATGTCTCTGTATTGATTGATCTAATGCATATATTTGTATGTGCTTGTACAGCATTAACTACAAATCATTTCAAGGTAAGAAGTGCTAATTTGCTTACTATTGATGCTGTGAGGGTGACATTTTCCTTGTTTTGTTTGTTTTGTAGTTTAAGGTTGGAAAGGGTCTTCTTAAGTCTTCTGGAGTTCTTTTATTATCTAAAGGTAACATTTTGTTTGTTGTATTTTGTTATGGTATAGTTTGACAATGTGCATATATTTCATTGAATAAAAGTGTTACATTAAGTAAACAATATGGAATTTTACTTCACAAAATGTGTGTGAGCATTTCTGAAGGGTATTTGGGGGGTTGAGGAACAAAACAACCCAGTGTGTGCAGTGCAGCACAGTCAAGATTTCATAATAACAAACAGATTTCACTTACAGATTTTATATAGATTTTATGGGGTTGAAATAACCAGCCATCTGACAGGATTTACAGCAAATATATTTTCTGTCTCTGTCACTAGATTCCATGTCAACGTGTTAGTGGTAGTGTAATAAATGCAGAGACTTGGATCGAAGCGTGCAGATTTATTATTTTGAATGCAAAAATCCATAAACATACAGATATCTAATAATGAGACTGAAAAGCATTAAAGAGAAAAGTGCCAAAGGTTAACAGACAGAATTATACAAGTTCACAAGCCATATTCCAACCACACACAGAGAATTCATTCTCCCCTTAGCATTGCTTCTACACTAGCAATTAGATCAGTATATGAAATATACGTAATAGTCTGATTCAAAAACTATTCTCACTTTATGGTTTTATCAATGGAACTGAGAGCTCATGGATCACTACATGACCTACTAATTAGATCTGATACAAACAAACATGCTGTTTACCTGATTGGAAATTACTTTCTTTGCAGAAAGTGAATCCTACATAATTGCTAGATATCATGGGAGAATTAAAGTTCCATGCCCAAGAGCTTTATCTAGTCTATATCATGTGCTTCACACCAGCTCCAAAAGCAAAAACCAATATCACAGTGTCACAGTTTTATATATAGTATGTAGGCGTGTGTAGAGATAATGGATCTTTGAATGATGATGATATCATCTTTTGATAAATAAGCATCAAAATAAGTCATGAAAAAGAGAGTGAAAATGCGTCAGGAGAGATCTGACCTATGTGAATTGCAAAACAGACTGATAATGCTATTGGCCATCTAACAACATTGATACTGTTAGATTGGCACATCAGTAAACTGACATCTTAATACAACAATGTGATTATGGAATTTTTTGCAGTTAAGAATGAAGCCTACCAGTGTACGCAAAGGTAAAAATAAACAAAAAAAAAAAACACTAGCAGTGTCAGCATAGTCTGTGAATTCTGGCTCTAACAATTACTCAACCTCAGCTACATCACTCGAGTTCATAATTCTCAACCTGAGGTTTTTTTTTTTTTTAATCCTGCTCATGCAGTTTTTTTTTATTTGGATATTTTCTAACAAATTTAGTTGGTTCTATTTGCCAGACTGACCAGGCAGTTACTAAAGATGTTGTGCATGCCTCACACATGTTAATGAACATGGCCTTTGTTTGACACATGAGCTCCAAATCTAGGCTCACCCACTCACACAATTTTTGGTTGCATCCCCCATGATCTCTGTCCCAATGCACACTTCTAAAAAAAATAATAATAATAATTTAGCTCCTAATCATGTCAGTATTTGTATCTATGTAGAACACATTATCTGTTAATTCTGACTAACGTTCTTATTTAGTTTCCATCAGTTGTGAATACTCCTGGATATTATATATTCTTGAGTTAAGCTGTGAATATGCCTATCTGTTCCTGAATTTAAATCTAACTCTACTTACCTACAAGAGTTCTGCATGGCCCCATGGGAAGAAAATTACATTTATTTGCACTCAGACCAGCATGGTGCCCTTTTCACTTTAGAGTTACACTCCTATCAACTAGGCCAGCTTTTAATTAGAAAAGGCTTTACAGACTCGAAAGCCTCGAGATTTAAGGCAGCTAAATCATAGCAAGTGGACCACACAGCCACTTAGTATAAGTTATGCTAGATTATTGTGTCCCAGCTCTACTTCTTTAGGCCCTCTGTTTGGCTCATTTTAAAGTCCCAGGGTATATAGTGTCAAATATTTCTTCTGAAAATGTTTGTATATGTGTTTTGTTATATCAGACGTCAAGGAAAGGTTAAAAAAAAACTGCTAAACTCTAGCTGAACTCACAGATCAGAATGATCTGGAGCCTGTCTGCACTAAATACGAAAAATGTGTACACTGAAAGAGGGGGAAAAAATGACACTTGTTCAGAAAATTGTTCAGACTTTCTACTAGGTACTGGCTCGCGCCTCATTAGAACGCGATCATCAGCATCACTAAAGAATGATGAGACATACATTAATATAAATAGTTTAATATAAAATAAGGCAGTTTTCCAGTCCTGCTGCCTCCTGGAGTACACTGCATATTTTAATGTTTTCATGTTCTAAAGCTTGAAAACACTACAGTGTGGAGCAGGAGAACTAAAGGAACAGGATTGGGTACTGCACATTAAGAAAAGTAACTTTTATTTTAATTTTATTGTATGTGTTCAATCAGGTGTATTAGAGCAAGGAGACATGATTATATTTAGTATATGAAGTGGTTCTTCGGACATGTGCAGATGTCAGTAAGGGGATTATAGGTAGTGTCCACATGCTAAGGCCACCTCTGTGTTTTTTTTCCTCAGCTGTATCAAATTTGAAGGAGATTTGAGTTGCTGTGAGAGTTAAATCGTCCACAGAGAATGCAAGAGAGTAGAAGGCGAAACCTGGTTCATCTCTACTTTCCTTCGAGAGAGTCCAATCTTGGCTTTGACAGAACATTGGCAATCATTTCAGTACTTCAGACTGATGAACTCCTCAAGCAGAATGTGCGTCACGACGGCATGAGACGCTGTGATTGCTGGTCAGCCAGCTCACCAAGTGCACTCTGGGTAACTCCAATTTGTAAAGGCAATTTATGGCGAAGTTAATAACAGAAGCACCAATGGTGCAATAACCAGGCATTGATGTTACAGCTTGATAAAAATAAATTGCAGCCTATACAGTATGCTCTGAAGGATGTTGCATCCATTCAGTCATAAACAACTTTTTTTTAACAGAAACACAACAATGACCTGTATTTTAGCAGACTAGCGTCTGTCTACAGTCTGTGATACAGTATCAGAGTTAGCATGTAGGCATGAAGTGAGTGCAGATCACTTATAATGTGGTGCTAAAAGCACACAGGACAAATGTCACACCACACAGCAAGTCCTGAAATTTAGCATATGAAATTTGGCATAAAAATGTTCACAAATGGCCTAGCTAGATGAGTTTAACAGCAAAGATCATACTATTCTTTTATAAACTTTTCCAGGTTGCAGTTGTGCCACTATGTCTTGGTGACATGATTAGGCCAGATAGTTTGGCTGCAAGTGTACATATTTCTACTAAAGTAACAAGTCAATAAGTGCAGTAGTGTTCTCAGACTTGCAAATGAAATACAAAATAAACCAGGCTGTTAAATTATGCCAATAGCTAAACCAACGAGCAGAGGTGAAAAATACTTTAGTACTATATTTAAGTAAAATTTAAGAGTAAAGATAAAACAGACTGGTCTTTTTTATCTTCAGCTGTCCAGATTCAGTGAGCCTGTGCTCACTGTTGCCTCAGATCCCTATGGTCTTCTGCTGTTGTTGCCCATACACCTCAAGGTTTGCTGTGTTGTGCATTCTGATGGTTTTCTTCTCACCACAGTTGTAAAGATCTGCCCACTCAACTGCCGCTCATTCTATTTTTCTCTCCATTCTATGTAAACTCTAGATACTGTTGTGAATGAAAATTCTAGGAGATCAGCAGTTTCTGAAATACTCAAACCAGCCTGTCTCACACCAATAACTATGCCACAGCCAGTCACTGAGTTTTCCCCATTGTGATGAGAACATTATCTGAAACTCTTGACCTGTATCTGTATGTTTTTATGTATGCACTGCAGCCACATGATGCATGTACCTAATAAGGTGGCTGGTGAGAATATACTGTATATTGTGGATATAAAAAGTCTACACACCCTATTGAAATGACATTTTTTTTGATTTTGTAAAAATAAATTCAGATCTTTTTCCACCTTTAATGTGATACAGCAACCAACAGAACTGAGGTGAAAAACAAATAAAGAACATTTTAGGGGGAAAAAGAGAAAGAACTTAATAATAAAAATAACCTGGTTATATTAGTGTGCACAACCCTTAACTAATACTTTGCTAAATTACCTTTTGCTTGTAATACAGCACTCAGTCCTTTTGGGTAAGAGTCTACCAACTTGGCACATCTTGATTTGGCAATTTTAATCCACTCTTCCTTGCAAATATGCTCCAGATCTGTTAACTTCTTAGGGGACATCCTGTGCACAGCCCTATTCAAGTCACTCCACAGGTTTTCAAAAGGATCTGATCTCTGACCGGACCATTCCAAGGTTGATCTTCTTCTTCTGAAGCCATTCTTTTGTTAACATAGATTTATCGTTGTCTTGCTGGAAGGTGAATTTTTTTATTCATCTTTAGCTGTCTAACAAAGGCTCTGGAGGGTTTGTGCCAAAATATATGGGTATTTGGCATGATATCCATTTTCCCATGATTCCTGAGCTATCCATGATTCCCTCTATCTTGACTACGGCCCCAGTCCCAGCTGAAGAGAAGCAGCCCCATAGCATGATGCTCCCACCACCATGCTTTGTGTGGGTATGGCGTTCATGATGTTTGGCGTTCTCTTGGTGATAAGCTGTCTTGTTTTTGCACTAAACCTATTCCCGAAAAGTTCTACTTTGGTCTCATCCAACCATAATAAATTTGCCACATGGTCTGGGGTGATTTAGGCAGGCTTAGATTTTTTTTTTTTTAAGAGAAAGGGTTTCCAATTTGCCACCCTACCCCACAGCCCAGACATGTGAAAAATATAAGAGATTGTTGTCACATGTAGGGCGTGATCAGTACTTGCCAGATATTCCTGAAGCTCTCTTCAATTTTTGAGAAACGTCCAGTTCTTGGTAATGTCACTGCGGTGCCCCATTTTCTCCACTTGTTGATGGTGGCCTTCACAGTGTTTTTGAAAATGTCTTTGAATGTGATTGGTTAATTCTGACCACTGTCACATGCCCAAAGATAAAGGGGTGTGCACACTTGTGTGCAATCGAGTCCATAAATAGCCTATGAAAAAACTGCCTGTAACTCCTAAACAGTTAATGCAATATTTTTGTTAAACCCCTTGAATTAATGCTGAAAGTCTACACTTTGATCACATTTTGACTGCTTCATTTCAAATCCATCGTGGTGGTGTACAGAGGCCAAATTCCGAAAATTGTCCAAATGCTTATGGACCCTTTTGTATGTGTACACGTGTTTAGAAATGATGAAACTGCCATGGACTGGCTTACCAGTGTATTCCCAAGGTGTACTCCCAACTCATACACAGATTTCCAACAAATATGATGTCAGATGATGGAAATGATGCCATAGAATGCTGGGTTAATTTTTTAAAGCAAGATAACTACCTATCAACATCCCCAAAAGTAATACTGAAGATGACATGCCATACCAACTGAAGGAACCAGCTTTTAGCCAAAGACCCATATAACTAATATAACATTTTCATCACTGCAAATATGGGTTTAGCACCCCATTCTGCTCACTCCTTCAAGCAAGACCGTGTTTTTAGCTTGTATAGCAATACAATTTATGTTAGAATTATGTTAAAATGGCCAGTGATAAACAAAACTGATGGAAACGGAGCTCCAAAAGCCCTCCCACTGCTTGGAGATCCTCCTGAGGCATCAAAACTCCTGCATGTAAGCTGTGTAGGATAGAGCATCTTGCTAGTGCAAGCAGGGGATTTTTAAACTGACAGGCAACATATCTGAGAGGTAAATAGTGACACCTTGTTGTCCTGATTGGTTTGATGCTTGTGACCCACTTCATTTGCCCTTTTTTCTTGCATTTATAGAGTCTGGGGTCCACAGAGACCCAATTTTCTCCTCTAAGCAGATATGTTATTGACAGCTGACAGAAGTTGAGGGTATTACAAAAAAAAAAAATCACTGATCATCAGTGTTGCAAGTGCTATAACTCCACTGTTTTAATAAAACACCAAATTGAGTGTGCAACATGAGTGCAACATTGTATAAAACATTAATACTCACTGTAGCCTACATGAGCTGAGTTTAGTAAAACACTACTTGGAGAAAAGTTAGTAATAGAAAGCACTCCTACACAATAGTCTGCATTAGACAGATGATTATACATGCCAAGTTCTGTGCATATCATGGCTGATTAAATCAACATGAGCTGTTATAAGTTAGGTAGCTAGGTTCACTATAAAGTTCATTCAGTTCAGTGTCTGATCACAAAGAAATAACTGTATAAACTGTGAAATAAATCAGAAATAACTTTATTACTTTATTATAACTAATTACTTTTCCTTGTCGTAGGAGTGATACCATAAAAGGTACATCAAGAGTTCTGTAACATTGCTATATATCTTTTAGGAAAGTGCATGTACTATACCTTTAATTAGCTGTTAGAGTAGTGGTTCTTAATTTTTAAAGGTGTACTGAAGAAATATACATGCTAAAGGTACAAAAACACAAGGGGAAAGTACCATTTGGTACCATTTGGAATTTCTGAGAGCTTTGAGATTTTGGATGGAAATTTATGTGTAATAATTCAAAATCTTTGTTGGATCTAGGCTCTCAATGTTGAAAATAGTGCTGTCGAAATGCAAGGGAAATTCTCTTGGGTAAGGATCCGTCTGGATGCCCCTACATTGCTCTGGGCTAAACCAGGAGTGTCTTCTCATCCTAAACAGACCATTTGATGGCGAGTGTGTGTGCATGTGTGTGTGTGTGTGTGTGGGTGGAAATGCAAGAGATATAAGGAAAGGGACAGACAATAACATTACCTCCCTGCTTCAGATTTACAAATAATATTTAATTTCCCCTTTAATTTCCCCTTTCCGCTCAAAATGACCTGAAAATCATCCATGTAATAAAAATTCAATTTAATGTAAAATTGAGGAAAGCAAGTAGAGATTCCTGCTTGAAATGTGGATTTCATAGCAAGTCATTTCTGGCCCAAACATGAAGGATTAATTAGACTGCTGCTGCAGATGTAGTGCTGGCTGTGTTCTGAACATCAGTCTAATGTCCTAACGTAGGTGGTTGATCACAAGTTTCCCATCTCTGTTGTGTTTTACTAGTTGTGATCCTTTAATTTTACAGCTCACAACCAAACAAAGATCAGGATGTTTGTTTTATTACAGGGCAATTATCAGATAATAACCACTTCCATAAGAAGTAAGCTTGCAAGCAGCTAGGTTAGCAGCTATAGGCATAACTCCACCTGACTGAGTGATTTGTGAGTGGTGTAAGGCGTAGTGGCTTTAGCGATATGATGAATGACTGCTTTCCACTGGCTCAGCGTTGCAATATGTTTTAATACAGCACACACTCGAACACTCCACTTTTGCCTGTCATAAAGCTCTGCTTTTCTTTATTAGAGTCCATTGATTACACTCGACGTCTGTAACACGTATGGATGCTTAGTGGAAAAGCTACGACACAGTCATCATTAATGATTACGGCAAAAGGATAAACCCATGCGAATTCCAAATTTATTTTCATTAGATATTACTGAAATTCCCTTTCTGGGGTTAAAAATGGACATGGCAGGCTGGTGGTCTGTCACTAGAATAAACCTTTGTCCATAGAGGTGGTGATGAAACTTCTTTATCCCCCATACTAGACTAAGGGCCTATCAGTGAATCTGTGCTTATGCTTCTTCTTGAACCACATTGAACATTCAGATCCATCTTTCAATGTGTGACAAAACAGAGCCAATGTCATACGGGGATGCATAATGGGCAGAGATTGATCTTAATGAGCCGTAGTAATATTAGTCTTTTTGTTTCCTTGAATGCTCTTTCACGTCTTCTGAGCATTCCCATTTTGCTCCTGTTTGTAGCAGTGCATTCAGTGGATGTTGCACTGTAGCAAGTTTTGGGAAAAAAACCCACATTTGTCTCTCCTGGCATGCAAACCATATTCACTTAGTCTGGTAAGCACTTTGCCAAGATTCCAGAGGTGCTCTTTGCCAAATAGCTGGAGCCAATGCAACACTAAAGGCGAGAAAATTATAGTTTGCGAGTATTGATTAAGAGAACTTCTTTCTTGACTCCTCAATCTCCTTTGTAGGTAGGCAAGTTAACTGTGACAAGTCGATCTTTGAAAACCTCTCGTCTCCTGCCAAGTATGCAAAAATATCTACTCTTCATTGCATGGGATACTGTACGGTATGCAACACAAGGTTAATGCTCACTTCAAAGTCCCCAAATATGTGAATGGCAGATGTTCCCAAGCTCTTATGTTCGGCGTCTTCTTTAGGATGTAGTGCGGAAGGCACTGGACATGCTTTGTGGAATCCTCATCCACTTCAGTTCTGGCTTTCATGCCTCTGAGTTTACCAAAGACCTTCTCAATCACCTTCACCATGAAGCCACTGCAACAGTCTCTGATTGGTGCTATTGTTTGGGCTGCTGTTGTTTTTTGATACATTGAGAGCTTTGATCATGTGCCAGTTGAGTTTTTTTTTTTTTTTTGGTATTAACCATTCATGTCCAAAAAGTGCTGGCCCTGCACCTTGCAACACATAAAGTTCTAGTTGCTGTGTTTTGCCACTTTTTGATACTGTGCAATTCTAGGCATGACAGATCACCTTTGTCTGAGTCATTTTCACAGTCAGTCACTTTGTGTACCTGTTTAGTTTTATGTTGGGAACGTTTGTCTCTATGTGAGTTTTCTCTTTGGTTGTGGTTTTTGTCTGTTTTGCACACTCTCTCTATGTGGCCTCATCTGTGACATTTTCTGCAGACTTTTCCTTTGAACAAACAGTCATTTGCATCATGGGAGGATTTGCCACATCGATAACAGTTCTGGCTTTTTGCACTGTTCAAGGACATTTTCACATTTCACATTTCACATTTTCACATTCTAAACTCTGTCTCTGTAACTCTGATGCATCCTTTTCTGCTCTCTCCATTAATAATGCAATGGTCCGTGCCTGATCCAGGGTTAAGTCTCCTTCTCATAGTAGTCTCTTTTGAGTGCTTTGACTATACCTGCCACATACCAGCCTGCCACTTTATGCATCAGAAAATTCATCTCCAAAGTCACAGTATTGGGAGAAGTTTATACAGTTCTGCAATGTTTTAGAAAATGCTTTCATCCTTCGACTGGTTCTGTTTGTGGAATATAAATCTCTCAGCTATTACTAGTGGTTTTGGGCTCAAGTGATTTTGTAAAATGTCAGCAATTTTGTCAAAGATCTTGCCCGCTGTCTTTTCAGGGGTTACTAAATTGCATAGAAGGCTGTAAGTTTTAGTGCCCATTAAATTAAGAAGTGTGGAGACTTTCATTTCCTCCGTAATGTCAAGAGCATCAGAATACAGTTCAACCTTCTCAATATATGATTCCTAGTCCACATTAGTCTGATGGACTAAAGCATCATCATCAGACTAAAGCATCATCATGTTCACTTGCTCGTTGAGCGTCTCTTATGGTGTACTCTGCACTGTTACTCACACATTCCTTTGGCTAGCATCGGTGACTGCCTTCTCTATACTGGTTCACTGTTCTGTTGTGGTCACGTTCCTTTCCTCTAAGTTTTTTGTCATTTCACACCTGGGCTCAGTCGATGACATTCACTACCATTTAAGTTCGCACTTGTTGCCATTTTGTTGTGTCATTTTTGACATGCACTTACCCTTGGAGTTGAACGCTAGCCTTTTTTTTTTCATATATCGATGCACAAATGACCTTATTACCTGCACAAATTGATTATTAGCAATCAATCACTGCCCAAGTCACTGCACCAAAAGAAATAGATCCATACGCTACAGATTCGGCGAAAGGTTGACAGTTGAGTTGAGTGATAATTTGGCATTGACCTGTTTTACTATCAGTTATTTTAGAATATCATTTTCAGCATCGTAATGCTTTTTCCAAGATTGAAGTTACCTAAGCAGAAGTCTTATGAACAGAAAAAGAAAAAAATATATATTTGAATTTTCTAAATGTTCTGGATGCATTCTCACTTCCTATTCGCAGTCATGAATAGATTTCTGATAGGCAGTAATAACAGCAGAAGTTGCAGGAGTGCTCTAAGTGCTGTGTGAAGAATTGATAAGGGAGAGAAGTTTGAGAGAAAAGTGAGTAAAGGAATAGAGACAAGGCTTTGTGCCGAACAGTCAGAGGGTCACAGAGGACATTATGGTGAAGGCACAGTTTTCACAGATAATGGAGCAGCAAAAAGTGCTCTGTCTCTATGGAAAGCGGACTACGGAATTAAAGGACTGAAAGATATTTCAAAGATGAATGCCAAGTTTTCGTCTTTCAAACCCAGAGCTCGGCCATTTATGAAGTCAAGTGATGTGCTGGGAAATAAATCCCATCCTCCTTGTGTAAATGTCTAACTGAAAAACAAAATATCTCTATATAAGACTTACTAAAAGCCTGTGAAGCAACCCTTTAGGAACAGCCTAGGAAAAAATGGAATGTACATACTGATCCCTTTACCCCAAATGTGATCAATCAGCCAAGACATGTTTTTAGTTTTGTGGGATAATGTAGCTAACATTTAATGGAAATTTATACTCGCCAGTTTAGCATTGTGGAACCGTTTTCAAATCAAAACTAAAAACATATCTTTTCATGCTTGATTTTTATTACCATTATTTCTATTCAATCTCTTAGCATTATTCTTTTCTTATTGTGCCCTGTCTGTATTTTTTGTCTCAATTTTTATTCTTACGTATGAATAGCACTTGTTAATGTGCTTCATAAAGCAATATAGTTAAGTTGGCAGAGAAGATTTGTTATTATTATTATTATTATTATTAAATGTGAATCCCTACCTCTATCCCTCTAGGACCCATAAGGACTCATAAAATGATGAGACAAATGCAAGTCCATTGGAATTTTTTTTTTATCGAGAGAAAAGCAAACAAATCCAAAATGGCAAGCAATTTCAAACAGGCTAAGGTCAGACAATCAACAAACAGGACAAACTGGGCAAAGGCAAAATCGAGAATTGAGAAACTAGCCACAGGTCAAACAAGATCAGCAAATATGGGATAGCACGCTTGATAACATCAGGAGTACAGAACAAACTGAGCTTATACTTCACAAAATGTGAGTGAGTGAAAGTCTCATTTCAAGAGCCTGTGTGTGTGTGTGTTTGATGTGTTCTCAATCAGAAGTCTGGCGACTATGAACAGGGCAGAGTGTGTGCATTCTGGGGAGTGTAGTCTGGGGCAGTTTAGGAGTTCACTGACTGGAGTGACCTGAGCCAGAGAGACTGGAAAAAAAAAAAAAAAAAACAAGTCAAGTAATAAATAAGTAATAAGTAATTTTAATTTTTCATTCAAAACAATGTCATTCAAAATAACTAAATGTCATTCAAAATCTGTTAAATCTTAGAATATTTTATCAGATTTACTTTAGTTTTTGGCCTTGTTACAATTCAGAAAGATGAGAAAAGTTCACTGAAACACTATCAAATTGCACTACAAATCTGAAATACAGTGCTACTGTCCTTTATGTAATTAATTCATCCATTCATCTTCAGTAACCACTTTACCCTGGTCAGGGTTGAGATGAAACTGGAGCTTATTCACATATGATTTTCTGGTAAGATTTTTATTTAATAAGAATGAAAAACAACGAAAAGCAGAGATATGCTGCTCAGTGCACAGTGCATGGTCTGCGTGGGCTATATAAAGCAGTGGCTCTATAAATAGACATATTTCTTTTGTGAATATTTCTTTTCAGGCAAGTTTGTACAACAATACGGTAGAAATATGGTTTTATTTTGGAGCTCAGTAAGGCAGCGTTTAGGTCAGGCTACCGGAGTGAATCACTGACAACAGACAAAAAAAACAAGACAAAAGGAAAGAAAAACAAGTAGTGTACCTCCTATCCATATCTGTATTTGTACCAGTTTATGGCACATTATCTATTCAATCCAATTAATGTATTAGTATTCGGTTATATCCGCAGAGTGGTGTTCAAGTGGCCTATCACAGCCACAATAGCATAATTGAGAGAATGTTGTTGCTATCAACTATCTACATGTCTAGCTTGTAACCAAACAAGCTGAGCTGCCAGTTTATTAGATGTACTGATATAGCATCTAAAATCTGTGGAAACTCAGATATACAGATATAATAACTAAGAAACTGTGGAAACCCAGTGTAAATGGATTTCAGCAGATAAACACAAGCTTCCTTGTTCAAGCCTGTCAGAGACGGTAGGCCGAAAATGAGAGATGAGCTCACCTAGGCTCTGGACGGCTTCTGGGCCTAAAAGTGGTGAGAGAATAATGATTTGGAATTGCATTCACCATCTGTGTTTCCATTCGACCATGTCATCAATTTCAGCAACAGAAATGCCAACTGGCGGCTAAAAATTACAGAACTCCTGTTTTATGAATGAACTCAACTAGGAGTCACTTTTTAGTGTGGTTTAAAAATTGGTAATTCCGATGTTTCCCTCGACATGATGTGGATTACGTGATTTGAAAAAACATCAGCTGTTACTGAGAGCATAGACTATTGTCAAGCGCAAAAAAGCACAATGAGAAATGATCAGTTGTCTGGTTTGTGTATTGTTGGGCTTGTTGTTTTGTCTATTTTTATCTAAATTTACAGAGGAAGTCGGAAAGCCATCTGTCTGAATGTGAATCATGCACTCTGACAGTCTGTTCCACAAAAATGACGTCAACACTCCACAATCAAATTCATTAAGCTCCTGCACGCACTGGGGGGTTTCACAATATGATATCTTGTTTTTCAGCTTTCCTCTGCTGTGGTAAATCTGGAGGTATTGAAGAAAAACTTATAGTTTTAAAGTGTAGGAGCCAGTGTCAGAGATTTTACCTTGTGACATTCATTGCAAGCAGGTTTTTGGACAATATAGGGTATTTGTAAACAATTTACAGTCTGTAATGGATATGCACACAGTTGCTAGTATACTAATCAGGTAAAAAAAAATTCGGTTGCTAATAACTGTAACTGGCAGCATAGTGTACATAAAATCTGGCGCAAAAGAAGCTAAAGGTAAAGAGATTAAACCTGCAAATTTCTTCATGTGCTGCCATCACTGGGAGTTACTTTGTTTAGGTTATGACGATTCAAAAGTTTCTCCTTCGTGAAGTCCTCACTGGCTAAACAGAGCATGACAGGCATAGTAATTTTAATTGAGCTTCATATAACAGTAATGACCAGGTTCCACTATTAAACTGAAGAGCATGCATTGCAGTCGTAAGTGCATCCATATCCAGCTATCCCCAAAGAACATAGAGGCACAGGCAATATCATTAAGCAAATAATTAATGTGTACTGCTCCATGAAAGTCTAAATAAACCTAATTTTAAAGGCAGTGATCCATAAGTAAACAGATTACACTTTATGAGTGAGTGTACAGTTTTATACTAATCACACACTAATTAGCTAGGGTGCAAATTCTTTGGGGATAATGTAGTTTTTTAACAAGCAGATTACATTTGATAAAATTTTATATGAAATCACGTGTGACAAAATTTATTTTAGCTATTTTAAAGTTATTTTAGCATTTGCTCGCATTTACTGGAAGTGGGGACCTGTTGTTCTTTTCCAAATGTGGCCATTTTTCATGTAGCAGGTATTTGTCATAAAGACAGGAATGAAGTGAGCACGCATCTACGGATCTCTAAAAGACACGTTCAAGAGTAGAGAAAAAATAGGTCAAATTTCCCCCTGGCAGAAACAATTCAGCATTCAGCTTTCACGACTCATCCTAAAGTTTGAGTCACTTTCTTCAGTCTTTTTTTTTTTTTTTTTTTAGCAGTATTGAGTGTGATGGCATAGCCATGGTTACACATTGGTCCTCACCACTAGAGTGGGTGAAGGAAAGGACGATTACAGTCAATAAAGTGGTCCGTTCGAGGAATTGAATAAAAAAACCTTACTTCTCAGTAATTTTATAATTTGAGAAATGATCATTAAATTGCATCAACTTAAGTTTTTAATTTTGAGATTCACAGATGAGATGGAGTAAAGATAAAGAAAGTAAAATGAAAACTGCTGCCTCAAACCACATCGTGTTTAGTAATGCCAACATAACTAGCAATGTCAACAGAACGCATCTTTAGTAATAACAGAGAGATGTTGATTTTAGGATACAGTGTGACATGAGGTAAGATGTGGCGGGACGCAAGAGTGTAAACGCATGGTATTTTTTACCAATCCATCGTCAAATTTCCAAGTGGGATCAGGCACAGGTCTGAACTCGGAAATATAATATAGAAAACGAACACAAGACGCATGGTTTATAACTTAATATTACAAGGGCATGATAAGACCTTGCAATGAGAGACAGAAACAAAAGGACATAAATTACAACAAACTAATCAAAGGCTGAACACAGAACAGGTGAACACATTAGGGTAATCAAACAATGACAGGACAGGGACGGAAACAGGACTAGAACAGAACCAAAAGCACATGGCAAAGTAAACAAAAACACATGGAGTGAACTCTAAACAAAACAACATGTGCTGTTGCATGAGAGGAGGAATTTGTGATACATGACTGTAACCTCTAACCAAAAACAAAACTTTAAAACGCTACAGCTCCATTGAAAAACTTCAAAAAAGAAACATGGAGTTATTGTGTTGGATATATTGGACTGCATTTGGAAACATGTAAACGTTTGCATTTTCATCAAACTATTCTTTGAATAGCTGATATGGACTGATAAAAAAAAAATTTACTGAATAATATTGGGGTGTATTTCAAGTAAATAAACTAAATAAATCCATGCATTGTTTATTATTAAAATATGTTCATTTCATCACATACCAAAAATGTAATAGTCCTCCGCACTACATTAATATATTTAACTATTTTTCCAGAGGCCAAAAAATGGAATTTCCACCTCTTTTGGGGGTGCGCTTATTCAGCATTGAATTTATTTGTGAAGTCACACTCCATAGTACTGGATAATGGCTCATATGGAAGTATACACTCAGGGCTTTAAAGATTTGCAGTTTTTCACAAGTACTTCTTTTTTACCTAGCCTATTAGGTTTAAATGTTATAATTTTATTGTGGCAGCTGTATACAGTGTTTAATCATAAAAAAAAAAAACCTTTAGTTGTGCTGTCCTTTTAACTCTGTTTCAATGTTACTGTGGAGAGGTGTGAATGGTTTGCCCAGCAGGAGGCTCACACCCCCCATCACATTTCCCATCATCCTGCTCACCAGAAGCTAAACACAGAGTCATAATACTCTACACACAGAAACCCAACAGTGCCTTGACTAATCTTATAATCTTGTTTATACTGATTGAAAATGTCCAATAAGTCGATTTCCATTCCATTCCATTCCATTCATGGCAGAAAGGAACGCCAGTGTACTGCAAGAAAGGGTTAATCTAACCTTTGTGTGTTTTGTGCATTTCTGTTCTCATAAGATGCACATTGATTCAGTGCTTTGCCGTCCATGTAATAATAAAACCCATGATATTAATTATTTTTGAGATTTGCATAGTCGTACCTCATCTTCCCTTTAATTAGCCGGAAAAAAAAAGAAATCACACTGTGACTGACAGAGACCTGAATGTATTTGATTTCTGAACAAATGTGGTTGCTTTTATTCTGCTCAGGCTTTACTGGAGCACGGAATGTCGGGTGAATGCCCCGAGAAGAACAGATCAATGTTTGTAAATCTTAAGCCTGAAGAAGGGTGATGACCCCAGTTTACATAGTGCAAAGTTACCTGTCTGTATAACGCTGCACATATATTAACTTTAGGAATGTTCAAGGTCTTTACTGACAGACACGGATGGCTAGGTGTATTTTTAGGGTCCTGGTTTTAGGTGAAATTAGGAGGAAAAAACTGTGAAGCACCTAAACTGTCCATGTAAGTGCCATCATGCAAAATGTATTCCTGTCACTGATATGTGTCCATTTCAGAGTGGGCCGTGCAAAAATTGTGAAGTCCATGCAAAAAATAGTGGCAGTGTTGGAAGTGCAGATGATTACATATTCCTCTTGGTTACTGGGTGGTACCATCAATGGGACATGTTTTATACCGTTAGTATGTACCTTCTACATGGAAGGTGCATGTACCTTTAAATAACTTTTAGAGCAAAGCTTTATAGGTACATCAGTGGTCCTTAAGGTCCAATAATGTTCCTCACATATTTTTATGGTATAAAGATTCATACTAAAGGAACAAAAGATGTACCCCAGCGATAATGAAACGTACAGTTTAATACCTTTAGCAACTTTAGATTTCTGTTCTTGACTGGCAGGAGTGAAACCTGATGTGGTCTTCTGCTGTTGTAGCCCATCAGCCTCAAGGATTGAATTGTTGTGCATTCTGTGATGCTTTTCTGCTCACCTCTTCTGTAATGAGTGGTTATTTGAGTTTCCATAGCCTTCCCATCAGCTTCAACCAATCTGTCCATTCTCCTCTGACATCTCTCATCAACAAGGCCTTTCCAGGCACAGAACTGCTGCTCACTGAATGTTTTTGTTTTTTGCACCATTCTGTGTAAACGTCTGTCTACAGGTGTTCCTACTAAAGTGGTTTTATGATGTGGTAGAGCAACAAATTCAACGGATTGGCTCTACTGAATTCCCTGGGCCAACTCTACAGTGCAGGTAGTCTGTTTCCCTGGGAAGTTCTGCTCTCACAACTTAAGTTCCTATCTGCAGTCCCCATTCAACTGCATTTGACACTTAAACATGAAAGTAAGCCAACTGCAAAGGACATCAGCAACTTGCTGCTTGCCAGTGTGAAATTAGTGTTAGTGGACGATCCCAGACACAATTTAAGCCTTGAGCTACAACTTTAATAAATTGAACATTAATGTCAGGTACACTGTGACAGCATATTGCAGGAACATCATCAAAGAACCCTTAAGAAACCTTTTTTTTTTATATAACTAGTGAATGACATGCACAACACACTACAAATTATAACTGCCTTCAGGCAACTCCATCCTCTGACTATATAACCTATAGTAATCAAGTCAGTGATTAATACTGATGGTTAGTGGAAGAGGTCCACTATCATCCTTCACTATAAAGTTTCATTTTTTACAAATTGCCAATGAAAATTAATAATGCATTTATAGTTCCTTTTGGCATATTTTGTGCTTAAATACACACTTTCAAATGTTAAAACATATTTTCTCAGCTGCGAAGCTAAAAAGAAGGTGAGCTTTCTCTCTGTCATCTCTGTCAGGCAAGTCACTGTCCTCTCTTGAACTCCTCCAGCCTACACACACACATGTCTGAGGCCAACAGACCTGGAGAGCTGTGCCTATTTGAACAGATTACTGTAACCACACTCAGATCACACACTGGTGTTAAACACTCTCTGAGAGTAAATCTCTGTCGGTGCTGCAGCAGCTACTTGCAGGATTTACACTGCTTGAAAAGAAAGTCATTTTTCTATCTGATACGAACAGCATCAAAATCAGAATCACCTTATTCACCAAGTGTGGAAGTACATGGGAACGGGTGTGTCAAAATGTTCACCGCTGCCATCTTCCAGAGAGAGAAAAGACTTTCCACAGCGCTCTTGGTTCTACATGACTCACAAGTTGCTGGAATGTAGAGGTTTAAATGTTTATGTATACTGAGTTGCCAGCCTATTAGGTTTACACTTGGTGGTCACATGCCCTCCATAATTACCCTCACCAGCCACTTTATTAGGAACACCTGTACACCTGGTCATTCATGCAATTATCCAAACAGCCAATCATGTGACAGCAGTGCATAAAATCATGCAGAGATACGTCAAGAGGTTCATTTAATATACACATTAAACATCAGAATGGAGAAGAAATGTGATCTCAGTGACTCTGACCGTGGCATGGTCACTGGTGCCAGATGGGCTGGTTTATGTATTTCAGAAACTCGCTGATCTACTAGGATTTTCACACACAACAGTCTCTAGAGTTTACACAGAATGGTCTGAAAAACAAAAAACATTCAGAGCAGCATTTCTACAGGTGGAAACCTTTTGTTATGAGAAATTCGAGTTGCTAGGAGGCTACAGTGGGCATAGGCTAAACCGAAACTGGACAGCCGAAGATCGGAAGCAGACCAGGCAATGTTTTTCCAATCTCTAAGCATGATTTTATGTGTTGCACTGCTGCCACATGATCAGCTGATTGTATAATTGCATGAATGACTATGAGTACAGGTGTTCCTATTAAAGTGGCTGGTGAGTAAATATCTACTAACTACATACAGTATATAGATATACCGTAGTATATATCATAAGTGCATTTTTCTGTGTTCTGTTCTTTAGCATATTTCGTTTAGGTTTCACCATTGCCATTACCACATTTGAACACTCTAATAAATTGCTGTAAATTTTACAGTAATTTACTGGCAATTTGGGTTGCCAAAGAACTGTAAAATCTACAATAAATTTTTTACAGTATAGTTTTACTGTGAGTTTGGCATAATCCTATGTTGTTCTCCGATTAGTGGCTTTTAGACAAGTATCGTAGCAGCATTAACACTCTGTGATCTGCTTTTGGCTGCAATAAATCAGCTAGAGAGCATGTCCTAAGACCACCAGCACACGATCAAAGAATTCTTTTAGGATGTGCAGTTTTGGTTTGTGACAGCAAAATCAGATGGGAAATCATACAGTGTAAACAATCTGTGTTAGTTGCAGTGTAATGCATGTAAGTGGTTCTATGAACGTGTGGAACAGAACATCGAATGTTTCCCAAAATCTAAGGCATAGAAAGCACAGTGTGCCCTGAAATTCCAAACGTGGGTGGTTATTGAAAACATCTCTCAGGCATGCTCATTGTGGCCCAGATATAAAAATGGGTGCAGTCGAAATAGGTGATCTCTGTTGAAAGTATGTTTTTTGACGTTTCACAACACAGAAGCCTCCACATAGGAAATCTGAAAGAGTTCCAAACTTGACAGTTTTGTCACCATCTCCATGGCAACCGTGCGATGGGATCTCATTAGACATGCAGGCGTGTGTGAGTGTGTGTGTGTGTGTGCCTGTGTATGTGTGCAATTTTAACTGCATGTAAACCATTTTCCTTCAGCACATTTAACTCAATTTTGTTTTTTAACAAATTTTTGTTTTTTATATTGTATCTCTATTGACGTTAATAATACAGTAACTAAACCTCATCAAATTTTTATAAGCAAAGCCCATCAATATATCATAACCAAAATCCATCAACACATCATAACCAAAGCCCATTGATGTATTACATCATGACCACAATCCATCAATGAATTACATCATAACCAAAATCCATCAACACATCATAACCAAAGCCCATTGATGTATTACATCATAACCAAAATCCATCGATACATTACATTATAACCAATACAGCAACTCTCATTCATTATACAGTGGATAACTTATGCAGATATTATAGACTTAAGGCTAAAACTCTGAAACTGAAATTGCCAAAGTCCATCAATACATTACAGGGATTTCAAATCGTATCCACAAAGGGCCAGTGTCGCTGCAAGCTTTCATTCCAACCAAGCAGGAGTTACACCAGATTACACATGTTTAATCACTTTATCTTGGGCTCCAATCAACTATTAAGTGTCCCTCCTACCTGGCTGGAATGAAAGCCTGCAGCCAATCAAGCCCTTTCCGGAGAAGATTGAAGAATTCTGCACCAAAGACTATCAATGCATCACAGCATAGGCAAGATCCATCTATACCTTACATTAACGAATACAACAACTCTCATTCATTATACAGTGGATAACTTCATGTAGATATTATAGACTTAAAGCTAAAACTCTGAAACTCACCCTGATGACCCTGATGTTTATACTGAGGATCTTTCCTACACACTTGCATGCTTGACACTATCATATACAATTGTAGAAGAGTAATGATTTATAATCACACTATCCAGTGTCACCCAAATGAGCAGGAGTTCCCTTTTGAGTCTGGTTCCTCTCAAAGTGTCTTCCCCATGTTGTCGGAGTTTTTCCTTGCCACTGTCACCTCTGGATTGCTCATTAGGGATAAATCTAAGACTATATCTATAACCGGATATCTGTAAAGCTGCTTTGTGATAACGTCCATTGTTAAAAGCACTGTATAAATAAAATTGAACTGAACTGAATTATATTTCAGCCCGTATTTGCAGAGACACATTTAACAGGTTTAAACACATGTTGGGTAAATGCTAGTTTATTTATAAGTGTAATATCAAGATACGTCTAGACACAAGTCATGAAATAACCAGGTGTCAACAGTGTACAGTATGACTTGCCTCATTTCTTTAAATCATTATTAGTTGCACTAATATAGTAGTATGTGTAGTTTCCTATAGCTTTTTCTGCCACAAAAACTCACATGTACTCTTCTTGGTTAAGACAATCCCATAATCCTCTTCCCCTGTACACTGTCCATGGCTGACAGAACTGTCAAACCTTTTTCTTTTAATAATGTTTCATTTTTTTTCCAGTGCAGTATCATAATATTGTAACCTGTGATAAAAGGTAAATAAAATAAACTGATCACTGATGCTGAACCATCATGCAGAAGAAACAATTCATGCTTCAGTTTTCCTGTTTTATCAGCAACCGGCTTATTGCCTTCTTCAACATTTTTACTTCCTTTTGTAAGCTAATAAAAATGAATCTAATAGACATGTTCTTCAGATCCAGTGCGGAAATAAATGGATATTTCAACAGAGAGGAAATCGAGTTTCCTTGTGTTACGGTGTTACACGAGGTGTGGGCAATAACTGAACACTATCAGACAACAAAGAGGAGCGACAAGCAATAAATACACATTGAGGATAAAGATTTACCAAGAAATATTACAATAACTGGGAATAAATCTGATCTACCTTTTTTCTCCATTTTTGCTTCCCATCATGGCTAATGGAAAAGGTTTTCTGTAGGTATGTCAAAGATATATAACTTTGCATTTGGAAAGATAATAACATTAACATTGTTATTTGTATGAAGATAATGATATAAAGAAGATTTGTAATTATAATTGTTTAATCGTTTGTGTATTTAACTGGTTGTCAATAGAAATGAAATTTTTGAGCCTTTTCAGTGACTTCAGTCATTTCAGTCCTTTTAGTTAAGTGATTCATTCATCAGTTTGTTCAGTTGCATGGTTTTCCCACATCAGGCAGCCATCTAACCAATTAACAAACAACAAACAGCCACTGCAACCTGGATGAGGACAAAGCAATGCTTTGTGAATGTAATCACAATAACAGTAAGATTGACATATAATTGAGTTCGATAGTAATAATTGCATGTTGGTAATAAAATAGAAACATGTTGATAATGGCGGAATGAAAAGCCAGAGTACTGAGAGAAAGGGTTCAAATTGAATTTAGGCTTAAAATTGCTAGTTAGTTACCATGCCTAATTCTAAACTGCTTTAACAAACCTTCATAGCTCGCATAAAATCTATATCAAGAAACTAGCTACTAAATAGCTAGGTCACATTCTTACTGAGAAGATGGCTATAATGGACATGTTTAGCGAGCTAAAATGTTTTTAGCTTACAAATGAGTTTATGGTGTCTGTTTGGGCAGTACCTTGACTTTTAGCGCCAGGATGACATCCTTGATGTTACAATCGTAAAACATATATACACACACACGCACACACACACACACGATCAGCCATAACATTAAAACTACTGACAAGTGAAGTCAATAACATACAATGGCACCTGTCAATGGGTGAGATATATATATAAGGCAGCAAGTGAACAGTCAGTTCTCGAAGTGTGTTGAAAGCAGGTACACACACATATGTATACACACACACACACACACACACACACACACACACACACATACCTGCTTCCAACACCTTGAACTCTTGTATATGTGTGTGTGTGTGTGTGTGTGTATGTGTATATATATATATATATATATATATATATATATATATACAAGAGTTCAAGGTGTTGATTTGGCTTCCTGATTCCCCAGATCTCAGTCTGATCAAGCGTCTGTGGGGTGTGCTGGACAAGCATATCCAATCCAGGCCCCACCTCGGAACTCAAAGGACTTAAAGAATCTCCTGCCAATGTCTTGGTGCCAGATACCAGAGCAGGTCTTGGGGAGTCCATGCCTCGACGGATCAGAGCTGGTTTAGCGGCACAAGGGGGACCTACACAATATTAGGCAGGTGGTTTTAAAGTTACTAGTGGTAGCTGGACTGTATGTCCAGCCACTGCAGGCTAGGTCACCGCTTAACATCATTTAGCCACTGACAGAACATCAAGCCATAAGGATCTTCTAGACTTGCTACATTTCTCCATATGTTTTGGGACTGCCCCACTGTTTTGAATTTTTGGAAATTTTCTACTCAAACCTATCTGTCTTCTAAAGTTACACCATTAGAAAGTGTTAGTTTAGTCGAATAGCACTCCCTGTCTTTCAGTGCTAATCCATAATAATAATTGGGTAACATTTTAGCTAATGTCGATCCACTTCCTAAATAAAATTCTGGATAGATTCTTCAGTCAGATTGTAAGAGTACATTGGCTACTTGGGTCTTTTTTGCAACCAAGTTGCACATGCATCTCTTTTTGCTTACAAACACTGAAGGAGGCTATATTCCAATATGCTTACAGTCTATTAGAAGCAGTTGTTGTTTCCGTATAACAAATGAACACACACCTACCAGCTAATCAGAAAGGAATATTCCTATGACCATGGAATAATAAGCCATGGAATAGTTGGAAAACTCCAGTAAATCAGTAGCTAGTAGTTAGTAGTTTGGGATATACATCAGTGTTTTATTTTAAATGATATACTGTATTTCTTTTTGTATCTCCCAGACTTCCTTTTTATTGGGCTGAGAATGTGGCTGGGTTTGTAGTAAGTAGCTGAATTTTCTGCAAAACTGAACAACTCTGTGGCAACTCATGCTGTTGAAGGGTTTACACTGTCACTGTATATTTAAAACATTATGACATTATTGGTCAGGATTTTTTTCTCCATTTCTTGTAGACTATGGTGTCATTTTTTTCACAGGCAACATGCAGCTATTTTTTTTTTTTCAAGCTAAGAATCCAAACATGTGTGTTCTCCTTTAAACAAGCACATGTTGTTGTTAAACTATAATTTGCCATTCAGCTGAAGTCAAAATGACTAAATTATGAAATATCCCAAGCTTAAAATACATTCTGGGATCAATTCATGTTATCCGATTGTGAACCCTGCAGGACTGATCATTATGTTAAATAATGAAAGAATGCAGGCTGGAGGAGTATTAAAGTAAGTGGCCTCGGTAAGTGAAGGAAATTCACTCTGAAATGAGGGGAACATTTTTCTCTGTTTATGGCTTCTCCGAGTTCATAGCAGATGGCAGCATTAAATCCTAATGAAGACAAAAAAGGCTGATATTAAAACGGCAGTGGCTGTTCATGTGTCATCGCGTCTCAATAAGATTCCCAGCAAGAGATCAGATGCATCAAACACAGCAGGGTAAATATTAATATGCAATATTAAAAAAACGAAACATTAAGATATAAGGTTCTTACAGCACAGGTGAGTGATAGAGACAGCCAAGAGACAGAAATTACACCCATTTAGTGGGCAGAACTATGCAAATTTCATTTTCACTGCCAGCATCACTTTGTCACCATCGCACACCACCCACTATTGTAACAATGCCTACATTCATTATCATTCATTTTCTCATTCCTAATGCTTATTATTTGTTCATATTCACTGCAAACGTTTGTTACACAACTGTCTCTCGCCTTCAGAGTGTAAAACACTGGACCAAGTATTTCTCTGTAACAATTTAACTCATTTAAAAACTCTTTAAATCCATCAGTGAGCCCGAAAAGGTCACACTTTATGTGCAATGGCACTATTAATGACACATCTGTGTGATCAAATCACAAGGCACTGATTAACCTTTACTAATAATACAAAAATGGCTGATAATGTTTGTAAAATGTTTTCATGTGTGCTGAGGTGTCAAGTAAAAATACGCATTTAGTAGCATCATCACATGAGTTTTATTATACCAATGAGTGCTAATGAGTAAGAACCGTTCCTGTTCTGATATATGTGTGTGTGTGTATGTGTGTGTGTGTGTGTGTGTGTGTGTGTGTGTGTGTGAGAGAGAGAGAGAGAGAGAGAGAGAGACCTTCTGACTGGCAAGGTCTCATACTTTTACTTTTTAGACCTGCCGTAGATTCAGTGTAGTCACAGAACTGCAAATTTAGTAAGAATTAGTAAATAAATAAATAAATAAATAAATAAAATCTTTACAGTCTAACGGTATGTAAAGGTAGTCTGAAGCTTCCTTCTTTATTTTGCACTGAAGCTACAAGACTAATCTTGCTAATAAGTAAGGAATGCTTATAGTTTCCAGCATCATGCAAACTACATACCTAAATCATCACACACGCTCTTTAAATGGCTTTGTCAGTGTGCTCAGTTACATGAACACTCTTGCTAATGTGGTTTCTGACACTAATATTTATTTAAAAAATGGATGTTGCAGAGCTAAAAACTGTAGCAGAAGCAATCCCGAAGTCAGAATCACTTTCTTCCTCAGCACGCTGTTCATTATCATTGAGACAGAAGGTGTGGGCTAAAGTTTGAAGGTGGAATTGTGTATAAGAACTGATTGGGATGATATTAGTTCCAAATTTTCTGCAAAGTTAGTAAGACGAGAGTGTTTTTGAGGTAAGCTAGCGATAACTTGACGTTCAGACAATAGATTGGTAGCTATGAGCTTCCCTTTCTTGTTAGCGACATTAGCCTCATTGTTTCAGTGCAGAAAGCTAGTATGTTTATCTACATGAGGTGTGGATGTGCATCAGGACTGGAATCGCTCATGATCCAATAACAAAGTTGCAGAAGTGGAACATTTTTCTTTTTGTGTATCCGGTTAGAGATGAAGATTGCAGACACAGAGAGAGATAGCATGGAACCTATTTCTATTTCTAAATGTTCTACTGCCTCACGCTTCCAAGGTTGGCAAATTCGCCTGAGGAGCTACTGGAATCGAATTCCTTTGTTTGTGTTCCCATTTCTTTTCCCATTTGAGTGCGCTGGTTATTTTGCCAGGCAAATCTTAGCTTGTTATAACATAATTGTGAAAAATTAACATGAGAAAATAATATGTAAAAAAAAAACAAAAAGAAAGAAATGCGGGTGAAAATACATGAATCATTCCTTTAAAAATATCACGTGAAAATAAGGAAGTGAAAAAAATCTAAATGTCGAAAATCGTGTAAAAAATCACGTGAAAATAAATTATTCATGTAAAAAAAATCTCATGTAAAAATAACCGTGTGTAGAAAAAGAGAATAATTTGTAAAAAAAAAAAATAAATAAATAAAATAAATTAAAAATAATATGTGAAAAAATGAATAATGTGTAAATTCTGAAAATATATCAGTTTTTTTTAAATCACGTGAAAATAAATGAACCATGTGTAAAAAATAATCACATGAAAATAAATGAATCACAGTTGAATGTGAATAGAAATTAATTCTGTGGTGTTTTTTTAGTCACAACTGAAAATAAATTAACCATGTTGGAAAAATCATATGTGTGAAAATAAATGAATAGTGGTGTTTAATCACGTGAAAATGAATGAATCGTGTATACAATCACATGCGGAAAAATAAAAACACGTGGACTACGAAATCAGAAGAGCTTTGCACTCAGATGTAGGTGTGCAACGATGTGTACCTTAAATAAAAGTGACCATATTAAAGAATGGATTAGAAACAATGAGTCAGAAACAGTGGGTGGAAATTCAGGAGGTACAGATTGAATTCTTAGAACAGAACAAAAGAGACAGCTTGGTCGTGTAAGAGATCAAATAAAGCAAACACCTGACAGAAGAAGAGCAAAATGGAGGCGCTGGATCAATATTTACAGTGTAAAGTGACAGGGCTGCATTTTCAGAGTGCTGACAGCGTCGACTCGGCACCTCTATCCCCCACTACCATGCTAATTAAGCTCCACACAAATTAGTTTAATATGCACAAGATGTCTGGACTCATTAAACATGAGACCTTGTGTTGGGGATCTCGAGAGAGAGAGAGAGAGAGAGAGAGAGAGAGGTGGTAAAAATGAAATGAAAGAGGTGGAGAAAAATAGACAGGAGAAAGAAAAGTGAAAGAGGAAGAAAGAAAATTAGGGAGAGAGGAAGGAAGGAAGGAAGGAAGGAAGGAAGGAAATATACTGAGCAAGCGAAAAGAGATCATTAGGACAATTATGAAAAATCTACAGAAAGAAAGAAAGAAAGAAAGAAAATGATATTAGGGAAAGAGGAATAAACAGATAGATGAGAAAGAAAGAAAGTAGGTAAGAAAGATAGAGAAGGAACAAAATATATTGATGGTGACAAAAGAAAGCATCAGGAAAATTGAGAAAGACAGACAGAAAGAAAGAAAATGAGAGAAGGAAAATGAGTACTAGAGAGAGAGAGAGAGAGAGAGAGAGAGAGAGCACCAATTTAACAATCTTGCTGTCAGTGTCAAGCTCTCACAACCAAGAAGCTCAATATATGTCGTCTCTCCCCTCCGTTTGTGTGTGTGTGTGTGTGTGTGTGTGTGTGTGTGTGTGTGTGTGTGTGTCTGTGTGCGTGTGTGTGTGTGCGTGTGTGAGTTTTTTCTGGTTGCTGCTCCTGGACTCCTCCTGAGAACATATGACAGAGTGCATAGAAGAGGCCACCAATCTTACCCCTCCCCCTGCATCTTACACACACACTCACACACACACACACACACTCACACACACACACACACACACACACAAGTTGAAAGATCACCATTATGCACCCCTACACCCACCTCTGACGTGACATAATGAGTGATGAAAATCCCATCCTCCAAATTTTTCATCTACACTACCATCTACAAGACAACAAAGTCATCTCTCTCTCTCTCTCTCTCTCTCTCTCTCTCTCTCTCTCTCCCTCTCTCTCGTGTGTGTGAAAGAAAAAAAGAGAGGAGGGCCAGAGAAAGTGTGAGGGAAAGAGAAGGAGAAAAACATATTACGAGAGACAAATTAGTATTTATGCATTAAATTAAAAAATATATATATATCAGAGGAAGGACATAGAGAGAAATATTTGAAAGAGAGAAAAAAAACAGCAGAGAACAAAGAAAGAAAGAAAAGAAATCAAAAAGGAATAGATGCAAGGAAGAGATAAAAGGATGAGTGAGGAAGATAAAAAAATATGTATTCAAAAGCTAAAAAGAGAAAAGAGAGAAAGAAAGAAAGAAAGAAAGAAAGAAAGAAAGAAAGAAAGAAAGAAAAACCAACAATAAAGAGAAAAAATGATGAAAAAGCATCACATTAAGAGGGAGGGTGAGACAGATGGAGAAATTGAGAGAAAACGCATGTATGCACAAAAAGAGGAGAGTGAAGTCAGGGGAAGACTGAACGAGTGCTTAAATACATGCATGCACAAGATAAAAAGAGAAGGAGAGAGAGAGAGAGAGAGAGAGAGAGAGAGAGAGAGAGAGAGCACAGAACTGTTGGTGTTGTCAGTAAATTACACCACCACCCCTTTTATAAGGTAGCGATGTGAGACTGATTTTTTTTCTCCCCCTTTTTCTCTCCCTCTCTGTGTCTCTCTGTGCTTTATTCTGATCATGGCTGAATTATTCAGCAGCCCATTAGCACTGAAGAGAGAGAGAAAGAGAAAGAGAGGGAGAGAGAGAGAGAGAGAGAGGCTGTGTTTATATTTAGTTGTGTGTGTTGACGGCTCACTTTTGAGACGCTCTGTTAACACTTCTGACAGGGGACGAGTCGACTACAATTAGTGGCCAAGAGAGGAGGGGGAGGATTTCTTTCCAAGCTTCTCTCTCTCTCTCTCTCTCTGTCTCTCTCTCTCTGCTTCATGGTGTCACAAAAGAGTAAAAGTGGCTCATTTACCTCTAAAGGAATAGTCCCCTTAGCCCAAACATTTCATCCATCCATCCATTCTCTGTACCACTTATCCTACACAGGGTCACAGGGGAGCCTGGAGCCTGTCCCAGGGAACTCAGGGCACAAGGTGGAGGACACCCTGGATGGGGAGCCAACCCATCACAGGACATAATCGCACACACACACACCCACTCACGCACTAAAGACAATTTAGAAATGTCAATCAGCCTACAACGCATGTTTTTGGACTTGGGGAGGAACCCGGAGTACCCGGAGGAAACCCACAGGGAGAACGTGCGAGCTTCGCGCACACAGGGTGGAGGTGGGATTCGTAACCCCAACCCCGGAGGTGTGAGGCAACAGTACTAACCACTAAGCCACCATGCACACACACCCGTAGCCCAAACAATTATCATCAAACACTCATCATTATGAAACACTGATTCAGATGCGTTACTTTATATTTCTGTCAGATTTAAGACTCAAGCACTTATACCACAGTGCTGGCGAATTCTCAGCTCTGATTGGTTGATATAACAGTATGCTGTAACGTGAATCACGGGTGTATATTAACGCTCTCGTTTTTAATATGTTATTGTTTCTATAGTAACAGCTCATGCACAGGGTTGCTTAACAGACTGGTGTTGTTTAATAAAGTAAAACGTGGAATCAGAAATGTGATGTTTTTTTTGGTTTTTTTGGAAGATGTTTATGTTTCATTTATGGAAGGAGTACCAGGTGTCAACGTTTTCCAGAAAGAAAGAAAGAAAGAAAGAATATCAACAATAAAGAGGAGAGGGCGAGAAAGAGTGAGACAGATGGAGAAACTGTGAGGGAAAAAACGCATGTAAGATTAAAAAAAAAAAAAAAAGGAACAACTACCATTTATCGTTGCTATAACATAAGTGATAACAGGAACTATCTTGTCTCATGGACATTCGGCAACATTAAATCTATGTTATAAACTGTTGAAAAGCGTAAAGTGTTGTGCGGTTACAATTTAAACATTGTAATCGTTGGCAAATCATTGTGGTATAAGTGGAATAACACACCCCGGGCTTTTATAGGTTTATTGCTCATTGTTGCATCAAATACGTTATTGTTTCTATTGCAACAACTTGTATAAAAATAATCCAATCTAATAATAAATAGATTAAAATGCGTGGTTATTTAACCAAGAAAAGTGTATAATTGTTGATATGATTGTGAAATTTTCTGTAAGAAGATGTTTATTGAACATTTGTGGAAGGAGTCTACAGTGTCAGTGCTTAACAGTCAGTAGGTTTTCCACCACAGGAAAGTCTTCAGTACAGTTTTCTGGTTTCTCAGTAACATGGCAAGCTGTTTCTGTTTTTCTTTTTGTTTTTTTGTTTTTGTTTGTTTTTTTCAGGGCATTCCACAACATTAAATGTAACTATAAATGAGAAATTTTTTATAATTTTTTTTTTTTTAAAACTTGGGGATGTGCTGTTATAATAATCAACTTTGGTTGGTTGGTTGGTTTTTCCAACCATGTCAAATAGGTGGGCTTTTTTTTTGCTGTTGTTGTTGTTGAAACAGAAAATGCATTGTTTATTATGTATGTGGGCTGTGGTTATGGTGTGTTATTAGAAACAATTTCAATTTATTGTAATTGTGGTAAATGCTAAAGGTGTAACTATTCATTCATTTTCCAAATGCACTGATTGATTACCCTGGATTCAACTGCATCAGTGAAAAAAATGATTAAAATGATAACTCAAATGAGTCCTGGTTTACTAACAAAATAATAACATGTTTAAAGAAATGTTCTTCACAAACCACCGCTGCTGTGTGAAAGGTTATTGTCCTCCAATCTCAGCATGTGCGCGTGGGATCAGGCAGTCAGAGATTTTTTATTTCATAAACAGAGGTGAGTACACCCACTCTATTCTGTGAGCTAATAGTCTATTAGAGCCAAGACGTCAATATTTCGAGAAAACGCATCCTCAGCTACAGTATAACACTGAGACTGTGAAAAGCACTCTTTAAATCTCTTCATTCTAAGTTTTAATCGCAATGTATCTACTTTCTATTGACTGGCTAATACAAAACTTTATTCCCCTACAAGATAATAATAAAGTGCACACGGAGAAAATGTTGAACGTACTGCACGCGTCTTGTTCAGAATGGAAAGCTTTATGAGTGCAGCTCTTGTAGCTAGAGATGTGACTATGTTTGGTCTAATGGCTGACTTTACTCCTCACATCCCCTCAACAAGATTTGGTGTTTAAAAAGGCTATGTGAATAATGCTAAACATCCACAAAAGCCAGACTGCTACGTGGATTTTGTGATAGAAGTTATTTGGCTTTCCGTTATAGAAACCAAAAGAAGTGGCTTGCACTAGGAAAAATCTTAAGCCTTTTTAAAGACCATTAAGCAGAAAAGGTAGCTAAGAAGTAGCTAAGCCAATGTTAAAGGATGTATGAACAGGCGCTGAATTAATGAATGGTTAATGAATGGTAATGAATAATTATCCCCGAGAAACTTAGAGGAAGGAATACATTTAATGCATTATGATATTTCTAAGAAGCTTGATTGCTGAATCAAATCACTTTTTAACTGAGTCATAACAACCAATAAATCATGAATCAATTCACCCAAAGATTTATACCCGAAGAGCATGCACATGCAAAAAAAAATAAAATTTACTATTTTTACTCTATGAATGGTGCTTTTTGTGTTCACCAGTGAATTGGTTCAATAATTCTCATAGCTATTCTTTATTTAAAATAATATACAGGGCTGGACAAATGAAAATGTATTAAATAGCCCACAACTGAAAGCTCTAATGTCTTTCCCTGACACATGGTTTTATTTTATTGAAATCTAATTGCCTAGGCTAAAACATGGTAGCTTAACATATGGAGAGCTAAGTGCATTAATTCAGACAAGGGAAATGAGTGATTCTATGACTTCCAGTTCTAAGGATGGTATGACAGTGCAGCCATAGTCCAGTTTTTCATGCTATACATCAACAAAAAGTCAACAAGTTATTAGTGAACATATCGGCTATGAGCTGCAGTCACATTATATATACAAATATTATTACTCTGGATAGCATCTTTATTTTTTCTTTATGGGTTTAACTGCATGGTGACATATTGTGCTAGCAGGAGAGTTACTTTTTTTTCAGTTTACATGCGTGCATGTTCCCGATTCTGAAAAATCAGCTGTCACAGTGCACACTAAATAATCTTCCTAGTAAAATCATTCCACCGCTAGCCAGATCAATCCTCTGCCCATGTGTGTAGAGCAGCAGGTGGTGGGATTCAAAGGGATGTGCTATAGTTACAACACTGAGGCATGTTGCACAACTTTGAAGCATGTTATATTTTGTATTGCAAAAGACAGTTATAAATAAGTTTAATTTTCTTTCTCTGGTTGTTGAGGCTACTTGTCTACGAATAAAATATAAATCACCCAGACACAACTTGTCGCATGCACCTGAGCTACTGCTGTGTGCATCACTTTTATTTAAGTATGGTGTTGTTGTTCTTCTTCTTTCGGCTGCTCCTGTTCCCTTCCTGATGCAACCGTCCCCAATTTTACCTGGCTTGGGACCAGCACTGGGAGTGCACTGTCTTGTGTAACCCCAGTAGCTAGGGTTGGTTCCCTGGCTGGGAATCAAACCCAGGTCGTGGTGGTGAAAGCGCCGAGGCCTAATCACTAGTCCTCCAGGGACCACCTTGCTTCAAGTATATCGGGAGAAAATGATGCTAGCAAGACTCTAATAATATTTTTAATTACGAAGGACAGAATACAGCTTATAGCCAAGATGTTCGCCAATGACTTGGCGAATTTTTGTCAGTGTGCGCCATAAAAACATTAGGGGATAAGGACTGTGGCTACATGTACTGAATTATCATGGCTAAATAACAAAATTGTCAGCTGTATCATCTAATGTAACTTTGTAAAATGCATTTGGAGAATTCGTTAAAAACACCAGAAAGGTGATTGAATATTTAACTAACACTCTGAAATAAAGTTAGATACTTGCTACAGTTTTCAGTAATGGACTCTGACTTTTCTACCATGTTGTATATTGCAGTGATGGCTCAGTGGTTAAGGTCCTATGTCAATGACTGGAAGGTTATGCTGAGCTGTATGACTGGAACGCGTTCTGACCTATCTACCAAATTTATAAATATAAATGTAAAAAGCCGTTCCAATCCACGATAATGAATCACTAGAGCAATTTAGACCAAAACACGACTCTTTTATTACAGCCAAATTTTACAGTCTGCTGTAAGCTGGACTGAAAATCTCCCCAAATAACACATGGCCATTTGTGCAATCATGATCTGTCTGCATATTTACTTATTTTTATTTTTTAATGATCATAATATATCCTGATTGTCTAGGTACATGCAACTCTTCCCAAAACTCACAGGGTGTGTTTAAATACTTACCTGACTGATTTAATGTTTCTTCTGAATATTAAATTGCGTCACCTAAAGCTTGCCAAAAAAAAAAAAAAAATATCTGGTCAGGAAAAACAAATGCATGAGGACTAATGACCAGTACTATTATTTCATGCTGTTTCAGCTCATGTCATATACATTGGGTTGCCAGGGTATTAAGTAAACCTATCGTGTAGGTCACTTTGTCAGTCTACAATTACTAAATTTAGCCCATCGGTTGTTCTGTGTCAGTTCCCTGTTACCCTATTCACTGCTAACCAGATATTTATTTGGATGGTGCATTATTCTCAGCATACGGACATGCTGGTGTGTGTCATGTTGATATGAGTGTATTTAGTCTTAGAATTTCAGAATGCACCTATATGTCAGGTACAAGGTAGGTGTGCCTAATAAAATGGGAGGTCAGTGTATTTAACACAATCTAAGCCAGTTTTTAATCATTGTAGTTAGCCATTTACCCTTATCTAATGTTTTTTTTTAATCAATTCTCAGACACTATGATACTATGATGATGATAAACTTTTCACACTTATTTATTGCTGATTGATGTTGCTCTATGTATTCCTTTTCTAGGGTGCTAGTGCCCAGGGTATGCGCTCTATGAGCATCTTCTGATTAAGTCAAGGTCAGATACAAATAAATACACTGTACTGTCATGCATTCAATGCACTAAGAGCTTCATGGTAATATTTCTGTTAGCTGAATAAAGAAGACAAGTCCCCCATCACAGTGCTGTTCATCAGTTCATAGATATCGATTTTATGCACCAAGACCTAACAACTGGTGAGCCTGCCAGGAGCTACAAAATACAAAGCCGATTCAAGAACCGAAGAAGATTTAAGAACAAGATCCAAGCTGTTGTTCTGACCTGTGAGTCAAGATCTAACTAGCCTGACCACTGTCTGACAACATGAGAGAGTTCAGGCCTGTCTGATATCATACACACACTCCATCTTGAGTGACCTCAGTGAGGTTAAAAGGCTGAAAGCTAAGCAGAAGAACTAGAATACGACTACCTATTAATGATTCTACAACATTGCAACAGTCCAAACGCAATTAGCCCATTTTAATCAGACCCTATTGCACTGCAGCTTTTTTTTTTAAGCCAAAGGACAGAGATGTAGTACTGTAATGGATATTTGAAACAATGATCAAATGGGAAAAAAAATGAACAGTGGATATGATGCACAAAATGTTATTTATGTAAATACCTTGTAATTTATTGAACAACACCTTCATCTTTTTTCATGTTCTCTGTTCTTGGGTAATTTTTGTGTTGACTCTGCACTGAGCAAAGGGTTTTATATTAAAAGTATATTTTAAGTCATAAACACCCTTCGACCAAAGTTTTTATGCTTTTTGTTTAATTACATGCAAATTAAACCAAACCAAATACCAAACAAACCAAAAGTATTTCAGTTTCACTCTGATTCAGACGCTACACATCGACTAATACGTGTGAAGGTGCCTTTTTTAGGGCAGTGATTAATTATAAAATTAAGTGAAATATAAATTAAATACTTTAGGCATCCTATGTTTGTGTATACACAAAAGAATCTTCCTGTGAGAGAGGGAGACACCAAACTGAATAAAGATTCCACATTTAAGAGTCTTTATTTCCACACAACCGTGTTGGGGGAATTTGGTTTCAGTATAGCTCTGTGTGTCTGCAAACAGGCAATAAAACATTACAGACCAAAACCAAAAAAAAAGACAATAATTACAAATATCTCATTGCACCTTAAAAGACAACAAATTACAATAAGAGTGGTGGGAACAGAAGCATGTAACCGCATTATTGTAAACTTGTGAATTGGAGAATGTTTAATGAAACTGAGAGAAGATGTGCAAAATGTTCAAGCTCTACTTGATGTACAGGGCAAATCACATCCAGTTATTTTGAGCCCTTTTCTACAATCTGCTGAAGTTTTCTTTCAGCAAAAGTCTGTGTTGCTGTACCGGACTGTGATGGTCCGTGTCAGGACTCTTTCAATAATTTCAGAGTAGAACTGAGTTCTCTGTACTTTTCAGATGCCTCAAGAAATAGAGGTTCTATTGTGCCTTCTTGACAATGTGGCCGATTTCCAAATCTCATTTAAGTGAGTTTCCAAAGAGTGACCCTATAAATTCACAAGACTCTGCAATGCTTATTGGATGGTTCCTGATTCTGATGGGTTCTTTGAGATTTAGTAACTTCCAGAAATCTATGATTAGTTCCTTGGTTGTGGAGGTGTTTGGAGGTGTCATTGTCTTCACACCAAGTTACAGCATGGACTACCTCCTGTCGGTATGGTGATTCATCCTTATCTGAAACCCGTCCAATAATGGCGGTGTCATCAGCATATTTGAAAAGCTTGCCAGAGCTGTTTTGACTGGTGAGTCCACTTGTGAATAATGAGAACAGAAGGAAGGAGAGAACATAACCCTGGGGAGTTCCTCTATCGAGTGACAGGACTTATGAGGATGTGTTGTTTACCCTGACCACCTGTATTAAAAATTCTATGCTGCTGCACTTAAGTCTAAATGAGATGAAAATTAATTATCAGTTTCTGGTATCAAACAGATGAAGCAACATGCTCAATGAGAGGAAAAATATATGTTTCACAAAGATGACATTCGCCTTTATGGAACTAGATTAGTAAATCCTGAATGCATTCTGCCCCATGTAGTGACACAAAAACACCTTTAAAAATTCTACATAGAACTTCATCACGTGGTCTTTTGCCAATCTGCAACTTGCCAGTCTTGGTGAGCCTGTGCCCACTGTAGCCTGAGATTCCTCTTCTTGGTTGGTAGGAGTGGTCTTCTGCTGTAGTAGCTCATGCCCCTCAAGGTTTGAAGTGTTCAGAGTGCTCTTCTCTCACTATGGCTGTAAAAAGTGGTCATTTGAGTCATCATAACCTTCCTGTCAACTCAAACCAGCCTAGCGATTCTCCTTTGACTTTTCTCATCACCAAGGAGTTTCTTAAGAACTGCCGCTCACTGGATGTTTTTTTTCCCCATCATTTTGTGTAAACTCTGCCATTCATGGAAATCCAATGACATCAGCAGTTTCTGAAATATTCAAACTGCAATTTAACAATGAATACATTAATTCTGTTTATTTAATGTATTTATTTCATTTAATATTCATTTACGTAATGCTTTAATTATCATTATCATTGTTCTAGTTTGATTCATACAATAGTTGTAAGTGAACCACTGAATCCATCTTGTATCAGTATGTGCATCAGATACTATTAACTTTGCCACACTTTTCACACTTGCTGCTTTGCCGGACGTTTTGCTACTTTTTTAATAATTTTCTGAGTTACTTGTGTCCAGCTGTATGTACTCTGTGGGCATCTTCTGATTAAGTCGAGATCTGGAACAAATGAATACACAGTACATTTGCACATTAGATTTTATACACCAAAGCTAACAAGGCTTAAATCTAATTTTTTTTAAATAGGAGAGCACTTAAACTAGTCAAATAACAAGACAGTTAGTGTCTTCTCTCTTTTATTCATTCTCCTTGAGTCACTGATTGACATTGTGTTAAATATGTTGCCCAGTTTTATCCCCTCCGGGAGGACAACCAAGTAAATACTCCAGACACACAGCAGGTCCTATAGTCACTTCGTGAATTTTTACATATTTTCCTGAGAGACGTGAAAAAACTCACATCCACCCACATCCAGACTACTTTTATCATCAATAACCTGCTGGATCTGAATATTATGTGGCAGTGTGGGAAGAGGCACCAGTGTTTCACAGCTCTATAAATTATAAATGGTATGTTATTATCACAGATAAACTGCACTCTCAGTTTTTTTTTTTTGGTGAATTTATGGAGAAAACAAGGTATGCAGTTACTGCTGCAGTACTTCCCTGTCAAAACTTAAACTTCATCAGAAAATTCATGCAGGCACTCCTGAAAAGAAGTGGATGTATTTAAGCTTTAAAGTAGCTACATTGTGAAAATATGATTTTTGCTGTTTTTGGTGATGTGTAGACTAGAAGGAGTTACAGCAGTACTGAGAAAATGTGAAATCTAGTGTGCCTAGTAGATCTAGTATGATCTAGAAGAATCTTCAGGTCTGCAGTTAGTGGAGTTCTCCGTAGTTTCACACTCAATTCAAAATTACAGCCTTTATCTACATCCAAAAACAATTTTATTTGAATAATTCACTATGGGCCATATTCAGAGTTTCATCAATAATACATCAATAGTTAAACCAATAGTTACATCAGTGTTTACAATGAGAATGTTACTCATATTCTGAGTCAGGTTATGCAGCTGCTTTTCTCAATTTAAAGTCTATTTTCTGAACTATCTATTCAGATTAAGAAAATCACCTGCATTTAGTTCACATATCCGACGTTGCCAGATTCTTCCTGAGTAGAAGCATCCAAGACTGGATTTTTCAATAGCATCTCAACCACTGCCCTTATACATGAGCCCAAAAAAATCAGGGGTAGAAAATGCAGTCCAAAGAGGCACATAGCTTGTTTTTTTCTTTGCTGTCAAATATAATAAGATATAATAATATAATAAGTAACTACTGCTAGTTAATCACCAATGATGCTACCTTAGCTACCACTGGCTGACCTAGCTAGCCAGAACAAATTTCCAGGTATTTGTTTATATAAAGTGAGCAAACATTCAACAAGTTGATAGCTAATTCATATATTGAGAGTAATTAATTTGCTTATTAAGGTAAAATGACTGAAAATGTATTTTACAATTAAATAAAGCTTTTTCTGTAACACCAGACTATAGCTAATGGCCATACTTTTTTAGCATCCCTGACAGAATGGGATTTTTTTTTAACACTAATAGGTTGATGAGCTAAAAGAGAAAGTTAGAACATTCTCTTTTTTTTTTTTTTTTTTTTTTTTTTTGATTGAGTATCTGTGTACTTTTGGTATTTATGATGACACTTCTCATACATAATAGCATAGGCATTGGGATATACACACAATATTTTAATATTTGTTTCTTTTGGTTGGCGAGTCAGCCATGAGCAAAATTTTCTAAAAGTCAAATATGTAGCTCTGATGGTAAGGTTACTTGCTCACAAGGTTTATTCTGGAAAGCAGTGTGTATTTATTCAGTGCATTCTGAATAAGTGTGTGTGTGTGTGTGTGTGTGTGTGTGTGTGTGTGTGTGTGTGTGTGTGTGTGAGTGTCTGAGAGAGAGAGAGACAGAGACAGAGAGAGAGAGGAAGTATAAGTTTCTTTTGTACTGCTTCATGTCCTAGCTCCAGGAAAACCACATGCTTTTCCCTGGAGAGCCAATCCCAACATAATCCATGTCACAGAATCGTTCTTTATCGAGTTGTGCTGAGTTTTCCTCAAATTAGTGAGATGCCACTAGAAATGTGTATCAGGTTGCCTCTATTGGTTTACTGAAAAGACACAGGAGCATTACAGATGAGCTGATCGAGTAAATTCAGTTCTGTTATTATGACTGAAACTATAATAGTGTTTGGTTATGCATTGTATTTAAAGGACCATTATGAAAGTACGTATAAATAGACTCTTACAGTGTTATAGTTGTTGAAATAATTCTTACAGTATTAAATTAACTTGACTGTGAAGTAATTTAGTGTAGATAAAAGAGGAGTAATAACAAGGAGTAAACATACTCATTCTTGGAAGGACTAGCTGCTGCATTCTGTGAAAGAGTGTCAGCAATTGCAAACAAGTGAGTCCCATTAATAATCTAGTGAATGTGAATAAGGTTATGTGCTTGAATGGTGATGATGTCATGGCCTGGGGATCATTGGAATTGTATTTTGCAATTTCCAATGTGCACTGTTTCATTACATGTTATAATGTTGTGTTATATGTTAGGTTGTTGACAATTCTTACATGTATAATGTAACGGATATGACAAAGTTAATACATCTTAGCAATATGGCTAAAAGCTCCTGGCAAATGGATTTGAATAATAGGAATTGCACTAACAATTCTAACTAAGGGTTATGTATTATAATGTCATATCATTGTTACATATTTCAGTGTTGCGTTACACTGTGGCGTTATATATTAAATTTTTGCACTCATGTTATGTGTTACTTTATTACAATATTGTTATGCATTACACAGTTACATTGTTGTTATGTGTTACAATATTACAATGTTGTGTTTTGTACTACAATGGTACCCTGTTGTTATCTGTTAAAATAATATAATGCTGTGTTGTATTGTTGTTTTGTGTTTGTGGAGGCAGAGGCCTGAATGAGGCCGTCTTGTGAATGGAGGACGGAGCAGGAGAAGGTGAGCAACACGGATTACACACACCTGCTGAAATTTCCTAATTATTGTTCTGTGTTGAAGTGAGACAGAGAACATAAGGAGAGGAGAGACGAGCTCCGCAAGAGATGGAGCTGGAGAGAAGTATATGTGTGTGTGTATATATGTGCATGAAATTCAAAGTTGCACCGCTGAAAAGTGAGTAAAAGGCAAAAGTGAAAGTAAAAATAAAGCTGATTCGTGTGCTCCAACCCAGCCTGCCTCCCGTCTCCTCATTTCCCCATGTCAGGGAGTGTTACACTGTTGCTGAAACCCAGGAGATTGAGGAGGAACACCGACATGGAATCCTCGCTGCAGGCTGCCATTGTCGAATCCTTTGCTGGTCTTCACCAAACACAGCATCAAGCCCTCCTTTAGCTACGAAATGAACAGGCAACGGTTCCAGGCACTCTTCCAGACGGCACTCCCCCGAAATCTGCTCCCCGCACCCCTCCCCCCCCTCCCTCTCCCTCTGTGTCTTCCTCTGTCCCGCAGGTGAGGGAATCCGGGGCTACAGGTGTGGGAGTTAAGCGTGGGCCAGTTTGCTGGGAACTTCCTGGACCAATGCACCATGATGGAGATGGGGCATTGATCAAGATCCCCGACGTACCATCAACCGCCCCTGATCGAGCTGGGGTGTACTGCTCAAGGGGGCACATACCATGCTCTTGGTTCAACGGGAAGCATTGGGCAATTCATGGTTGGTGAAGGTGAGGTGTGTGCACGGGGATATTCACAAGTACCCATTAGTGCCCATAACCATTCAATTCCAGGGACACAAAAGCATAGTGGAGGTGGTGGTTAACCCCGCCTCACCGATCCACTGATCCTGAGGACCAATTGGCTGGAGTTTAGAGTATTAGCGAAAGAAATATTTGTGAGTGGGTCCTGCAGTAGTGAGAGCCGGGGTGGGATGTGAGCAACATCATTATTCCAGGTGGCTCACTGTAACCCAATGGCAGGGCACTTGGGTCACGATAAAACTTCAAACCATCTCATGGCCTGCTTCTATTGGCCAGGCATTCGTGGTGATGTTCGAAGGTGGTGTGCAGCATGTTGCAAATGTCAGCTGGTGAATCCGTCAGCCACCCCAAAAGCACCACTGTGCCCGCTCTCGCTAATCGAGGTCCCCTTCTAAAAGATTTGCATGGACCTCGTCAGACCATTAGATCAAAGCAATCTGGGGTATTGCTTTGTGCTAGGTGAACTACACTACATGATACCCGGAAGCAGTGCCTCTTCATAATATCGCCGCACACAGTGTTGCGGAGGCACTCTTCCTTGTTATCTCCCTAGTCTGGATCCCAAAAGAGATCCTGACTGAGCAGAGCACATCGTTTATGTCACAAACACAACCCTAACTGTATGAATTGTTGGGCATTAAAATGAATTCAAACCAGCATCTACCATCTGCAAATGAATGGGCTGGTCGAATGGTTTAATCTCACGCTTAAAAAAAACGTGATTGGGAAGTTCATTCACAATGACATGCAGAACTGGAATAAATGGCTAGAGCCCCTGTTATTTGCAGTATGAGAGGTCCCGCAAGCCTCCACAGGGATTTCCCCCCTTTGAGTTATGATATGGATGGAAGTATTCCATTATACGAAAGTCTTACGGTGTCCTAGAAGTCATTAGGGAAAATTGAGAGGATCTTTTAACAGTAAGAGTGAAATTCAATACATTCTTGATCTTAGAGCAAAACTCCACACTCTGAGTCACATAACACAAGAGAGCATCAGTTCTGGCTATATAACAGGGATAATTGGCTAAGGAAATTCACACCAGGAGATCAAGTGCTCTTTTTACTTCCCACATCAAGCTCTAAATTACTCGCCAAGTGGCAAGGGCCCTTTGAGGTCACACGGCAGGTTGGAGACATTGACTATGAGTTCAGGCATACGGATAGAGGCAGAGCGCAACAGATTTACCACCTCAACCTCCTCAAATAATGGAGGGAGGTGGTGCCTTTGGGGGTAGCAACAGTGGTTCCTGAGAGGGCAGAGCTAGGGCCAGGGGTCAATCTCAAAACAGCCACTCAATTGACCCCGGTCTTGTGTGGAGACCACCTTCCCAACTCACGGACGTTTCCAAGTTACAAGCAGAGTTTTCCAAAGTGCTCTCGGCTCTCCCCGGTCTCACTAACCTCATAGAGCACCACGTTGAGATGGCCCCAGGGGTGGTAGTACAGAGCTGCCCCTATCTTCTGCTCGAGCACAAAAAAAACAAATAGTTCGGGAGGAGCTCAAGGCCATGCTCAACATGGGAGTAACTGAGGAGTCCAACAGTGACTGGAGCAGCCTGGTGGTCTTGGTTCCCAAGGCCGACAGGTCAGTTCAGTTTTGTGTGAACTTTAGAAAAGTCAACGCAGTGTCTAAATTTGATGCTTACCCAATACCTTGTATTGACGAACTGCTCAAAAGGTTAGGTTTGCGGCTCATTTTTATTCAACACTGGATTTGAAAAGGGGATATTGGCAGATTCCCTTGACTCCATTATCCCATGAAAAAAATGGCCTTTTCCACTCCATTTGGCTTACACCAGTTCGTCTTACTTCCATTTGCTTTGTTTGGAGCTCCCAATGAAATTCCAATGACTCATGGAAAGAATCCTCTGCCTGCACAACACCCGTGCTTCCACATACTTCAATGACATTATCATTTATAGTAATGATTGGCAGCAGCATCTGAAACATCTGATGGCTGTCCTGAGATCCTTGAGATGGGAGGGACTCATAGCAACCCGAAAAAGTGTGCAATTGGGCGGGTCGAAGTATGGTATCTGGGCTTCCATTTGGGTCATGGGCAGGTGCGTCCCCAACTTGACTGCAGCGATTGCGGCCTGCCCAAAACCCAAGACCCAAAAGGAGGTGAGACAGTTCCTGGGGCTGGCTGGCTAATATCGTAGGTTTGTGCCTAATTATTCATGAGGAGAGGAGAGGAGAGGAGCAACCGGTGCTGTACATCAGCCGTAAGCTCTCCATGAGGGAAACCAAGTACAGCACCATAGAAAAAGAGTATCTGGCCATCAAGCGGGTGGTCCTCACACTCCGGTACTACCTGTTGGGACGGGCCTTCATTTTCTGTTTGGACCATGCCCCACTCCAGTGGCTTCACCACATGAAGGATGCTAATGTGCGGATCAATTTTTTGTATCTAGTACTTCATCCGTTCAACTGCCACGTAGTCCACGGGCCGGGTGCACAGACGGCTGTCGTGGACTTCCTCTCCTGGCAGGGGAAGGGAGTGGGTGGCAGTCCGGGCAGCAGTCCGGACGGCTCCCCAGCCTGAGTTGGGTGGTGGGGGTATGTGGAGGCGGGGGTGTGGTTCAGCACCGTCTTGTGAATGGAGGGCGGAACGGGATAAGGTGGGAGACACAAATTACACACATCTGTGGGAAATTTTCTAATTATTGTACTGTGTTGCAGTGACACGGAAAACATAAGGAGGGGAGAGACAAGCACCTTGAGAGAACTTGGTGTGTGTGTGTGTGTGTGTTTGTATATACATGCATGAAATTCAAAGATGCACCACTGAAAAGTGAGTAAAAGGGAAAAGTGAAAGTAAAAATAAAGCCAGCCTGCCTCCTGTCTCCTAATTTCCCTATGTCAGGGAACGTTACAATATTACAATATTACACTGTTGTGTGTTACAATATTACAATATTGTTTTTGTTACAATATTACAATGCTCAAATATCTTACTATATTACACTGTTGTGTTATGTATAGCAATATTACATTGTTATATGTTACCACGCTGCAATGTTATAAAATTCCTACATGTTTACTGTAAGCATTATGTCAAACCTGGTAAAATATCTCTCTTAACGGCAACAGTGACTTAAACGATTGTTGAACTATTACAGTGTTTAATTGTTTTCAATTGAGTCCACAAAAATTAAGAGATTTTAACACTGTGAGTGTTAAATCAGCATCAGGAATTTTGCTGTGTGTGTTTTAGTGTTTTATTCAGTACTTCTAATGTTATAAACCACAATGCCATATAATAGCTAATGCATGCTACGCTCTCTCTCTCTTTTTTATGTACAGTTATAAAAAAGGGAAATATATTATGATCTAGTACATCACATCCTCTGTAATTAATAAGGCATCAGCTGAGCTGTGTTGATCTATTAATATTTATTACACATTATATGGGAGAGTAGCAGAGGGTATTATTATGCCTAACCTTCACATACTCTTTTGTTCCAGCACAAGATGCCATGTAAATGAGAACACGAATCCAGAGAAAGGGAGGATCCACCATTAGAGGGAGAAAAGGCTGTAATAGAGGCTCACGGGACTCTTTTCTGACACACAGTCATAGCTGAGTGGACGAATGTTCTGTAAGTCCCAGCGTCCTGACCGCATTTTATTCTTCTCATGAACTATAGCAGTGTGTCAGAGCCACTCAAGTGCAGAGAAACTTGTCATAGCAGAGCTGTGGCTGAAGATAAAAGACACGAGTCAGTGTGTTACACAGAGTTTGTCACTCATCCGGACTGCAATGGACACAAACTCTTCCAACAAGCTAGAGCTCACCAAGCAGCAATACCACATAAACTAGTGCCCTATTAAAAACTAATGCGTAGAATAATGAACTGATTACTATTTGTAATGTCCAATAAACAAATTAAAATGGCTTTGAAACATCTTATCTTCATGAATATGTATGATATGCAAATAGAAATCATCCCCATGGTCTTCCATCATCCCATATAACTAGCTAGCTAGTTAAGTGCTAGTATGCTAACTCACATGTCTCACTGGTAGACATGAGTGGAATTTCATTGTCAAACTTGTCATTTCAAGATTTATTCATCACAACCATTAGTTAGATTAGCTAGTTTGCCTGCTAGTTATCTGTTCCAGTATGTTCCACATGAGTAGGATTTCAAGTAGGATTGAAGTCTTACGCTGCATCATCAGCAATTTATAGAACTTCAACAAGCAAGCTTTGATCATATCTGACATTAGCTTAGCATGCAGGTTGTGCAGTACTATTCAGGTTACCTGATATCCACTGCTAGTTAGCATGTCTGACATGTTGTTATTCAGTAATAATGAGCATATCAGTGTTAGTCATTGAGCTTAAATCTTGTGACCACAAACTAAGCTCATGGGTAACACTTCTCAAATAAGTTTTGACAGAGAAGTACCGAAAAAATACCCCATTCTTAACAGGAAATTTTGAATTTAATGCTGGTAACACATTTCACCTTAAACCAGTCTATACAATCAGCAGCAGTCATTCATGAAGCCTTTCATTTTGGTTATACAAAACGTCATCACCAGAGCCTATTTAGTTCTGCCCTGTTAAACTGAACAGTTACATTGATGATAAAGTGGGACCAGATGAATGAACCTTCTTGGAATATTGGAATGTAAAAATAATGGAATATTAGCCTATTGAGTAAATTGAATGAGACTCTTTATTAACATATTATGTAAATTTGTAAAGTTTTTTTTTTTATTATATATTAATGATTTAAAAATGGCCTGTTCAAATAAGCTTTTATTATATGCAGACGATGCAGCAATAATTGTGTCTCATGAGAGGAAGGAAAATATTGAAAATGAATTAAGTAGAGAGATTGAAGGGGTCTCCAAATGGTTTTGCCATAATAAACTGTCTTTACATTTGGGGAAAACTGAAGTTATATTATTCGGCTCGGCTGCTAAATTAAAAAAATGGTAGATTAGAGTTAAAGGTTGGAGATCAAATAATTACACCTAAACGAGAAGTAAAATATTTGGGTTGTGTTTTGGACAGTAATTTGACAGGAGAAAAGATGGCTGCTTTAGCTCATTCAAAAATTTGTAATCGAATACATTTTTGAGCAAGACAGGCGGCTTTCTTAGATACTCAAACTTTAAAAATGTTGGCTGGTGCATTAGTGCAGTCACACTTTGATTACGCTGCAGCTTTTCGATATAGCGGCATTTCAAAGAAGTTAAAAAATAAATTGCAGACTGCTCAAAATAAGTTGTGTAGGGTTATTTTGAAAGTAGATCCACTGATGCATTTGCGAGATGAACATTATAGGAAAATTTGTTTATTAAAAGTCGAAAAAAGGGTAATTTTTCGTTTAAGATATTAAAGAAAATGGTTCCAAAGTATCTGTTAGAATATTATGTATTTGTAAGAGAGGTTCACTGTCATTCTACAAGGGCGAGTAGTAATGATATATATCCTTGTAGGTTTAAGAGTGAAACGGGGAAAAATTCTTTTTTATATACTAGCTCTGTTGCTAGGAATAAATTACCTGGGTGTATTCAAGAGATACAAGCTGATAGTATTTTTAGAAGGGAAGTGAAAAAATGGTAGTTTTATCATTGATGTTTTGAAGTTTGTGTGGCGAGTTTCTGAACTTGATGTTGATTGCACTCCATTTATGGTTTGTTCGTCCATTTTTTAAAATACCAAGAACCACAATGGAAATATTTTTTTGTGTATTTTATCCTCGACAGGTTTGAAATGTGTATGAATTAGTCTTTTTGGATTTTTTTTTTGTATTATGTTTTAAAGTTTGTCAAATAAAAGAAACAAACAAAAGTATCAAAAGTATTATCGACTATACAAAATAATAATAATAATATATTAGCAGTGCATTAGCAAAGTCATATATAAGAAATGGAGTATGTTATTCTTCTGCCATAACAATATGACTTCAAATAACATATGAGTGACACTTTCTGAAGTGTTTAACCTTGCTTTGAAGAGGAAAATACAAGACATGCTTTCACAGTTATAAAATATTCTAGATATAAAAGACATCAGAGAGATCACATTCATGACATTCATGGTGATCTGCTGTAATGTTTAAACTCTGAAGGACGATCACTGTTGAGACAAGATTAAAAGGCATCATGTGGTCAAAATGAATTGTTGCACAAGAGTTGCCAATATTTTCATTATAAAGTGGCTTGGCTTGAAAATAAGGGAAATAATTTTAAAATGGTGGTGTAGCAGGTAGCATAGCTACCATCGTTTGACTGCTCAAAAATCACCATAAAAAATTCATTTTAAACAAAGCTAATGGAAGCTAAAATAATGGAAGCTAACAGAGCTAACAAAAGCTAACGTAAGGTTTCTTCAAACTTCGTCCCACATATCTGACCTGAGCTTGATGCTTGTGTGACATGACACCAAAATACTGTATGTACAGAGAAAGTGATTTGATTTCAACATGGCCACTACTACGGTGGAGAATTTGCTCTATAACATCATTTTGTCCATTGTTACAGATTACAGTGCCACATAAGCAAGTCTGTTTGAAATATTGAATAACTCACCAAAGCGGTTTGAGGTGAATTTGTGATGTTTTTAAGCCTATTGTTTGTTGTTGCTGATATGTTAGCTATAAGCTTCCTTTACTTTTTAGCTACAGCGGCCTTGTGGGTTCAAGGCAAGAAGCAAAACTCAGCAAAAAGTTCTGTGAGTTTAAGAGTTGTCAACACTTAATGACCAACACTTCATATTGATACTCCTTCATGCAGTATGTTACCATATTTCAGTAAGCCACACTTTTTGACTAAAGGCCATGCTAGTGCATTTAGACATTTGGACCAGACTATGCATGTATTATACTCAAGTCATTTTCAGTTCCACACCATATGAGAGGGTGTGAATTGTGTTTTATATTATTTCATTTGCTGTCGGATCAGAGATGTATTTGTAGCTCATGAGCTGAGCTGCCATCATTAAAGCATCTCTCGCATTTTCTCTGTTTTACTTCAGTCCAACTCTCACCAACACTTCTCTCTCTCTCTCTCTCCTGTTTGACATTTTGGCTTGGTCTCTGCATCAAGAAATCCCACTGAGTATAGTGGTATTTCTTCTGTTTGAAATGCAAAGTGAAAACCAACCCAGTGGGCTTGGGGTCTTTCTGAAGCGTCTTTCAGAACTGTGGCTCAGATCTTTTTCAAAATACAATATGATCCAAAAGTCTGAGTTCATATCCAAAAAGTTGATTTGTCTTAGATTAAATAATCACTGTTCCTAACTCAGCTGTCAGGAAGTGATATTACCACTTAAAATTGTTTATCTTTTTCCTACTTCTTCTTTGCATTGCTATCTGCAATTCACATAAAGTTAATATCTATACTGTATTTATTATTGTTATTATTTCTACAGTTTTCCCTACAATTGCTGGATATATAAGTGTTAAATTGGGAACTTTTCTATGCTCCCGTGTCTCATTTGGGAGGCAGCTACCATCTGAGCTTTATTATTTTGAACTCAGTGTAGAAATGGATGTGGTCAGGACCAATAACAGGTCTGGAAGTGTTTCTGAAGTATTTTTAGTTTTGCATCACATGGAAAATGCTTACTTCCAATTTAAGGACTATTTACATCTACTGTAACTTTTTAAACATTTCCCAAAAATTATAGAATAATAGATGCTTTGGAGGACTTTTAAAATGTTGGTTCATATCACCTACAGACTGTATTCACTGAGAACCCATTAAGAAGAGAGAAAAGTAAACTAAAAAGTGCAGTCCAGCAGGCTGAGTAAACTGGCTATTATGATGACAACTACATCTGGTATAAAGCCCAACGTTATATTCACATATTTCACAATATCATGATTTGAATCAGTTCCTGTTGCATGCTATCTTATAAAAGATTTTTAATGGACTACACTTTTAAAAAGTGGTGAGGACAAATCCAGGCATAGCAAACAAAGTGTTGAAGATACTATATGTGTCCCAGGGTCCACAGCGTACATTATGCCTGTGGGTGTAGGCAATCCCATAATATAGACCCTTTTCACACTTCTTGATCCAGTGTGATGGAAATCGTCATAGCAACAGCACTATTAATGAATGAGCATGCTGATCCACCTTGTAAAATCGAACATGTTCTAGCACTTATATAGTCTACTGAAATAAGAGATTACAGCAACAATCAGACGTGTAACCTCATGGTTAATAAGTGCATGTTAAATTGGTATAGCACTTTTATTTGAAATAACAGAATTTGGTATACTGTACATGTTCAAACAGCATTAAAAAGAATGCATGTTCCCTCCATGCACAATAAAAATATGTGACAGTTTTATATTTATATATTATTATAACTATATTGTATGTATGTATATATTATAAACAACAGCATAGTGCATTATTTAACTTCCATGTGTTAGAGAAAAGAATACACTATAGTTAATCTCAGTTTGCACTTTTATTATGTTACTTATACAGTATGCAGTGGTTCTAGCGGTGTAAATCAGCATCGCTATTCCCATCAACTAATCGTGCTTAATACTTATGCAGCTAACCCGCTGGCCACTAATGCTGCATTCATGACCAAGTGGAACTGGGAATTTTACTATAAAACCTAGTAGAAATCTTCCATTTAAACTTGTAATTCCCACTTGGAAAGTCAGATTTTATTTATTCAAGAGCTCTGATTTCTCAGAGTTGAACTTCATTTCAACTGTGACCTCATTTAAACATGAAATTCAAACTAAAAATAAGAAGTTGGAGCATATAAGGAATAAAACACACCGCCACATGCCACATAGGAAAATAATCAACAATGAGGTGGCATCACACCACACCGTCATTGATTATTTACTAATCACAATATGTCTCAAGATATTTTATTCCTCTTTTGGTACAGCAATTTGTCAAGCTTTACAAGATTTAATAAATTGAAAAGTGACATTTTGTCCTATCATTTAATGTTGTAGAACGTCTCACTTTAATTATAACACCTATAAACAGTCTCTCTTATTTCTCTTTTGAAATTAATAAGACAAAAAAACACAGCTTGTCATGTTACCTACCAAAAAAGTGCAAACTGATGTCCTGAAGGCTTTCCAATGGTGGAAATCTTACTGTTACTGTTATAAAACATAAATGTCTTGTTTAAAAATTTTCAATATTATTAGTTTTAGTTTGCCACAAATAAGAAAAATAATGTTTTTTTGTTTTGTTTTGTTTTTTTTACCTACCTTCTTACCTACACACATTTCTCAATACTATGTTCACTTTTTCCAAACTCTTCACGCAGTGCTGGCTTTACTAGCATGAAGCTCAGCACAGCTGTTCATTTCACATCCAAAATGCACTAAACTACAGAAACACCTCATACATGCCTCAAAACCAACTCTCAGTTTGAGAATTAATCAGTGCTGTGGTATAAGCTTTCTTACCACACTTTCAAGTTTCTGTATTTATGTATTTCTGTATTTATGTATGATATATCATTACATCACTGGCAATTTGAAATCATCTGTTTCATCTGTTACATCAGATTAAATGAAAAAATCAGGACTGTTGTATTCAGACTTTTGTACTTGCTCAACAGCATCATGGTAGTACATCAGATCCCCAGTATGCATTGACTCAAAAGCACAAGTGTGACCTCTGATCTTATCTCTGTAGCTGCTCGTGTTGTTTTCTTGTGCTATCTTCTCACTGACACACACGGAGTTAACACTCAGGGTTTGCACTCACCCTCCAGTTTTCTTTTCCTGCTCGGTTGTAATTAAAACGGCAGGTGGGAGATCCAGTGTTTCCTCCTCCCAGTGTGAAGTGGAAACCATCTGGTTCAAAGGAAGGTTATTGTATTCAAACACAACAAGAGGTTAAAGCATCAAAAAGCAACAGAACCGGTGATCTGACCTAAAAGTTCAAGGCCGAAAAAACAGAACATGCTGCTGATGTGCTGCAGTCCTTCCGTGACGCAGAGCATGAAATCTGAGATAAGTTTAAGTTCACCAGTGGAATGATATCCCTGGGACGTCTCTCACCTTCTCACCTTCAAGATGCTGCTGAGTCCCAAGACGAATCACAACTCATTGCTGTGTTAATATTTCATAGGCTCTAGATAAGGTCCTGAGTGCACTACCATGATCTACTTTCACTCCAAATATCAAACATGTACTCTCTACAATCCCTCTCATTTCTAACCACTTAACCATCACCATTGTTTAATGACTCATTTTATTATTCAGTGTCTGCCCTGTTACACCAAGACACAAGATCATGAGAAAAGTAAGTAAGGATTTTAATAAAACACAAGTTAGGTATAGGGAGAAGCATGGGGCCTCAAATACTCTCAAGTGAAAACAAATTCACAAAATCCATTTAATCTTAAATCCAGTTTGACATACCATTAGAAATGGAGTCATAATACTAGATAATCTTATAGAGACTGCACAGATTACAGTCAGTGATGTCAAAGACAGAGAGTGAACAACAAATGTCCTTATTCTAGCTATTTAGAAGTGAACTTCCTCTCTAACCATGGCTTTAAGTTGAACAATGATGATGAAACAATGCGACAAATGAGCTACAATGCAACAAATTCTCATATAATCGCTGTACTACTACAAGATGCCCTGACCTCACATTTAAACACAAGTACAGTGAAAATGAAGATACTAGCCAGAATCTCACCTATATGAGGCAGACACCGATGTGATGCTAGTGATGATACAGTTTAGAGAACAACACAGCTAAGGACTTGTATGGTGGACATTCCACAAAATCAAATTCTAATAAATAATAAATTGATTTTTTTTTAATGTGTGGTTATTTAAGAAAGAAAAATGTCTAATTGTGGATATGGTGAAGCTATATTTTTGTAAGGAGATAGGAGTCTCAAGTGTCAGTGCTTTGTAACAAAGAGTACGTTTTCCATCATGGGAAGCTCTTCAGTAGAGAGAACTTTAACTTTTTCGGTTTCTCTGTAACACGACACACAGTGGTTTTTAGTCTTATTAAGTTTAAGAGAGAGAAAAGGGAGGTTGGTGAGGGAATAACTGTTTACACCCACTATAACGCAAATTATAACATGAACTAACTCAAGTTTAAACGGATAATAAGTGCAAATGGCATTCTTTAATGAATACAAGATTTTAATCTTCGGGAAATCGCTGTGGTTTAGTAGGAATAAAACACTTCAGGATGTGCTGTTATGGGAAAATAATCAACTTCATATTTGATTATTTTCCTGTAACAGGATGCCGGGTTTCACGCTGGTTGACTTTTGGCCTGGCTTTGCTGTCGCAGACAAAAATCACACATTGTAAAAGAATTCTTTAGTCACGAGTTGAGATGGTCCAAAAGCCAACAATAAGAGGACGGCACAGGATTATGTCGTATGTTTATGCGAAACTCACGGGGCAGCTACAAATATGGTAATGGCAATGACAGAATATAAACAAAACATGTTAATGGACAGAAAAAGTTATCCTTATTCCCTCAAGCTCACTTTAAAGAATGGTTCTATTTGTGTGACCCCATTTTATGCACTAGATTGGATTACGCTGATTGATGATTTTCATAAGCAGAATGTAGTAATTTTCTTTAATCGCAGGTCTATCGTTAGAGGATCTTCATCATGTAAGCTGGCATGGAGAACATGTTATCGCACAGTCTGTTAGACGATTCGGCCGAGACTTTATTGGGATCTCATACAGTGTGGCAAGTAATAATTTTAAAAGACCGCTGTAATCCCACAGCGTAAAACCGGATTTACATGCACCCTGTGAATACTGACATAAGCTTTTCATATGTACTCAAGCAGTATTCTATAAATATGTCAGGATATTATGAGTGTGCTATAAAGCAAAATAAAGTGTTACACTGAGAAACCTTCATTTGGTTTATCGAGGACCTTTTATACTCTAACATACAGGAAGGGCATCATTTCCCAGTGAAGACATCATCTAAATCCAGATCTCGATGGGATAAGAGTCAAGCACTACACCTAAATGTAAGCTTCCATGAAATCCTGTTGTTCTCGCACCAGAGACAGCAATCCCTTCTGAAAACGTGTAAAACTGTACAAATCCGATGGGATTAAACTTTTTTTTGAAGTACAGCTGCAGAGGCGGTTTCAGAGGGATGCGGTGTTCACGAAGCAGCAACAAAAGCGACGCTTCAGCTGCCAGGTTTATCCAACGTGAATTCAGCATCTGTTAACGATGCAGACTAATGAAGGTTTCCGCGTCTGAGAAGAATAACTCTCAGGTTTTATTTCATATAAATTAGTACATGCCAAATATATCATACCGTTATGCAAATGTACATGCAGGGTGGAATTTCAGACAATGATAAGCATTCTGGTCCATGACCAAGTGATCTTTTAGGATCTACGTTTCTATGTTTCATCCACCATGTAATGAAAAAATGTGCTTTCTTCTATCTCCATGTAAGTGGTGGAGTTATGCCTCTTGTTGAAAAGCACAATGGCTAAAAATGCCACTATCTGTACACAATATGGCCAAAAGTTTGTGAACACTTCACATAACCTCCACTCTTCATGAGAAGGCTTTCCAGTAGATTTTGGAGCGTAGCTGTGGTGATTTGTGTCCAGTCAACCACAAGCGCATTAGTGAGGTCAGGCAGTGATGTCAGGTGGTGGCCTGAGGGATAGTCAGCGCTCCAGTTCATCCCAAAGGTGTTCAGTGGGCTTGAGGTCAGGGCTCTGTGCAGGCCACAGGACCCTTATTTCCAGTGAAGGGACATTGTAATGCTACAGCATACAAAGACATTCTATACAATTATGTACTTTAAACTGTGACCCACATATGGCTGTGATGGGCAGGTGTCCACAAACGTTTGGCCATACAGTGTATATGTATTTTTGCATATAGGTATATTGTATTCAGGTTTAAACAGGAAGTGAGTGTGGCCTTTTGTTATACCCCAGAAACACTAAAACAAGAAACCTTTGGGTTGTTTGGGAATTTTGGCTCTGACAGTTCCTCAAGTTCATAACTGGTCTCAGCTACAGATGTACATGGGACTGTTTTTGTAATCCTGCTCACACAGTTATGATTTTTTTGTTTTTACATGTCTGTGTTATTTTCTAACAAATTTAGTTGGTTTTGCTTCCCAAGAAGCTTTATTTCTGAATGCTGGAGCTGCAAAGCTAATATAGTTAACAAGAAAGGAAAGCTTATCACTACCATTTTAACTTATTGTCACATACATGTCTCAAAATAATATAACCAAATAAATGGTTAATCAAATTATATACAGTATTATCAACCAAATCACTTCTAACATACAATTCTTCATTCACACTTGGGTCACAACTCCTACAGTACCTTCGACTGATGCTGTCATACACAGCCATTAGGTCTGTATGAACATGGCTACAGCTGTGGTAAAGGAAATACTGTATACATTTTCATTTTGGCCTTCTTTAATCCCACTTGGACAATGAAGCCCTTTTGATTCAGAGCTACACCTGTCAAAAACCGTGCAATCAGAAAATCATTTTTAATAGCCTCTAGTGTTTTAAATCATCTTCTGCAGTTTTTTTTTTTTTTTTGTATCTGAGTATGTCAAGCAGATCTGCCTGTTAACATTGTGACATGAAGCTTTGCTCTTAATCAATAATTTAATTTGCTCATATTAATACTGCTCACCTCGAGGGTACAGCGGAGGAAACATTACTGAAAAAGGTATTTTCTGGACTTGCTTTTATGATCTAGCCTAACAAAGCCTTTATTTGATTTTTGAAATTCTGTACATTTCTAAAGGGGATATTTACATAGTGCAGGCCAAGACTTAGGTCCAAAATTCGACCTGTTTATAATTCACCAGTTAGCAGTTGTCTTCAATCATTTAAATATGGGCAGGAAATGCCCATGTAATAGGACACATTTTTATTGAATCAGGATAACGTAAATACTTAGAACATCCACAAATGCGGGTTGTAAGAAAAGGAGTTTTAAAGGCTTCGATTGTAGTCACTTTTCTGGGCTATCTATAGACAGTATTGTGGAAAAAAATGTGCAACATATGATCACAAATTTCACTGCACCAGTGGATTTCAAAATGCAAAGCCAACTGTTGCATCTCTCCACCCAGATGAGCACAGACTTGTTCATTTTTGACAAGGAAATTAGCAACCGAGCATGAAGAATATAACAAATTATCAATTACTGAAAATAGTTAAACTATTAAACCTATAAAAGTAAAATAAATAAATAAATAAATAAATAAAAGATCACAGGACAACCTTTAAATTCAGTGAATGGCGGGGATATCACATATTATACAATTATTTTGGATAACTGTTTTTAGAGGACTGTTCATCATGCGTTGTATAATATCCTATCCACATCCTATGAATAGTTGACAGATTTATCATGCCTTACACAGTCCTTATATTACAGCTCATATATTAGCACAAAGCACTGAGCTATAAACATCAAGGAAGTGTTCAACAGGTGAGAATACGAGGTGTGCTTTCTGATCAACCCATCAATCACTCAGTAAGAAGTCTCTTTTTATTTCTCTTTATTGTAAATATACCCAGTAACATTCATCAAGCAGAAAAGCACAGAGACAGTGCAGTTTGTTTTAAAACTAGCTGTTGATGATGGTCTCATAGATTGAAAGATGTTGTTAGATAGATAGATAGATAGATAGATAGATAGATAGATAGATAGATAGATAGATAGATAGATAAACACATATGGATATGAATACATATTATTCATTGAACAGTAAAGTTCTAAACCGATACAAATACAGATAGGTTTTCCAGAAAGGTTCACAGAGCATCTGGTTGAGACTAGAAGTGTGCATCAGGACTGGGATCCCATGGGATACAACAAAAATGTCATGCCAGGGAGAGGTTTTTACTTTCCAGTGGACGCAAGCAAGGGTCAGATATGAAGCTGGTGGGACAAACAGAGACCATGTTCATTAACACCATTCATTCTTTCATCCTTAGTAACTGTCTGGTCAGGGACACGGTGGTTTAAATTAGGCTGCTACTTGTTATGGTTTGGGAAATAGTGCCAAATAATTCATGAGCATGAGCAAATCAAAATAATAACTAAGTGGGAGGGATTAAAAAACAATCCCACACACATCTCTAGTTGAGACCAATTATAGTGTCATTGTGTTATATCCGTAATACATACATACATACATGCATGCATACACACATACATACATGCACACATATATAGAGAGAGAGACTAATGCCAGACCAAAGTCCGAAAATCGCTGCTATGATTAAAAAAGTCTGCTATTATTAAAAATTAATGTTCAATTTTGTCCAGTTTGCTCTGTGGCGATTTTCGGTGTGTGTCATGAGCTATTGATTTTAATAAGATGGAATTGCTGTAGACTCAAGAAATGATGCGTGCATGAAAGCATACACTGGCACTGACTGAGCCAATCAGGATTAATGTACCGTAAACTTATCAAGATCTGTATAAAAAAGAATAAATGTATTTTGCAATAAATAAACAAACTAAATAAATAAACTAAATAACTGGCCAAAGAAGTTGTCGGGAGTATTCTGTAAAAAGTGTTAATAGCATAATACATTACATACATACATATATATATATATATATATATATATATATATATATATATATATATATATATATATATATATATATATATATATGCAGTATGTATGTATGTATATACAGTACTGTGCAAAAGTCCTAGACAACCTATGTTCTTTTAGCAACATAATGTAGAAACATTTATTTCCATTTATTTCCATTTCTTTGCATGTGCCTAAGACTTTTGTACAGTACTGTGTGTGTGTATATATATATGGCCAATATCAGCAAAAAATGGTGGACTGGATATCAGAGGAAAAAGGAATAAATCTAATGCTGTAACAAGATTTAAAAGGTCGGAATTGGATTTGGAAAAGAATTTTTTTTTTTGGATCTGGAAATGTTGACAAATAAAGAGACTAGATTGTATTTTTTTGCTAAGACTGATTTTTCTTATATTTATACTTTATTATATTTATTATATTTGCAATGTGATTTTTGTGTGAAAATAAAAAGTGAGGTTTTGTGTAAGTCGTGCTTTTTTTCCCTGCATTTTTTAAAGTGCCTTCAGTTAAAAAAAAAATGAGTACAAATTTTGTTAGAAAAGTTTATTTTATGACTTGTGCATTATTGAGTCAGTACCAAAACATTTCATATTTCCAAACAAATTACTTTTCCAAAAAAAAAAAAAAAAAAAACTGTTACAGGAAAATAGCAACATATTACGTAACAGACCACTTTTTAGAGGGAAAAAAAAAACCTAATGAAGGCTGCTGGGATTTTGCATGCAACAGTCTGTCAAAGTCTCCAGAAGAACTGTGGCATGTTCTCCATTATGCTCGGTAAAACGTACCAGTCAATTTCCTTATAGCAGTGCATAAATTGTACCTGACTTTTGCTGCTTTTGCAGTACTGTACATACATTTTATATATCAGTATCAGTTATTTGCTGTAAATCATTTTTAACCATGAAAACCTGCAAAATGTATACACTGCCCTCCAAAAGTTTGGAAACGCCTGAACAAAATAGGGTTTTTGGGCAATATCAGCATAAATCCTCTTTAGTTAGTGACCATTTTGCATTGATAATAAGGGACAACACTAGGCATCCGAGCAGTCAGTTTATTCAAACATTGACTTGATATATTACTCCAAGCCTCCTGGAGGATTGCCCAAAGAT
>CM040996.1:13463085-13475760 GCA_022985145.1 Pangasius djambal
AATCCAAAATTTGAGTATTCTTCTATGTTATGTTCATGTTTATGTTCATAAACTTTTTATTTAATAAAATATGTTTTCATAGTTTGTGTTGTCCCTTATTATCAATGCAAAATGGTCACTAACTAAAGAGGATTTATGCTGATATTGCCCAAAAACCCTATTTTGTTCAGGCGTTTCCAAACTTTTGGAGGGCAGTGTACATTGTAGACATATCCCGTAAATCAGCGTTCACCAATATATCACTATGCTGTTCTTCTTCTTTCGGCTGCTCCCGTTAGGGGTCGATCACAGTGGATCATTGGGCCACATATTTGATTTGGCACAGTTTTTATGCCGGATGCCTTTCATGACGCAACCCTCCCCAGTTTTATCTGGGCTTGGGCCTAACCACTAGTCCTCCAGGGACCTCACCAGTATATCACTATAAATGACAAAAAAATAAAACACTGAATTATAATCTCTACACAAAACAAGACAATCAATGTCAGAGCTGGTACAAATATTTATTTGAAAAAAGTTATGATGCGAAGGCATCCACGTAAGCAGAATATAGAGGGGCCTATCAAGTGCAGTTTTGTCCCTAAGTTGATTTTAACTTTAAATGTGTCAAAGTGAGAGAAAACTTCCACTGTCCACTGGAAGTGTATGGACAAAAATGGTCATATGGAGGGATGAAAAAGAGGGGTGCAATTTAATAAATATTTTTTTAATGGTTTAAACAACACATTAGGCATATCATGACGGTTTCTGAAAGGTTTGCAGGTTGTAGTTTTAACGTGAAAAAGATCATTTAGAAAAATTACGGAGGAGGAGAAGAAGAAAAAAGAAGAAATAAATATAGATAGGTTTTTGTGAATAAGTCCTGGGATGAGCACAAGGCAGTCGTTAGGGTTACAGCAGCAGTTTTACGTACAAATCTACAGTATCCAGGTGAGATTATCCACTTTTTGGGAAGTGCAAATCCGTACCCTGTCCATGTGGGACCATCCACAACAGCAAAAAGAGAGTCACAAGTGCAGAATCTCCAAGCAGAAGTAGAGCAACAGGATGAATCAGGCAGGTCCAGAGGATGAGAGGAGCTGCCTTGTGCTCATAGTGTGTCAGGATCAGACACAGACATCACACCAGCATCACATCAAATACTGTCAAGACTTGAGACTATAATTTCAAAAAGATCATCTCTAAGACATGGTGGAGGACCAGGCTGGCAGACATGAATGTAACCCAGTTGATTGAATAGAGAGTCAAATATTATGCCACCCACCAAGAATATGCTACTTACACCTCGATCTTGTACATGCTGCTGATAGGAATGTTTTTTCTTTGTTGTACAAGTTGTCAGTGGACTAGACTCGAATGTTTGTTTGTCTATGACACAAAATCTGCAAAATAAAAAAAAAAAGTGCTGCTGCTGAAACTTTCTAGAAAGCCACCAACACCCAAGATTATCTCTGGCTATAGCACATAACTGTTCCATCCCTCAAAACAATGCAGTTATCCTCTAGGTCCTTCAAGTCTTTTATCAGGACACTGAAAACCTTTTTTGTTGTCCGAAATACTTTATTGTCTTCTTCCCTGCAGAGAAGAACAAGCTGCATGTGATCAATATTTGACCTATTGTGTGACAAAATTGTGTTGCCAAGCATCAGATACACTGCCGGTACCTTGTTTTTTTCTTTTTCTTTCTTTTTTTTTTTTTTTTTTTTTTGTTTTTGGCCTGACCCTAATGGACTGACAACCTCAAAAGAATCTTGTTAGAGAATTAAAGCTAAGTGTTCCACAATACTTACTATTACTAGTACTAATACTAGTTGGCTTGTATGGTACCTGAGCACGAAGGGTAACAGAATTTAGCATGGGTAATTGGGTACAGCTTATAGCAAAAAAGGTTACAGCAAAAAAAAAAAAAAAAATGAAAGAAAGAAAAATGACAATACACACTTTCTGCTGCTCTAGATGGTTCCACATGTATACACAAAAAACAATTTATATCCGAGACTCACCCTTTCAATAATTTTCAATTTTCAATAACTTTCACTCGCCCTTTGAATAATCTCACCTGGATCATAAATAATCAGTGCATCATGAACATCTTTTCCACATACTTAGTAATATTCGACTGTATAATATACAGCTGTAGAAGTGTAATAATTTATGAACCCACTATTGGTGTTACCCAGAAGAGGACAGGTTCCCTATTGATTCTAGTTTCTCTCAAGGGTTCTTCTTCATGTCATCTCACGGAGTTTTTCCTTACCAATGTCTTCTTTGTGTATGTTTATTTAAAACCACATCCGGGTTTCTGCTTTGTTGGATTCATGTTGCTTTGTGTCTATTGTTAAAAGCAATGCATAAATATAATTGAATTGATTTGAATGGAATTGAAGTGAATTGAAAAATGTCGTGTCATGTGTAACTTTCCAAGGGAAACCAAACTGCAACTTCCAGTACAAAAGCACTTTTTGCTTGATGTAGCTACCTAGCTAACTAATTGGCTTAAAAAAAATAGTATTTGTGGACCTCTAAAGCACTGCAACACACAATTGCAAATTGTAAAAGAGTGAAAACGGTTTTCGTGTAAATTTAGTAAAAACTATAGCAGCTTGTTACAATTTACAAATAAATGGAAGACATATAATATGTGTTAAGTTAATCTCACAAGAAACTCACACAGTTAAAAAAGTGAGAGCAGTATGGTTGAATTTCATATGAATTAAATCATTAAAAAAAAGGTGTTGTAACCTTAACCTTAATCGTTTTTTAAATACAAATTGAATTATGGTGAATTTTTGAGTGTGAGATCATGCTGATATATTTCTTGCTATTCATGTGACCTAATTTATATAATATGTTAAGGTTATATAATAAGGTTACAGTTATGATCAGTATGACTACAGGGCCATATAAAGAGTATAGTTAAAATCTGTTTTTCATAAGAAGTTATACTGCTAAAAGAGGTATAAATAAATGAAGAAATCAATAAACAAGCAAATAAACAATCTTGCTCCATGTTTTCATGGTCTCATTTTCTCTACTTGCTGCTCAAATGCAGGCTCTGTGTGGTAAGGGAAGTCAAGGTTGATTCAGCTTAGTGACACATGCATGCAAGCGTGCATGTCGGCACACGTACGTGAGTGCGTGCACGTGTCTGATGCCTGGAGAACCTTGACACTTGAAGTGTTCGGCTGATGACAGCTCACAGTGAATCTTCCACCCACAGGGAGCCGCTTCACACAGCTTTATTGATGCCAGCGGTAAAAATGCACACGAACACATCACTTATACATGGAGTGTCCTGTAGTGTTCACTACTTAGCAATATCTTTAGATTTTGCAGGAATACAACAGTACTATTTATTGCAAAATCCCCCAATCTATCTTCTCTTCATCTCAGTGATGATCAATATAAACGATCGTGATGGAAACAGAGCCCGAAGTCACTTCCCACGCTCAGGGATCCTCCTGATGGCAGGTGTGTGTATACAGGTGGGAGTGGAAATAAGAGATTGAGAGAATTGGACCAACACTTTTATTTCACTGACACTTTTGTTTCACGAAATAGCCTGAACATCAGCTATGGAAAAGAAACATGAATTTTATCCATTGCTGCTGAAATTTGCAGTCATTTACTACTTGTGACCCATTTAAACATTATCACCATTTACTGAATGTTCCTTAAATTTATGCTTTTTAAAGAAGCAGTTTCTGAAAACATTGCAAACTCCAGATAGATAAAACCTATAATATAATCTATATATAATCTGGATCAGCCGTAACATTAAAACCAACTGTTAAAACCACCGTCTAATCGCTGTTCAGACTTTTATAGGCAAATACACAAGAGTCTATGAATGGATCATTATTAGAGTGATTATAATGTTTCTAGCATGTTATATGTTTGGCAACAGTTCTTTTAATCTTAAAAGATGAAGTGTGTAGCTTTTTAGTTCTTTAATAACCATGTGGAAAGACGTATCATGGCCATATTCCAGGATGACACTGCCAAGATTCATCAGGGTTAAACTTGTGAAAGAATGGTCCACACATGAATTGGCACCTCTGAGTCTCTCTAAGCTCACCCCTGACCTTAACCTCAGTGAAAGGCTTTGGGACGTGCTGGAGGAGACTTTAAACAGTGCTCACCTCTTGCATTGTCAATACAAGATCTTGACCGAAAACTGATGCACCGCTTGATGGAAATCAATGTTGTGATGTTATTTCCATCAAGAGGTGCATCAGTTTTTGGTCAAGCTCTTGTACTGACAACGAAAGAGGTGAGCACTCTGTAAAGTCTCCTCCAGCACATCCCAAAGACTTTCACTGAGGTTAAGGTCAGGACTCAGAGGTGCCAATTCATGTGTGAAAATGATTCTTTATGCTCTCTGAACCATTCTTTCACAATTTTAACCCTGATGAATCCCTGATGGGAAAAAAGCTATAGTAAGGAAATACAGTAGCTGTTCTCTGCTGAACACAAAATACCTTTGATTCTGCCAATATCTTAACGAAAAGAACCTTCAAATCTGCAAAAAAAAATCAGTGCAAGTCTATGGGGAACACTTACTTTCACACTCTTTCTCAATGGCTGTAATATGGATATCTATTGTTAGACACAGTCTAACAAAGGACATTAGCTTTATTAAAGAAATTAAGCTGAGTGGCATTAAATGTATTCACCTCTTACTTACTAGTTTCTTACTTTTGTAGTGCTGGAACTGACATGGATTAATTAGGATTATACTGTATGTCATGAATGTATACAAAATAGCCCATAATACTGAAGGGTTTGGGGGTCAATATAGTTTGCAAAATTATTTAAAAATTAAAAAATGTAAAATTTGTGATTGCAGGAGTCTGTTAGTGAACATACCTACCTCATGAAGACCAAGGAGGTGTCGAAACAAGTCCGGACAAAGTACTGGGAAAGTATCAATCATAAATAATCAATTATAAATAATAAAAATCCCAAACATTCTACAGAGTATTATATCCATTATAAAAACATGGAAAGAACAAGGCTCTCCACCAAACATCAGTGATTGGGTACAGAGGACATTAATCAGAGAAGCAGCCATACAAATGTAAGTCATTTTGCAAACTTTATTGATTTTTTCCCCACTTAAATAATCCCATTTAAGCCCATTTCAGTTCCAGGCGGTAACACTACTAAAAGTTAGTGTTAGAAGGTCAATACTTATGCAAGGCCCTGTAAATCAGTCTACCTTATAAACGGGTCATTTTTGTCCAAACAGAACAAGAATACAGTCATGCAAAGCTGCAGGCCTTGATGAATAGCACTGAAAGTCACACAGCCTTGGGCTCTGTTGCTCAGAGCAGCAGAACGAAAGTGCCAGAACGATTAAATACATACTTACTAACTCAGGCTCAAATTCTCTCATTCTGCTTTTCTTTTTCTCCTTCCAACAGAGTAATGTTAAATTGATCCTTCCTACAGTGGAAAGATGGCTACTAAATAGCAGAATCAGGGTCACTGTGCTTATTGGCCCCAATAAAGTTATTCCATAAATGATATTTTATAAAATATAACAGGACATCTGCTCAGCCTTATGCTTCAGGTCAAAGTGTTGCATTAGTTAAACATAATATTCTGCCTGTATGATATATATATATATATATATATATATATATATATATATATATATATATATATATATATATATATATATACATACACACACAAATCAATAGCTGGGGAGGCTATTAATGAATTCTCAAGGTTGGCCTAAAGACTGCACTAATGAAATAGAAATGTTAATCAAAGCATACAAGCTTGATGTGTGTGCTCTTTGTGTGCAAATCAGATATCTCCAATCAATATGCAAGGCTTTGGCAGCATGATAAATATCTTGAGAAATGTTAAATTAATTTGTGCTTCTTTATTGCACATTATTAATGATCCTGATTCTCTTATCATTCTGTTTCCTAGTGTGCATCTGTTTTTACACACTCCAAACCAAGACCAAACAAACTCGCACACATCCGTCAATGCCTGTATTTTAATTTTCGTAAAGAGAAATATTGGCCTGGAGTATTTTTTCTCCAAAAATCAAGGGAACCTACATTAGAGTCATACAGAGCTTAAAAACTCACAGTGAACAGGTGTCTAAGGAATAAACACACACATAAAATAAAAGGCATCAAAATCAGCAAGGGCATAATATGTACCTAATTAGGAACACTAAATTGCAAACTAATATAAACAAATTTATATTAAAACTACAAAAAAAAAGCTTCTAGAAAAAACTGTCTCTCCGTAGCCCAAATGTCCCATACACCAAAGAATCAGAAAACACTGTGCAGTACATTAACATAGGGAAGAGATTTAGTGGTGTTCTATAACGCAGTGGTGTTCTAGTATGCAGTTTATTCCGCATTCTATCATATCAATACACTGATGAGCCATAACAGTAAAACCACTGACAGGTGAAGTGAATAACATTGATTTTCATTACAATGGCACCTGGGCTAGCCTTCATTCCCCATGCACATCAATGCGCATCCATGACCATGTCACTGGTTCACCGGTTGTCCTTCATTGGATGACTTTTAGTAGGTACTAACCACTGCGTACCAGGAACCCCCCCCCAAGACCTGCTGTGGCACCTCACCAGTCCACCTCATCAGGCCACTGCAGACAAACCTAAAACAACATACCATATTCACTACGTATGCCACATAAATGCCATCACAAGCATCGTATCATCATCAGGCCACTGTGGATGCGTTCCGAAGACCCTAGTCACTATATAGGGCACACGAAAACAACACCACAACAGGCTCACCCTTCATCCGTCCACTGAGGATGTGTCCAAAACCATATAGTCACAGGAGAAAAGACACATATACCTTGCAATTTAAGAGTATAGTAATAGATGCTATATACAAGTAGGGCTATATTCCAACAGTAGAGATTGGATGGACGGATGGAAGGATGAGTGTGGTTGGGAAAAATGTATGTATGGATGCCTAGATGAATTAACTAACAAGTGGATGGATGAATGCATGAAGGAATACATATATATATATATATATATACTGTGGATTGATACATGGATGGATGGTGAAAGGATCCAGATGGTTAGATGGATTCATGGATGGATGGATGAGTGGTTGTGCAGGGAGGTCAGAATGGTGGTCAGGGAGATCAGAGTCAGTTAGAGCTAGTTTAATCTGATGAGAGTTCACCGAGCCAGTAGATTCATAGCAATAGAAAACCAACTCATGTGGGATTTCAGAGATAGAGAGGGAGCGAGCGGGGCTCTGAAATGAGAAGAGGACCCATGCTGTGAATAGAGGTCAACAGACAGCAACAAACTTGCAGTGCTGTCACATATCACACCTGACTAGAGACGTGCTCACAGCCAAACTGCCATTTTAAAACAAATATGCCAATTAAATGCAATTAACAACGTAGCAATTAGGGCAATTAGTGTGGGAAAATCAATGCTGCTAACAAGGCAATAATATTTGTGATTATAATTCAGCACATATAGTAAGTAAATACAGAATTTAACACTTACAGTTCCAATGATGCTTTGCAAAATCCAGGAGTTGCACTTTATGGGTTGTTCCCAGGAAGAGATACTTTTATGCAAACTTTCCAAGCAGCTTGCTGTTATGGAGATTGGGTATAATATTTTTGGGATTGATTTTGTAATTTGACAATCCCAAAAATAAACCAAAGTGTGCAGTTGTGATCTTCGGGTATTTGTTGGATTTCCTCCCTAACCTCCTTCTCTGTCCTTTTGAAGAACCAAACCAGACACTGACATGGACTGAGCTGCTTACTGTATGTCCTTAATCTATGATACACTCCTAAAGAGAATATTTAAGATACAAATATGACTGTGTATTTGCCTGAATGTTTATTAGTATATACAGTATATTGATCAGTTTAGTCCTATGGATTCTGCCAGTGTCAATGTTAATATTGATTCATTATTTCACTTAATTTGAATATATTATAATAATATAATTACTTTGTGTGTTTTGTCTTCTATGTTGATTATTTGCCAGGCCCCATAAATAATGCTTTTAGTTATGTTGTTTATATATGATCCATGTACAGTATATCTCTGTACAGTATTTTCTCATTTATAAATGAATGAAATAAACACATTCCTCCCAACATGATCATCTTTTTTGAAAATGAAACTAATATGATGTATACACTCTCTCAGTATACACACAGCTTCCTGTGCACTTTCCATTCAACCTATTAGCACTGAATAATATAATTATTCAGCAACAGAATACTAATCATTTCACAAGTTTTGCTATGACTAAGACTAGCAGTTTTTGCATAGTTTCTTTTGTTTTTCTTCTATCTTTCCTTCATGGTGTTTTTTCTTCTCTGACATTTGTTTCTGAGATGTTATGAGATGACACTGTAAACCCCATCACCAATAAAGCAGCACACTGTTGTGATAAGAAGGGTTGATGTAGCAGGACATGACGGTCCAGTGGGAAATGATGACACACTCTCACCTCACACACACCTCATGTGTGGCCAGTAATGAGGGCACAGCACCTGCACCAAGCTCAGCACAATCCATTCTTATTCTGAATTCTGTCTCATAGGGATGTTACTATATATTGAAACCATGATGCACATGAAGGAAATCCAAAATGGTTAAAATGAGATGTGCAAAATGGTGCTCTTATCCTAAATGTAATCTGTCATTCAAGGCAAGTTTGGAGTCAAAAGATTGCTTCTTTAATTTCACACTGGAGAAACAGAGCTTGGTCATATTTGTAGCAAGAGGATCCCAGATCCTTCCAATTTGGTCATTGCATATGTTCCTTCTACTAGCTTGTTCTCACGATAGCCACCAACTGGTGAGGGCTAACACATGCTCTGTCCAAGACTTATGCAGCTCTGTTACTGTTATTTTTTTTTCAAAGTGCTGCTTGTACAACATCACAGGGCAGCTGAATGCACTAGGAGAAAAGCACCAACTGTTTTCTTTCGCATATATGAGCTCATAGAAGACAACAATTGCCTAGCGTCACTCTAATTGACAGGGGAGAGAGTAACACCATCTTTCCAAACCAGAGAGAAGACCCAATTATTGTCTAACAGGACTCCCAGCCACAGATGGCTGTGGTATTGTCAGGATTTGAACTTGTGATCTCCTGATGCTAGGGAAAAATGCTTTTCTGCTCTTCAGGAGCCTAAGAAAATACATATTTTTGTTACAATTCAACATTATTGCCATTCCAAAATGGTGCGTTGTAATTACTATGCAATACCATGACCTAATCAGAGTTCCATCAGTTCCAGAGTTATAGATATATTTGGCCAGCTATGAAGGGCATGGACTGGCAACATGCCCTTCTGCTTGGTACACACCCTATGGTACTATTTTGACCAGATGGCAACTATTTGATGTCAGCTTTGCCAGATCACATGAAAGGCTAGAATTTATTGTAGATTATCTGCTCTGGAGGTTGACTGTAGCTTGTCAGCTGTTCATGATGAGAGCAAGAAGGACAAAAAAAGACCAGATTCATAGATTTTACTGTTTGAAGCTGTTACATTAATTTCTAGTAATTAATCAAATAAAATTTATTATTTATGTATATAAATATAGAAAATAAACGTATTTAAAGAACAATGGCTGCCATGCTCTCAGACTTAGCAAACTTATGGTCCATGTCGCAGAGAATCAAACTCCAGTTCCACTGCTGGCCCCAAACTCATAGTTCTCATAGTTCAGGTCTATGCCTCAACATAGTTGTTGCTCTGACCCAAGAAGTTTTTTCTCTCTTGGACAAAGGCACAATCAAAAAGGCAGACACCATTCAAAACAAGCAGTTTTACTCAACATACTTCCTTAATCAGAAGAAGGAGGGCAGTTTCTATCCAATCCTAGATTGACAAGGGCTGAATTAGCTTCTAAAGAGCCTTCCTTTCCATATGTTAAGGTTATCAAATGTAATTCATGCCATCCAACCACAGAATTAGGTCACATCAGTAGACTTGCACAATGGCTATTTTCTCCAACACCCTTGAACACAGAAGCTTTTAATAGCTTGCCATACAAGGACAGTCATGCCAATTCAAAGTTCTACCTTTCATACTTTGTCTAGTGCCAAGAGGCATTGCCTCACCTGATGTCCAGAGACCTCAGTATACGAACATACTTGGATAACCTGCCACTATGTTCCCCCACCAGGGAGCAGGCCATTCAGGACAAGTCCACCCTCGTCGCACACAATCTGGCACTCCACACCAAAGCTCCTTCACACCAAAACAGACCACACAATTCAAGAGCATGGAGCTATATTCACTGAGAATGCTGAGAAAGCCACCCAGTCACCCCATTATGTGGCAGACATTAATATATCTGCCAGTCAGATTCAACTATTGCCAGATTGATCCAAGTCAATATGTGTGATACTGGCCACTGTTGAGGATGCTAGAATTGTTGAAGGCAGGCTCAATGGAAGTCTCCATGAGCTTGCTGAAATTACAAGCTTTACAGAAATGGGATCAGATTAATTCTTCAACCAGCTGAAATTAAAGGGCAGTCCATCTGGGCCTTAAGGTTTTCTTACCAGTTGTGAGACATTATCATAACGTCATGACAGTTAGATATAGCAAGGACAGCATAACACAAAAGGTCAGATAGCTTTCTCCATGTTGCACAAAAGATCATCAGGTAGGCCCATCTATGATTAGATTAACTGGGAGCAATTCATCTAGCAGAGTTGTACAATGGTGTCGCAAACATAGAGAGCGGTGCCTATACCCAGAAGTGGTGGCCAATTGTGCCTGTGAGTTTGGCCCCTCTGAATCAATTGCCAACTAAGTACCACAACCTAGCAGTCCAAGAAACACTCCTGAACACAAGGTCTCCAAGTACACAGGTCTTGTATGCCCGTTGGTGCACATTAACAACAGGATCCAATGCATTACCAAATCTCCAAAATACTAACCTTTCTTCAGGGACTGCTTGACAGCGAAAAGTCACAATCTACAATAAAGGTGTATGTGGCAGCCATTGCAGTGCTTCAAAAAGCTTTCCGAAAGGAGCAAGATGATTCTAGCGGCTACAATTCCCCAAGATCTTGGTGTGGGACTTCCCTCTGGTTCTTAAGAGGCTATCCAAGATGCCAGTCTGATATGTATGTCTCTGAAAACTGCCTTTCCTGCAATAAGAAAAAGAGTGGAAGAACTGTATGCTCTGGCGATAAGTCAGAAGGTGTGGCCAGATAAATCCAGGATGACCTTGTGGTTAAACGCTGGATTTCTGCCAAAAGTCATATTACCCACTTTTGTAAATCACTCAATTGAACTTTCAGCTTTTGAAGGCAAGCCTGCAGAGCATTCCTTGTGACCTTATGCACCCTAGGATACTATCTTTGACCAGATGGCAACTATCCTATGTCAGCTTTGCCAGATGATTCATCACACAGAGCACATTTTATTTTTTTTAAAGATCTTATTGCAGATGATCTGCTCTGGAGATTGACTGTAGCTTGTCAGCTGTTCATGATCAGGGCAAGAAGGACAAAAAAAGGCCAGATTAACAGCTTGTATTCCTTTGCAGCTGTTACTGGCACATATTTTAATCAAATAAAGTAATTTATTATTTATGTATGTAAATATAACAAATACATTTATTTATAGAAGTACTTGACCTGCTTATTTTCCATCACTTCAAAAGGCAGCATCATATCTTCAGATATTCCTTAAATCATGGCAGAAATGTTTTATTTTCCCTACATTTGTGTCTCTTTCTAGAGTTATATCTTCTATTGGTTTGACATTCTCGCTTTTACCTGCCATATCTGCATTCCCTTAAAACAGGGAGGTTTCTGGCGGTGAATTAAACAGGAAGAGAAAGACAGAGAACAATGGCTGCCATGCTCTCAAACTCTCAGCAGGAAGCCTGCGCTCTCCCACTGCACCTTGACGTGAACTGAAATATTGGTTTTCACGTTAGCACCTAATAAGGCAGAGCGCACCAGCAGCAACGTCTTTCATCTGTCCAATTATGGAGAGATCTGCCCCCAAATCATCTCCTCCTCCTCTTCAGATCTTTAGTCTTTGGAGGGATACCATAAGCTGAGACTCCCAATCAAAGGACAAAATATTAAGAAAATCAGTTTTTCCCTCTCCCACTTACTAAAAGAAAATGTTACCTGCAGAAAAATTGGGACACTTTTAATTAGCGCTGCATAGCTTTTTTGCACGTCTTATTAACAGAACCCAGAGAACCCTCTTGATTTTCCGCCTTAAACCTAAGCCCTAAAACATTGTCTATAAAAAGGAATAACAATTAGACCTCCGTCTGCACTCTATTTGCATCATTCTGCTTTGAACCAGAGACTGTAAGTGTCATCCCAAATACTAGTGTTCAGGAGTTCCCATTAGAATTCGTTCAGCGGGGTCATCAAGAAATAGACAACTTGGCAATATCATAGCCTGTAGGTACATAACTCATCCCAATAACTAATGAAGATTACATTAAGGATCCCTTATTTAATAATTTTGCTGCATAAGTTAACAGTTACAAATGATAAACCTCACTTTCTATGAATCAGGTATGCATTATTACATAATGCATTATTTCTGCATTCATAAAATTTATAAAGTATTCTTAATGCTTTATAAATCTTGACATAATCGTCTATAACTGTACGTAAA
>CM040996.1:13478161-13556183 GCA_022985145.1 Pangasius djambal
TATACTGTAGAAAGATAGATAGATAGATAGATAGATAGATAGATAGATAGATAGATAGACTGTATGAATGGTATGGGATTGTGCTGTGTCCTCTAGGCCTGTGTGGTGTGCAATTGACTTAATACTAAATTTGCTAAATTAATATTTAATAGATGCATTTGATATTCTGTATTCCACAGGATATTGAGCAGGATGTGGTTTATTCAGGTAGTGTATCAAGCCCATAGTAGAGATGTCCTTGGGCATTGTGCCCCATCTTGTTACTTGGCATGAACAGTGAGCTGTTTGCTATCCCAAATGGTTTCTGTTTTTAAAGCATGAAAGACACATTATGTTGCATTCTTCACTAAAAGTATTCGAAATGACAGGGCTAACATGTGGTAGGTCCCTGCTGTTACCAACCAACACGCTGAAAATAGCAAACATGGAAACACAGCAGACTGACATCACAGTTGTATTGTTTTTATATATTATATATATATTATATTTTACTGTAGATAGATAAATAGATAGTTGAGAAGTCCTTGGGCGTGGTCCTTGGGCCCCATCTTGATACTTAGAATGAACAATGATTACAAATCTCTCTTCTAACGTCCCTCATAGAAACTGTGAGTGTTTCACACAGTCAACATTTAACGTGTTCAACGTGTTCAACATTTAACGTGTTCAAACACGTCTGTTCTGTCACAGACTTAAAATTTTGTTCAAAAAATTGAAAGTGAAGTTTTTGACTTTTGATTTTCATTATTGACCATACCAGTACATACAATTATGTCACACAAAAGCACATCGCAGTTCTTTCAACATGATAGAGGACTGTTAAAAAAATGTGCTTCTAGTGTTTATACTAAAAACACTAGATAATAACCCAATAAGTGAGCACCGCCACTGCCAAACAAACACCAACATAATCACTTTAGGAATGATTCGTAAAACCAATCCAAGCTGTCAATAATTACATTTGCAACACTCCACATTTGACATCATTACATATGGATCACTTGAGAGAAATTACAGATTGTATGTATGTGGAGATCAATACAGCAATGGAACAAACGTCAGGTTTATTTATGTAATGCATTAGTGTTTTACTGTCATATTACTGCTTGTACATTATCAGTCATGATATTATTGGTGCGTGGCAAAGTTGTGTTCTTCAGCACAAGACATTGAAATGACAGAAAAAAAAATTTTTACACTTTCATAAAATAAGCTGAGCTATGCAAGCTTATGGTGCACACTGTATGGTGCAAAAAAGAAATATGCAATGCTTTCCAGGAAGATATAGTAGGATACGTTATATTACAGTTCAATCAACATGGTAGTTCACACAACAAAAAAGCAGCCTTTGCTGTATTTTAGGTTGTGAGGAGCATTTACTTAGTTTTTTTTTTTGGAAACCAACACACAGGGTGCAAGTGCGTTCTAGATAGCTAGATCAAGCAAAAAAAGAAATATAAAAACCATGTATAGAGCTGCCAGAATTGTTTAAACTCGTCATTTTATTATTAATTTAACATTTATTTAGCATCAGCTCCATGGTTCTCCACACACTTGCCAAAGGTTTATTTACATTTTCCTTTTCCCCCTAATCTGACCAACAACTAAAAGATTTTTTTAACGAGTATATTTCAGGCCTACCCCCTCCCACACACACACACACACACACACACACACACACACACACACACACACACACACAAGCAGTTTCAATTATGAATCTAAACTAAAACAAACAGCAAACACCCCAAAACTCAAAACCTTATCTATTAAAATTTTAGATTCTTCAAAAAAAAATTTAAAAAAAGAAAGAGAGATCCGCCTTGATAACAGCTTTCCAAACTCTTGGCATTCTCTCAGCCAGCTTCTTATGGTAATCACCTGGGATGCTTTTCAAACAATATATAGTGAGTATTTGTTAACTGCTTGTCCTTCACTGTCCGGTCCAGTAGAAAAGCAGAAAATAGGATTTAGTCAGTTTGTGTGGTAGTGCATATGAAATGTACACTGTATTCCCAGAATCCTATGTCCTCGTATGTTTATGACCCAATATAGCGAGAGCTACATGTTTACGGGATCTTGTGTTCTCTCGGGATGATACATACTGTACACCTCGTCCATAGGGGCAGGTGAAGCAGAGCCACACCACTTATATCAGCTGTTCATCAACCGTTTTCAACAAATCTTCATAAAGTCCTCATTCATAACTCTAAACATTTTAAATTCCCTTGAAATACCAATTACGTCTTTTAAATGACCAACAATTTTTTTTTTAAATGCCGCTACAAGCCGATGTTCCACTGATTTGGTTGCCTTTCTAGTTGTTGCTCAATTATTGGGCATTGTGCTGACTGCCCCATTCCCATTCATGAGAAATGCAACAAGCATTAATAGAGGCCTATTGGGACAGGAATCATGCTGCCCCAAGCTCAGTCTATAAATATTTTCAAGGAAAAAGGAGCTGCAGACAGGACAGTTAATGACAGGGCTGTCATGGATACAGTGTTTATGCCCAACTGGGATAGTCTAAAAATCCTCTGTGGCTGCCGAGATCTTATTTAATAGCAATTAATCAGAATTAAATCTGCATAATAAATTTCCACTAACAAAGGCGAAATGCAGTAAATGTGAATGTCTATGATGTACAGAACCAGTTCTATTGTAAGATACTGCATATTACAAAGACTGGGAGATGGAAAGGAGGATTGTCTATAAGTCAGAAATGCACAGGCACCATGATGACCTTGTTTCCCACACAACGGCTGGGAAAAAAGAAGAAAAATATGACTCCTTTTTCAAATTGTATGAGCTAGTATCAGATTTTTTCAGTTTCAGGCTATGTTTTTATTAATGTTGCACTACCCCCCCAAAATTGATGGTATCAAACCACTGACGTAAAAGAGTTCATAAGGTCATGGTTGCTGTCATTGTGTCACCCATGGTCATACTCTGCAACACGATCATGTACCGACTACATGTGTAAACATACTGTATTAGAGGACTGGCTAGTCTTCTGTTTATGTTGTTTATGTTATGTTCTGTTTATATTGTCCTTTCCATTTCAAGAATAAAGAGTTCCAGGCATAAACCATTATGAAGCTTTACAAAAGAAAAAAGGAAATAATGTCAGCTATATCATTACATGTCAACATGTCTAAACCTGGCGGCTGGACATCGTTGTCCTCTTGCTGTCGGAAGTTGATATGACCCACTTTGACCCATTATTTCATGCAATACATTAATGCATGCTTTGTATTCTTCTTGACTGCAAGATTTGTAGACTCACAGAGCTCATCAGGAAATATGGCTCTATAACTCGCAATACACAGCTATGATATGAAATGATATAAACCAGTGAGGGTTTCAAACAAAACAGGGGGCAAAGCAAATAAACAAATAAAGTCTAATTAAATGAATTAACTCTGGCAGATTTATCTTAGGACAATCTGTGTCAATATATTTGCTTATAAGAATGTCATTCAATAAATGTTAATATTTCTAATTTCCACTGCGATCAGCGTGAAGCCAAGAGCTACTGCAGTAAATAAAAAAACTATATTAAAACATATGAGCTGAGGTGGTGACATGTTTAATTCTGGATAGTAATTATAGTGTTATTGTGTCAAATAGCAATCTGATTGGCATTAGAAATTCATTTCATTGATCTCAGTACATCTTAGGAAAATGTGTTCCCCATCCTTTACACTTGCTTGTTGCTAATTATTGAAAATGAGATTAGCATCTAATTACAAAACAGCATATCGACAGTGAAGCACCTGAGGTTATGTGAAGGCTGCAGTAAAAATTGATTCCTCATTCGTCCATGTTGTTGAGTCATATCATGGTATTGGATTGTTTCCTTTACACATTAACCATTAAGGTGGATGAGCTACAACAGCAGAAGCCCACATCAGGTTCCACTCCTCTCAGCCAACAGCAAGAATCTGAGGCTGTCATGGGCACAGATGCACCCAAACTGGACAGCTGAAGACTGGAAAAAGACCAAGTGATTTTCTTTCTAATCTTCTGACCAGACTGGGTGAGTCTGTACCCATGATAGTCTCAGATTCCTGTTCTTGGCTGTCAGTACTGGCACACAGTGTGGTCTTCTGCTGTTGTAGACCATCCACCTCAAGGTTTGATGTTTTGTGCATTCTGAGATGCTTTTCTGCTCACTACAGTTGTAAAGAGTGATTATATGAGTTACTATAACCTTCCTGGCTGCTTGAACCAATCTGGCCATTTTCCTCTGACCTCTCTCATCAATTAAGTGTTTCCACCCACAGAACTGTCGCTCACTGAAGTTTCTGAAATACTCAACCAAGCCCATCTGGCACAGAGACTCACAGAGATCACTATTTTGTCTTTATTCTGATGTTTGCTGTGAACACTAACTGAAGCTCTTGACCTGTATCTGCATGCTTATTTACATTGTGCTACTGCTACATGATTGGCTGATTAGATAACTGCATAAATATGCAGGTGTACAAGTGTTCCTAATAAAGTGGATGGTGAGTGTATGTCCCCTTTTTTGCTTTAATGACAGTGTGCACTCGAGCTGACACAGACCCAACAAGTTTGTGTAAAATCTGATGAGCTATGGTGTGTCATCCGAACATGTGCTTCAACTGAAAGAAAAACGTGACCTTTTGTACAAAAGAGTTAATAAGGTCAGTATCACAAATAGTCACCTAGAAGCTGTGTAACATCTTGAATATTGACTAGTCAAGATGTTGCACATGTCCTTTCTTGGTTTTAGACTTTTCAAAATTCTAAAGTTTTATATCAAAAAATACTAGATTTTCAGTGTGGTCTCAGACTTTTGGACCCCAAAAGTAATATATTTCCAGTTAAAGCCTTTAATATGACTGTGTTCCCCAAAATATTCATTAGATTTGTGTGTGTAATTGATATACATAAGCTTTTTAAACATGACCACGTAATATAGAAAAGTGCAGTAACTCATCATGACTTACTGTATATCATTTGACGCCGTACAATCAAGGCTTACATTAGTCAGTCTTCTTATGTGTAAATTTACACACACTCAGGAGCATGAGTAAGACATGACAGGTTTTTTTTATTTTATGAATACCAAATTTCTTGAGTAAATGCTAATAGCATTACTGTTTTACAAATAAATCTGTTCATATTCAGCTTGATAAATGAGGCCATTTGTATTTAATAATACAAGCACTAACCCCTTCACTAAACTAAGGAGGCTGTGATACTGATACTGGTATTGAGAATCAGTCCCATACAGTGTGCATTTACTCATACTCACTTTGATAAAAAAAAAAAAAAATTTTAAAGCATCCTTATAATAACATCCAATCCCATATGATACTATGTGATGTAAGCACTAATGAGCAGAAGACACAAAATGACAATCTAGACAATCCAAAGCAAAACAGACTGCAAGCTATGTGTCAAGAGGAGGTACTACAGCATCTTCCTACAATGCAAGTATCTTGATTGAAATAAAAAATCTTAATAGTGTTTAAACAGTATCTTTAACAGAGAGTGAGAGGGCGGCCGACCTGAGCAGTATCAGCGATATGTGGTTATTTAAAATGTGAGTTCTGGGGGTGCTGAGCACACAGCAGCTGCCAGCCTAAACAGAGTTAAATAAATGTTGTGATGATGTCCCTGATTACTTAATACTAAGTAAGTTACTCGTATCAGTAGCGCTATTAGTACATGGCTATAAATTTACAGTATTTATTTATTACTTCACAGGATTATTCTGTAACTGGGTAGTTAGAGCAGTGCATCAGTTTACTGTAAAATACCAGAAAATGCTATGCATAGTGAGGTATGTAATGTTTTTGGCAGGCATGAGAGTGGTAAAGATTGTCTTTACCTTTCTCATGCCTGCCAAATCACATTTATTTTAGTGACCATGTTAAGCGAACACAACCCTATTTGAGTTTACGTTTAAATGCTAGTGAAAAGATTTAGCAAAGCACTGAAATTCGTCCGAGGTAATTCAGTTATAGAGGTGTTTGAATCAGTTTAAGCTAGTTAGAGAAAGGGCCCATTTATAAATTACAGTTTTTTTTTATGGTGCATCATTAAGTACCCAAAAATTTGCATCGATGCATCTAGCCAAATGGAATTATCCACACTTCTCCTCCAGCATCATGCAAACCACATGCCTAAGGACTTGTTTATGTAGTTTCTGACACTCTGACTTATCTATAAAAATGGATAAAAGAATGTTGTAGATCGGAAACAATCAGTAACAACTGTCTCAACCTGAATTGCTTTCTTCTACACCAAGATTTATTAGCACATTCGGGGTAAGGGAAACAATACTAAACTTGTTAAATTAAGAATTGAATTTTTTTTTTGTCGAAGCCTTCCTCTAACTCTAAGATCACTGCCCGGCAGTTGGAAAGTCTTTTAAAAATTAAATCAGAAAAAAAAGAAGAAAACAACAACGAACTCATTATTGGCCATAGACACAAATAAGACGATATTAAACCAGTGGATATGTAAGATCTGGTCTATTGCAGGGGAAGGATCATGTCTCTCAATCAGCGTCTCAGCTTTAAGCCATGTTGAAGGATTGACCTTTTCTCTGTCTTTACTCGGGATTTGTTGTGCCTTCTGCTGCAATAAAATGATGTGAGCTGCACATAATGAAGAACAGAGGAGGAAAGAGGATGGTCATCATTCAAAGAGGAGTCCTCTCTCTTGCTTAGACAGGGTGTCCTTTGATTGCATCGTTTCTGGTTTACAGACTTAAATATATCTCAGTGTGACTGCCTAGCAAAATAAAGTGTACATAAACAAATAATCAGTAGACATTGTTCCCAGAGAATATAAAGTTCATATAAAGACCTCAAAAACGTGAAAAAGTAATAGTCAACAGTAAATTTTCTAAGTTAGTTGGCTACGTAAACAAAATAATGTTGCAATAAACACATGGGTGATAGAAGTGAGGAATGTATGGAGGAATAGAGGAATATATCAGGTAATACCAGGGGGCACGGTGACTTAGTGGTTAGCATGTTTGCCTCGCACCTCTGGGACTGGGGGTTTGAATCCTGCCTCTGCCTCTGTGTGTGTAGCTTGCATGTTCCTCAGGGGTTCCTCCCCATTCCAAAGACATGCATTGTAGGCTGATTGGCCATAGTGTGTACGCTATTGTGCCCTGCAATGGGTTGGCACCCTGCCCAGGGTATCCCTTACCTTGTGCCCCAAGTCCTCTGGGATAGGCTCCAGGCTGTGTAAGATAAGTGGTACAGAGAATGGATGGATGGATGGATGGATGGATGGATGGATCAGGTAATACCACAGCAATTTTCCAACAATTCTTTATTTATAAATTGACTTTTTGTCCACTTATAGTTACGTTAATGTTGTGGAGTGTCCATGAAAGAAGTCATTTCCTGTTATCACTTATAGCAGCTATAAACAATTCCTTCACCGGCCTCTTTATTTTCTCTTGCTTAAGGTTGATAATAAGACAAATAACATGCAGAGTGACATTACCATGAAACCACAAAATGCACAAAATGTCCTAGGAAACCACAAAAAGAGTTTCCTACTGCAGAGCACTGTTAAAGCCTTACACTGGAGACTCCTTCCAAAAAAACAAAAAAGAAAACGCTAAACACACGTCTCCTCACAGAAAACTTCACCATATCAACAATTACACATGATCTTTTAATGTGCTTATGTTATTAAGATAATGTATAGAATAAGCACATTAATATAAACCTTGCTGTTATAGAAAAATAATCAACACCATCTGCTGAGAACCTGACAGCTGTGTGATATAAGGGAGATATATCGCATTACTAGTTCCTACGAAGTTTAATAGCACTGTCTGTGTGTGAAAACAGTATAACAAAGCTGATGTCATGTATCCAATGAGTTGGATGTTGTTTAACTCTCTCAAGCTGGGATGAAAGGTTTTCACTTGTGTTGGTCATGCAACTCCTCGGGAGTAGGTCGGGTATTCAATAAAATATTTATGCAGTCTCTGGTTTTGCTATGGTGTTGTTTTATCTCTGCAGTATTGAAGCTGAAGCATGTTTCCTTTCTCCTCTTTTTCAGCAGCAAAAATCCTAAAATCAGTTTATTCTGTGGAAAATAATCAGCATGGTGTGTCTAAATAAAATCATTCTAAATACACAGGAAATGATGAAATGATAAAATAATTATATATATATATATATATATATATATATATATATATATATATATATATATATATATATATATATATATGAGCTCACAGGGAGCACAAAACCACTAAAAAAGAATAGTGTTTTCCAGAAATTGAAGGTTTTTCAGCCTACACCTGCATTTTCTAGTGGCATTGGATCATTCTGTTTTTATGAGTCTCATAGATCAGTGAAACTGTTTTCTGCAATGTTCCTATTTTTAAAATAACTGCTGTCCTCTTGCACTGTTCAGGAAAGCTTCTAGAGTGGAAAAAACTGCATGGGAAACATATACATTTTGATGCGCTTATTTCTTATTCATTCGGGGTCTTCATTTTCTTCTTATCATTACTTCATTTAGCACACCTTCTTTGCAAAATTTTGTGTCTTGTTAGACAGGAAGTTTGGATAAGGTTTATTTGGGTATACTGCCATGCTTACTCAGGGATTAAAAATGTTGACTCCATTTATCTAAAAATAGGATGTAGATGATAATACCAGCTGATAAACTATTAGCAGTTTGAGTAGCGACGAATCTGGGAGCTGAGTGTTCATTACTGTGGTGCAATAATCTTACACCCCTTCTTCAAAAGCCTCACTGATCATGATTGATTCAGCAGACCTAAAGCAATCACACTCTCTAAAATTTGTTTATTCATTTGGCAGCTGCTTTCACCCAAAGGGACTTGCATGTGAGGCAGAATCCAAACAGAGCTGATACAGTTGAATGTTAAAGTACCTCTGAACTCAAAATCATGATTTTTCTTTTTTTTTTCAAGTTTTTACATCACAGTGTGCTATGCAAATCATTAGTGGTAAGTGGAAACACTTGTATTATGCTAACTTATCTGATGTATCTGACGCTAGTGATGACTAAATCACAGTTGTTACCTTATAAACTGTTTGCCTTTGCTGAGAATATGATGATGCTAATTGAGAGTCAGATACTGAAATCCCACTTGGTCTAAATGTGACAGTTGCTCACTAGCTGGCTAGATATTTAAGATGATAGCATATTCCCCAGCATCAATAATGATGGTGAAGGTATAGGCCACTTGTAGTTATTTACCAGGCATTAAAAAAAATCTAAGTATTAAACAATTTATCATCCTACATAATTCATCACTCCCATGATCCACTGCTGGATCAAACTGCATGCAGAATTGTAGATTATGTCTATCATTACGTAGGTTAAAAGAAAAAAAGCTATAGCATAGGTGCTTCTATTAAACTCAAAACATTTATGTCCTACTAAACAGTTAAACAGTGTACTTATCTCCTGTTCAATGGGCATTTGCATATTTTAAACCAGTGTGGACTTTTTCCTCTTGTACATTGAGCTGCTGTAATCATGGATTGGATACAAGACATCATCTCTCTTCCATCTTAAATTAATTTCAGCATATGCCCTGATCCTGACCATGGGTGTGGCCTCTGAGCAATGATATTTGCTTCTCATTTGCATAAAGTTCAGAAGTTCATGACTTATTTTCTGCTTATTTCACTATTGGTCCCACCATCCTCTGCACAGGATAAGAGAAAATGAAAATGGTGCAGTGTGAACACACTGTTACATTTAAAGCTCTAGTAATTATATACCTTTCCTATTGTTATCACTGTAGTTACTCGATAATACAGAAGAAGCTATAAGTGAATAATAAGCTGGGACTTTATGGGGTTAATTGTTTAAAATGAACACATTCAAGGGTATTTTATGGGGGTCCTAACAGTGGCTCTCTGGCACGTCTGAGATTTGAACTTGCAATCATCTAGTCAGTAACTCAAATCCTAACCTAAATTCAGATCCTACCGGACACAGTGTCTAGAAAAATATTCACTTAACGAACATACAAATTTCAAAGTAAATAAAGTACATATAACTTTTAAAGTAAGTAAAGTTCTTTTCTACACTACTTTTTGTTCAATAACACATGATGATACATGTCTCTGTAAATGAATATACATGATATGCTGAAGGAAAAAAAGTTGATATTTAAATGTAGCTGTTTAAGCGCACTACTAATGGGAGTTTATCATTATCTACTGTTAGCTTCTAATTCATATAGCCACTGCTGCGGAATCGCTGTTTTCTAGCAAATCACAGCTACTGTGGTCATGTTCAAAGAACGAGACAGGAATTAAAATGGGATTCATGTAGTTTGCTAAATGTTTCCCAGTTCTCTTTTATCAATTTTTATCTGAGAACGTTATACAACTAGCAAAGAACATATCTTAGCTAAATAATGCTAATGCCACTGGTCACAGGGGTTTGTATGAGGGATGGACTCTCTGGTTGGTCTTTCTGCTGACACAGAAAATCCAGATACATTATTCAATTACAGAATTAAAAATTCCTGTCACTCAGTCATCATACACTCTATTCAAGTCCGAAATTAAAATTTGTAGTCAGATACTACATTACTCAGTTCCAAAAATCAAATTTCCCTTTCCTTGCAGAACTCAAGGTGGTTGATGCCAAGCAGATAGTCACTGTACAATCACATGGTTGGACAGACAATGGTGAAACAGTTGTTGGTTATGGTTATATACATCATAGCCACACTGTCTGCACTTACACTTTGCCTTTGTTTGCAGAATGTTATTCAATTTAATTCTAATTATTTGCTATAAAACGAGAGCTTGGTGGCTGCAAAGTAAACTCTGCTCAGTTTGGTGTAAAAACCATGACCTTGTAACTTTGTCATTAATTGTCCTTTTCGCTACTCTTTCCCCGATCATCGGCCAGTGTGATTCCTGCTTTTAGTAGTGCTTGTTGCAGTTCTCATTTTTGATCACTATTGCAATAATTACTCTGTGGACCTAAATGAGGCACATTTGCACATAATTGTACAGCATCTAAAAAGGTAAGCAAATCAATGGACCTTTGGCTTATATCTGTCAATTTTTTAAATCATTGGTCACTTAAAAGAGGTAATAAGTATTTCAAAGGAATTTATAATGTATGGAGTTGTGAATGAGGACTTTATGAAGATTAGCCTATGTTGAAAGGCTGACATATGTGGTGCCCCTATGCACGAGCTGCCACTGATACAGAGTGCAAAAAAAGGTTCAGGTTTTAAGGTTCAGCAATGATGCATTATTGCATATCCCAGGGAACTCGGGGAACAAGGCAGGGGACACCCTGGACAGAGTGCATTCGCACGCACATTCACATGCTACAGACAATTTGGAAATGCCATTCAGCCTACAATGCATGTCTTTGGACTGAGAAGAAAACCGGAGTACCCAGAGGAAAAAGACCGAAGCACAGGGAGAAAATGCAAACTCTGCACACACAGGGTGGAGGCAGGCTTCAAACCTCCCAACCCCGGGGGTGCGAGGCAAATGTGCTAATCACTAAGCCACTGTCCCCCCGTTTATTTCAAATCAGTGGATTTTCCATACAGCAGCTGTCTCCTAATAACAGCAGATATCTGTGTGGGTTTTGCTTGAAACACATATGTAGCTTGGTCAGCAATAATTCAGATAAGGGCAAAATACTGCATTTATCTGGAGTTCAATTATCCTAAACTACATGAAACATCACCCGAAGCCTAACTGGTAACTCTGGCTATTTTAGGTGACATTATGGAGCCAAGGGCCTGGACGTTATCCATTGAAGGGCAGGTACTCTGAAATGTCCTAAAGATGCCTCTTGCACCCGGGAGTTTTCCAAAGGTGATGCAACCCACTAACATTATAAATAGCATAGAAAACTGTGTCCTACTGAAGCATAGAAAAATGGCATGGTAATTTGTGCATTTCCATATGTTTGGGGTATTTGGTGTTAATATGAGCATCAGTTTTATGCCTTGGAGAACCAGTGTGAAAGTGGATTTGAAACCTGAAAGATTTTGAGCCTTCTTGTCTTGTTCTAGGTGTTTCTTTGGCATTAACCTAGAGACTAAATCAAATTCTAGGAGAAACATGGAAGCATCAACCAACAAGTTTGTACGCTGTTAAGAAAACTTGTGGATGTCAGTCTAAACATCATGACAAGTCAGTTAAACATTTAAAGTGGTTTTATCCTGTGACACTTTCAGTTTTTCTGTCAGTTTTTCATATCATGTCATTTATCGAACAGTACAATCATTAGTACTGCTCGTTTTTGGGTGCAGAACTTCCATATTATTAGCACCTGCAAATCATTAAACAAACAAGCCATGTTGTTCCTAATTTGCACTAAACATCTGTCCACATCTGCATGCTAAAAACATGCAGTCCAGAGTGTCAAGGGAGATGCAATGATCAGCTACATGCATAGCTTGCAAACTTTGCACAAACGGTATGCACTTGTGTTTTCACATAGTTTGTGAGTTATTCACTGCTAATGTTAGTTACCTTTAGCTACCCTGAGAGGATTTGTCAGTTAACCAGTTAGCATGAGCTACTCTGCTCTTCTGACAGAAGATTTTTGAGTTACATCCATAAATATTTATAAGTCTCACTGCTAATCTTGGCTAGCTGGCTAATGTTAGTTACCCTGGCAGGATTTGTTAGTCACCACCTTAAATGTTCATAATTTTCACTGTTAAGGTTAGCCGGCTAGCATGGGCCAACCTGACAGGACTTCTGACAGGATTTTTGGGTCATATCCAAAAATTCTCACTGCTAATGTTAGCTAGCTGGCAAACAATAGCTAATTTGACAGGACAGTCATATCCATGAATGTTTGTAATTTTTAATACTAATGTTAGCAAGCTGTGAGGTATATCTATACTATTTTCTAGTCTGGAGACATACCTGCTCAAATCTGTCCACCCATAATGTGTCGGTCTTCTCCACCTGTGTCATTACTTCTGAAACCACTAAGTGCACTTGGCTTGTAAACATGTGCACCTTTACCGAGGAGACTGATAACATTTTTAGTAACAGCCTGACTCTAAGTGGTGAATTTTGTTTTACAGGGACCTATGTGCTGAGCTAAGCTGTTCTGAGCAGAGCATCATGGGAGCTGACACCTCGCCGAGCCCAAGATGAAATCCTGTGCTCCTCACTAAGGGAGGGCAATTGCCTTTTTTTATTATTATTATTATCACTCTCAGCAAAAACTTTGTTTCATGAACACAAACGAAGCCTCTGCCTTTAATAATATTTTGAGATAAACGCATCACTTTCTTGGGAAATTAAACTCAGCTTGCAAACCTGGCAGAATCTTCTAAACTGAATTATGAAGCAATTTGCTGTTTCTTGTTTTTTTTTTTTTTTCATCCAATAAATATGAAGCTCTGCTGTAAACGTATACTGACTGCAGGGGCACAAGTGATCAAGGTTCACATGAGAAGAGCCAGATGAGACTTTGCTGTTGGGCTTCCTCTCCCATGAAAATTGCTTAGTCCAAAAAAGACCTCCGTCGGCACAGATTATCCCACTGTGGGTCGAAAATATGATGACTGTTCAGGAGCAAATCTGGGATGCTGACTTTGTAACCTGGGGAAAAGGACAGTATTGTCAAGGGAGGAAATTGTGGGGGAAATCGGCTTCATAATGAGCACAAATATTGCGCTCATTCATCACTCGCAGCTCTTGAAAGTGCAATTAGTCCCTAATCACTTGATTCCATTAACTTTGTCAATATGTGTCATTTTAGATCTGTCCATACACAACTGAAATTTGTTAGTCAGGAAAGTGTTTAGAGCTGTAATTTCTATTTGAGGGGAGAATTTCCCCATTTTGTGTTTTGATTTGATATCAGACCTGCAGTATTTATTGTCCTGTGTATATTTTGTCCTATGTATCCATTGTTCCATTGTGTGTATTTATTGTCCTGTACTCGTCTCACACTGTTGTGTATTGCACTACTTGTAGTCTTGCGTACTGTTGCAAAACGGTCCTGGAGAAACAACATTTCGTTCCAATGTATACAAGCTATATAGAGGAATGCAAACAAAAACCCACTTTACTTGATTGACTTGAATATTGGCCTAAAATACAGCATGGTTATCACACACCCAATTGCTGATCATAAATAGAATACATAACTAGAACAGTTTGGTGAAAAATCTAAATTACACAAGCTTCCCCTCAACCAAATATACTTTATCAGCTAAGACATGATTGGTGTCTGAAATTTGTTTGGTTTTCTTTTGTAGCTACAAGGTGAATGTAACTAACAAGAAATGGTAAACCGCTTCAAACCACATTATTCAGTAGTCACACAGACTTGCTGACATGGTTTAAGACTGCAAAGCACATTAATAAACCAAAAATACAGCAGCAAAACTAAATACACAACAGCAAAACACAACATGTATGAAAACACTGCAGCAAAATGAGAAACACATCAACATTTACTCAAAACAGGAAGAGTAGGTCCTTATTAAACACCACATGTTCATTGCTGATTGGCTATGGCGTGTGTGAAAATGGATAGCTGGAGGATGTTTAGAGTAAGAGGAAATATGAGCCTAAATGAAACTACTGACACTTTTATTCATGCTTATTTTAATCAAGGATATCCATGCGATGTTATATAGATTATATATGCTGTCAACTTTGCATGCCATTAATATGAGTATGCCAATGCTGAAAACCCACTGTAATCCAGCAGGTCTTCATGGACCCTTCCGTCACTAAATGGCCCAAGAACGGGTCCGCTGGGGAGACGTGTTAAGGAAGGCGAAGAAAGAATTGATTCTCACTATAGAAACATTGGTAACTTTGCATTCGTTTTCAATAGGCTAACTAGAAAGCAGAAAAAGTGCATTTCTTTTTCCTTGCGATAGTCATATGCCTTGTCCAATCAGCAATGAGCATGTGCTGTTTAAGAACCTTCCCTTTCTGTTTTTATTCGGTGTAAATTTCTTTCTGATTTTGCTGTTGGTTTTGTTGTTGCGTTTTAGGTTTTGCATTTTGTTGCGCTTCTGTGTTTGTTGTTTTATGTTTGGTTTTGCTATTGTGTTTTCTCATTTGCTGTTAAAATTTTGGTTTGTTAATGTGTTCTGTACTTACAGATCACCATAATTCTGTATTGCTTTATACTGTGGAATAGGAACTGCTATTTGATTTATGGAGCATAACAATGCCATCTGAGTTAAATACTTGATGGTTTGGATGTGTCAATCTCACACAACATATATACATTGGATGAGATTGACTTCTCTTACTGTTTAGCTACACCAACCTTTTTAAATAAAGAAGCAACTGTCAGAAACCAAATGTGACCTAATCAGCTCCACTTGGCATAAGGGAGACACTGTGCATTGGATTTTCCACCTAGCTGTTTTATATGCAGCATGAGATCCATGGCATCATCGCGTCCATTTGTGTTAGTCGTCCTTGAGACGAAAGGTAGATACACTGGGCATTTGGAAACAAATGTTATTTTCAACTGTATTGCTAAATAATAGAAACCGATAGGACCTGGTAAACAGTGTACCATTGAAGGGGTTAAAAAAACTACTCCATTTTGCACAAATGATCTGTTTGCCATCCATGCTGAAATGTGTGGTCGTGCGCCATACTACCAGGAGAGTTTGTGTTATTACGGTGAATCGATAGGGGCCGTGAGTCACTTCCGTATGGATGACGGCGCGCCCCAGTTCGTTTGGAATTATATTACGGGCAAGGGGAGGGAGACTCCGGGTGATGAAGAGTATCAATCATCCTGTCTCGCCTGTGAAGTTGTTTTGCGGGTTAGCCGGGATCGGCAATAATGAAAGTTCACTTGTTTTCGCACACAAAGGAGTTGTGGGTAAATTTAGGTCATGAAGAAAGGAGCTGTGTGTCGCTGTGTGATTGAGAAGGGGAGACAGAGAGAGAGAAGGAGGAAGGGGGGAACTGTAAACAGGAGACAGAAGCATGGGTGTCAAGCTTTTAACCCAATAAAATCATGATTTACTGAACAATTACATGTGCACAATGTCTCTTTTCCTTTATTTTATAAATATACATTTGTAAGAAAAATGTTGTAAAGAAAAACCCTCAATACAAATGTAGATAAAGTACATATTGCTATTTTCAGTGTTCTAAAATCTCTTATTTTTTCATGTGGTAATTTGGAAAAGCACATAAAGGTTTTTTTTTTTTTTTTTTTTAATTAGATAAGTTAGGCCTCAACAGCTATTGCCACTGCAAAAGTTTATGCCAACTTTCCACAAGATTGAGATTACCTGAACTCACAATTATGTAGCTGTGGTTAAATACATGCCTGGACACAATATAATCACGTTAATAAAATTAATGTTGAATAATGAAGACAGAGTTCAATCTCTTTTCAAAAGATCACAAAGTGATATGAATGGTTATGTTAAATACACCATTATATCACCATTATATTGTCTCAAATAATGCTATGTAATAATAATTGTAACTGGCTTTAGAAAATTATTGCTTAATATATTTACTTATTCATTCATTCATTCATTCATTCATTCATTCATTTTCCTTCCCCACGTCCTAGTGGGGCTCACGGTGGCAACAAGCTAAAAAAATAAAACAAAAACAAAACAGTGGGCATCCTTGTATGGTGCCCACCACAACTGCTCCTCTCAAATTAGAGTAGCTGCAGATACAATTCAATTCAATGACAATGAACATTGTCACAAAGCAGCTTTACAGAAATAAATACATTCAGAATATAAATGAACTGATCAGTTTTTCAATTTCACACTGCCTTTTTTCCATCACTAACGAAAATCCCAAGATACTTAAACCCCAGGAGAGAACCATGGCCTCAGACTTGGAGGTAATGATTTTTATCCCAGCCACAGCATATCATAGGGCTACTACTTCCGATAATGCCAAAAGAACATCATCTGCAAATAACAGGTATGTTACTTCTGGCCCCTCCACACTGGACACCTCTACAACCTTGGTTACATCTTGATATCCTGTCCATGAAAACCACAAACAGGGGTGGAATTAAGACACGCCTTTGACGGAGTCCAGCACCGTCGTTAAACAATTTTGAATTAACACCAAGAATGCAGACAAAACTCTCACTGCGCTCATACAGAGACCAGATTGCATCAAGTAGCGACCCAGATACCCCGTACTCCTTACCTCCTACAGCAATTGTTGATGCACACAATAACAAGAAGAAGCCTTTATTTGCCACATGAAGCACAGTGAAATTCTTTTTTTTCACATATTCTAGCTTGCGAGGAATTTGGAGTCAGAGCACAGGTTCAGCCATAATACAGTACCCCTGGAGTAGATAGGGTTAAGGGCCTTGTTCAAGGGGCCAACATTGGCAGCTTACAGGTGCTGGGGCTTGAATCCTAATCATTGAGCCACTACTGCACCTTCTTCAACTCCACAAAACACATGTAAAGTATATTAGCATATTCCCATTACCCATCAAGAAGCAATGCAAGAATAAAGAGCAAGACCACTGTTCAAAGACCTGGGCAGAACCTACATTGTTCATCCTGAATCCTAGTTTCAACTATCAGAGTCTCCTGTCAAGAACAATGGCAGAGAGTTTTTCCGAGAGGCTGAGGAGTGTGATTCTTCAATAGCCTCTGGTCCCCTGGGACCACCATCCCAGCTTGCCAGTCCAAAGGCACTGCACCATATTTCTTTGCAACATTGACGAGGCATGTTAACCACATAACCCCAACATTTTCCAGTGCCTTCAGTATATCCGGCTGAATCTCACCCACCCCTGCAGCCTGCGAAGGTTCCACCATTTAAAGAAAGTTGAATTGCTGGGGTTCTCTGAGGTTTACTTGAATGTTGAGTGTCCACACATTAACCGTATATGCTACATTTTAAGTTGAAAATAATTTGCCATGTGAATCCACAGCATGGTGGTTATGCTTGTTTACTGATTAAAATACCTAATCAAAACACCACATTGAATTTCTCAATGCAGGTTCTCTCAGGGCTTGCGTCTCATCAAATTGATATGACCCAAGATAGTACTGCAAGAAGTTCAGCGACACTCTCCAAGATGCCGTTTGCTCTAAGAAAAGTCTAACGAACGTTACAGCACCATAAAAAGATTTACTAGAAGGGATGTACAGATTTTTTTGTTTGATCAAATTAAGGAAATAGTTTGAGCAAATTTAGTTTCTGATTTACAAAGGATGCACATTTGATGTGTGTGGGTAGATTACGATAAAAGCTTGATCTGTCAAGCCTGACATATGCTGAGTCTATGTTGCAGCCAACTATGCAGCAAATGCTGCCTGATTTACTAGAAAAAAAAAATGTTTCCCCTGGAGTTTCAGGCTGCTCTTTGAGTAACACACAATGAATGGCAATTACACTGGAGTTCTGTCTTTATGGAAATAAATTATCCTAAATCCTGCAGAAATCTTATTTCAACAGTATGTTCAAGTATGTATAAACAACAACAGCAATGACATCTAGTCTTTCAGCTTGTGAATAGAAGGTCATGGTATCATCCACATGGGCACCTAGGTACTACAATAATCAGTGACGATTGGAGAGCTTACAGAGGTGATTATTAATCACTCTCAGTGGTTTGTAGATCCCCACAGAGGAGCTCAGCATCTTGAGATGGCATAATTGACCTATAAAATAAGAATATGGAGGCTACAAAGCAATTGTACATAAAAAGAATTCTAAAGTAACAGTGTTCATTCACTAATTGGACTCACTGGCCTGGTGATAAACATGGTACCTTTGGTCACTTACTGACAAACAGAGTTCCTGTTTAAAGATGCAGGTTTCTATTAAACTGACTATTAATTATTACACAGATACATTCGATTATCAAAAAAGTAGTAAGGATTCTTGAATTGTCTCTTAGAGGGGTCCAAGCACTTTTGCTTTTCATTCAGATTTTCTTCTTCTTCTTCTTCTTCTTCTTCTTCTTCCATAAATGAATTGTGCAGGCCAAACTGTAAGTAACAAAGTAGTACTCCCTTCCACTACTTAGGCAAGAGAAATGAGACAGATCAGCCTAAACATCTGTATAAAGTAAGAAGGAGTTACGAACTAGAGAACAGAAAAATATTTCACTGCTCTAAAGATATCAAATTGAGCTGAGGGGGAAAAAAATTCAAGAATCCATAGTCTTTGACAACCAGAGCACTTCCCATAATGTTACAGTCCTCAGTTATACAGTGAAATTTTGTCATTGAAGCAACACTTTGTTCTAAACCACATCTGCAATCTGTGTGACATTCCTAAAGACATGGACGTGGTTTAAGAAAGACCTCCATTACATTAGTCTTAATGTGAAATTAAAAAAAGCAAATGTCGGACAACAAACATGCCTTGGCATATCGATAATATTTGTTACTTTAATGTCTGGGTCAAGATGAAACGTTTCTCCTCTATTTCTTAGTATTACACGATGTATTGTACTGTAAGTTGAAGATAAGATGGACTGGGGATTTTAAAATAAATGGTTGGTTGATTTAAAATCAACACCCTGGGGCACTAGGACACAACTTTCTAAACACTCCAGAGCAGTTATAGTGCCCTCCGTTATGTTCTGCATTATTCGCTGTTGTTCAGCATTATTGCAAGAGTGCGATCATCATTTAAAGAAAACAATGACTTTGTGATGACAGAAAAGCACTAAAACATTTACCAGCTGTATGACATACAGTGCACTTCTACATATGGTAACGACCAACTCTTCCTCCATTGTAAGTGCATTTTAAGGGGAGTAATCACTCTCTCTCTCTCACTAGAAGAAGAGATTTTATAGTATTACCACTAAATTGCTCAAGCAGAGGAATTATCTGTCAGCATGCTAGGAAAGATTGTGATATAAAGCGCTAAGTAGGATTGATCGAATCCGGGCGGCCCAAAAGCCACAAAAGTTGTGATGGATGAGCATCTCAACGCTGTGAGATTTGCGATTTTTTTTTTTTTTTTTTTTTTTTGGATCTTACTGGAGAGAAATTCGCAGCTTTTTTTTAAGTACTAAAAAAAAAAAAAAAAGCGGGCCCAAAACTGGACCTTTTGAGATTGGGATATTGATGATCACTGGAGTGGGCTACTCACATCTACTGTAAAGTCCAAACATTTGAGTCTGTGACAGAGAACTAGGAGCAATATAACAAATTACATTTCTCAAACAACTTGTCATCATTCTGTTCTTGCCTGAAAGGGAGCAGTAGGGACAACCAAGTAAAGTACGGACTGAGTTAGTATAAAAGAGGTCCTTCTTTAAGACCCCACAACAATCACTAATTGCTTTTAATAATTTTAATAATATTATTAATATCTGATTTTTGTCGGTTCAATTAAAGATTTACACTAGTGTCCATCAGAGTTGCCCTAAACAGCTCAAACACACGGCAAACACAACAGACTCTGCTTAAAGAACACAATGATATGGGTAAAATGTAATCTGTCAATTCTAATATATGTTCAATGTGTTGTGCATTCTGACATGTTGTTCTGCTCACCATGATTGTAAAGAGTGATTATTTGAGTTACCACAGCCTTCTTTTCTACTAGAACCTGACCATTCTCTTATCTCTCTCTCTCATCTACAAGGAGTTTCCACCTGCAGGACTATCACTGTCTGGATGTTTTTTGTTTTTCACACCATTCTCTGGAAACTCTAGACACTGTTGTGTGTAAAAAAAATTTTTAAAAATACCGAAATACTCAAATCGGCCTATCTGGCAGCAACCACCATGCCACGGTCAAAGTCACTCAGATCACATTTCCCCCGTTCTGATGTTCGTTGTGAATATTAACTGAAGCTCTTGACCTGTATCTGCATGACTTCATGCTGCTTTTTTATGCTGCTGCCACATGATTGGGTGATTGGATAATTGCAAGAATGAGCAGGTGTACAGATGTTCCTAATAAAGTGGTACTCTATAATCAAAGTTCATTCCATATATATTAATATTCTTTTGTTTTGTTTTTATTATCAAACAAATATATATTCAGCGTTACAGTGACTTTTCAAAAAAATGGCAGGAATTTTTACCTTAACATCACATCCTTTTTCCATGGTGTCAGTGTGTTCTGTCAGGAAAAAGAAAGACCGTATATTTTTGTTCTCATACAATGTCAGATGTCCTCAGGGGTACAGCAACTGTCTGTCAGGTCTAATTATGCACGTTTAATGACATACTATATTCCATTTTTTCAGGTGGAAGATAAAATAATAAAGCTAGAAAATACAAAGAAGCCATCACAGTGACCACGTTTTCATTTTTTTCTACATGTACTGTATGTGTGAGGAGTGTATGGGCGTTACCATGTGAGAGAAGCATATGGCTTCACACCAGGGATGAAATAGGACAATAATTCAGGCTGGGAATCTAGTACAAACACTGAACGCACACTTGTATAATGACAAATATTCCTTCCAACCAGTGGTATTGTGGGTTTTAGTTTGTTACAGAGAAATGGTTTATCTATGTATTATGTACTTATTAAGTAACCTTTCATAACATTTTAGATAAAAACATGATGGATGTTACCTGGTTTTACCTATAGAAACTCACATAAGTGCAATTAGCAAGATGTTTACAAAAAACATACTAGCCAATTTTCTCAAAAAACTGCATGCAAGTGTTTCTTAGATTTCAATGTTATGTTTGTGATATTTCGATAATTTCAATATATTGTGCAGTCTTATTATATAACTATTACGCTGTACAGAACTGCAACACAATATACTGTACTTCCTGCACCGTCGTATAGCTTTAGATGTATGATACATGCTATATAGGTTTACTATTTACATTATATATCTATGCTATGCATACATTTTAATATTTTTACTTAAAAATTTTATTTTTGATTTTTCAATATTTTTAATATTTATTTTTACTTTATCATATTGTATTTATTGCTGCTGGAACACTCTAATTTCCTCCTTGGGATTAATAAATTGTTATCTTATCTCACCTTAAAAACTGTGTTCACACCAAAGATGGACTTGAAATGAATTACTGCACTGTATAGTATGTTTTTATGTGTAGGTCTGACTAAAAATTCCTGAATCAAATTCACACATACCATAATTAAATAAGGTTTAACTGTACTCACACAGTGTGACGTCAGGCTACTGTTACTGCAGGTTACTGTCTGAGTCAGTGGTGGCTGGTGGTTTTTGATATAGGGGAAGCACAGCTGTCTGTAAGGTGTCTATTATTGTTATTTACAATATTTACCAATTACAATGATAAAATAACAAGCTATACTAGCTACTAAAAAAATTACTTAACAAAAAGTTATGGTTTCATGGTGGTAAAGTTACTGAATGACTACATTTGATATGTCAGTCATGTTCATTGCTGTTTCAGTGATTGGCAGTTGGTTATGAGGTTCCACCCCTTAGAGAGATCTCCCAGTCATCATATGGAGAAGCTGTGTGTGTGGGCATGGAGCATAGGCATTGAGATATTTTTTTCTATGCAAAGCTCTTAGAGTAGGACTAATACTACTATCTGGTTAAATGAGAAACTTTAAAAGCTTGGGTCTTGCAGATTGCAGGTGTTGGGCAGTACCACACTAGCAAGGAGGTTATTAATTAATTACTAAATAGGCCACACATCCAAATGTTCTCTTTTCAACCAATTATTTTTTGTCATAGAGGATCTAGATATACTATTTCAAAACCAGGCTTTTTCTGCTTTTATACATTTCTTGATTGTTTATGGAGTACAGGATACATTCTGAGCTTTTATTTTCCTATATAGTTCCCTATTTCCCACTCCCTGGTGTTCTTTCAATTCTGCTTTCTTCTGGTTTTGACCTCTGCCTGCCTTTTGGATTTATCAGTATGGATTGACCCAAGGTCACCACTGTGCAGAACCTATTTGGCTTGAGGTCTGGCCACTGCTCATGGATATGACTGTAGTATTGGGAATAGTTCTAATAAAGAGACATTTATGTCCACTCGCCTCTGGATGTCAAATGTTACTGTCCTTGACATAAAGAGCATAAGTGTGAAAATTTGCCAGTGCTGGCTGTCACATTGTGTTCTGTATTTGTGCTGTGTTTATTTAGTTCCTGTTGTGACACCTAATTTTAAACTGCCAGTGAATGTATCACAACCATTTTAAAATAGTATGTTATAGGACCATATAAAGATAAGCAAGTTGGGTATGTGCAGTTACATGCTGGGCCACCCAGTGTTGTAACCTTAGTGACTGTGTCACTCAATTTGTTGATATTTAATACCCCATTAGAGACTTTATTAAAAAATCAGTCATTGTTTCTCAATGATCACCATTGTTTTCCAAGAACTAATCACTGATAATGATTGTTTTCCAACAACCAATCACTGATCACCATTGTTTCCCAACAACCATTCACTGACACCATTGTTCCCAACAACCAATCATTGATCACCATTGTTTCCCAACAACTAATCACTGACACTATTGTTCCTAGTGACCAATCACTGATCACGATTGCTTCCCAACAACCAATCACTGACATCATTGTCCCCAATGACCAATCACTAACACTATTGTTCCCAACGACCAATCACTGATCATCATTGTTTCCCAACAACTAATCACGGACACTATTGTTCCCAGTGACCAATCACTGATCACCACTGTTTCCCAACAACTAATCACTGACACTATTGTTCCCAGTGACCAATCACTGATCACCACTGTCCCCAGTGACCAACCACTGATCACTAATGTTTCTCAATGACCAATCACTGATTACCACTGTTCCCAACATCAAATCACTGATCAAAACAGAGTCATGCATAACTGAATACAGATGTGCACAATTTCAGCATTATATCCTCACTGCACACACTTAACTCTGAATACAGCCCTTGATGTGTAAACAGTTGATTTGTAGTGCCATGACCAAGAAACTTCTACTTTCTATAAGAAATGTTATAATCTATTACTTTGTATTGTTATAAAGTTCTATTTTAATCTATTCTATTGTAAATAACCGTCTCCAGAAAATCTTCCTTTTTCATGTAACAAATCTTGATATGCAAATGATCGTGATGATTCAGTGAATATGCAAATAAGTCTATGATGTCATCTGGTAGCCTCTAGACACTTTTTGAGCATGCAGTAGCTACTTTCCCCTGAACAGATTTGGCAACACTGAGCTCACCACTGTGCACAATGTAACTATGTGATATAACAAGCGAGGCATGTGTGAGGAAAGCAGAACAAACTGAAAACCAGCTGAGCTGCAAGATGAGAACCAAACCCCATGGAGCTGAGTTCAGAAGAGGAGCAGACGCTGAGTTCAGAGAATGAGCAGAAGCACTCGAAATACAAAAGGAAGCACATTATCATTATCCAGTAATATTTCACCTGGGGCACCAAATAGCTTAGGGTCAATATTGGTCACAGTTAGTGTTATACAAATCAAAAATATTTGGATATTTAGATAAAAAGAAACGTATGGGTATTCCCCTGAATATAAATATTCAATAATCTTCATAAAATACTAGCAGTTATGAATATGAGCAAATATTTTTCCCAGATCTGACTAAAAGGTTACTGCGTGAGTGACCAAGTGGCTTTGAACTAAAACATTTGCATTTTGATTGAATGTGACAGAGACACGAGTGTGCCCTGGCCAGAAGAGACATTATTATGTTCATAATAATACACCGGATTACTTTAATATCAAGAGACATTTCAGTATGGGTATTGAAAAGTGTGATTATCAAATGCCATATTTATAATAGTTCTCCTTGGAAAGTCTCTCCTGCAGATTTCCCAGTGGCCACTGCAGGATCAAGAGGTGCCTGAGCACGAATACATTAAATCAATCGATTTCTTTCATGTATTTATTCTGACTCTGAAGCTCAGCATCCTGTAAAATCAACACTATGTTTTCTCTTTTTTTACATTATCTTTACTTCATATATACAGTATTAACACCTATGAAAGGGAATATAAGTCAACAGTGGTTTTTGGAAAGCCTGTTATTGTGATTATTTGAAATTTTGCACAGCATTAAAAAAAAATTTAAACAATCACAAAAAAGCTTGGTGTAAAATTTTGCATATAGATCGAGCAAAAGTTAAACGGTGTACCTTTGTGCTAATTTTCGAAAGTCAAAATATTTGGGCAGCTCTGAGACAAAATGATGAAGAGCCCATATAATTACAGTGATCATCGTGTAATTACACTGTAAATCTAGCCGTGTAGTATAATTTACCAACACGTTTGAGGAAAATGTTGATATTTGTGACAGTTTTCTTTCATTCCCACTGCTTTTTTGCTGAATTTATGAAACTCTTTCAATAATTGCTATATCCTGATCAGGGTCCTGATGGATCTGGAGTCTATCCCGATGCCACATTCACATGCTCATTTACACTTAGGGGCAATTTAGTGGAACCAATCCACCTACTGGCACTTTTTTGGGGAGTTGGGATCAAACAGGAGAACCAACCCAGAGGAAAATGTGAAGAAGCCAGGCACTGTATCTTTCATATATATATATATATATATATATATATATATATATATATATATATATACACACACACACACACACACACACACACACTATATGGCCAAAAGTTTATGGACACCTGACCATCACACCCATATGTGGTTCTTCACCAAACTGGTGCCACAAATTTGGGAGCACATAATTGTATAGAATATCTTTGTAGGCTGTAACATTACAATTTCCCTTCACTGGAACTAACCTGGGCGCAAACCTGTTCCAGCATGACAATGCCCCTGTGCACACTGTCATTATCACATGAAGACGTGTTTTGCCAAGGTTGGAGTGCTAGAATTCGAGTGGCCTTTACAGAGCCCTGACCTCAACCCCACTGAACACCTTTGGGGTGAACTCGAATGCCTACTGCACCCAAGGCCTCCTCGCCCAACATCAGTACCTGACCTCACTAATGCTCTTGTGGCTCAATGGGCAAATCCCCACAGCCACGCTCCAAAATGTAGTGGAAAGCCTTCCCAGAGGAGTGGAGGATAACAGCAAATTGGGACTAAATCTGGAATGGGATGTTCAACAAGCACATGCTGTATGAATGTTATGGTCAGGTGTCCACAAACTTTTGGCCATATAGTGTATATATAAATATATATATATATATAGATATAGATATACATATTATACAGTACCATATAATTTAGGTCACATGACACAAAGTAAATTCCATATGGCTCATAATTTGAACATACAGTACACTACATAGTGTGGAGAAACTACTAATACATTGCATACATGCGGTAATTATGCCGTATAAGGAGAGGAAGGTAAAGACAAAGCTTCTGAATATTAAAATAAAAAAAAAAAAAACCAAATACCAGTAACCAACAAATACTCGAGTATTCAAATTATTCAGACCAGCCCTAATAAAAAAAGAAATGAAGGCTCCTTCAGCTCACTTCAGTGATTTTGACTCCGATTACGATTACTCCCCTGATGACACAATAAAATGAAGAAACCAAAATGAATGAACCGAAAAGCTTATCAAGAAGAAGTGAGAAAAAAATAAGCCCTTGACATGCGACTCCTGCCATCGCTAGCACGGAATCAATCAATGATTAGGGGAGCTGATGATTGGACGGAGATAATTGGCCACAGCACATGTTAAGCCGTGGTTTGTGTGTGTATGTGTATGTGTGTGGGTATGTGTGTGTGTGTGTGTGTGTGGGTTCTTATGGAAATGGAGAGGCAATGGAGAGAGGGGGAGAGAACGGAAGAAAGAGAGGAGCATGGCTGGAGAGCGGAGAACTGGATGAGGCTCAGCTTGCAGAGAGAACACTCCTCAAACTGAAGAGCAGCTCAGTGTCAATAGAATATGCTAATCCCAAACTAAGAAATGTAATCAAACGAATATCAGTGCCATCAATTACTTACTCTAGATTTTAGCTTTATTTATTTCACTGATGATTTTTTTTTATCTCTGTCATGACCTTTAGTATTACTGATGGCAGGTGTGTGTTTGTGTGTGTGTGTGTGTGTGTACAGGTGGAAGTAGAAATAAAAGATGCGGGTAATACAACACCACTAGCATGACCTTTCTGCTTCAAATTTATATCCACCAGCCATTTCTGTTGAATGTTTTCATTTCGGTTTGTTCCTTTTCTTTAAATTCACTACAATACGGCTTTATTAGCATAACTTGCATACCAGTATAATAAATATATAAAGAAAGAAAACAACAATATGAATAATAACAGTAATATGAAAAATCTAATTGGTAATAATAATAATAAGAAGAAGAAGAAGAAGAAGAAGAGGAAGATTATTATTATTATTATTATTATTATTATTATTATTATTATTATTATATAACAGCTTAGTTTGCTGGATACAAAAATAATAGCAAATTACTACAGACAAATTTACACTTGAAAGTTGAAATGATGAAAACTTGATTTATTACTAATACTGTGGTGAAATTGGTTTTCTATTTGATATCTATCACACATTCAGGCTTTGACACATGAGGTCTTGGTCACAGGGTCCTGACTTTGTTATTGGTACTCAGCAAGGAAAAAAGAAAAGGGGAAAACTCCCCTTCCAGCGATCCAGAACGAAACGAAATATAGAACATGAAATAATATAATGCTGCCCTGGCCGTGCATCCCATATCCCATAGCTGCAAAGTGTACGATAATGTGACATATGGGTAATCAGAACAACACAAACATGCGGTTTATTCACTGTCCCACTGTATTATGTCTTGTTTTAATTGACATATTGACTCTCCCCATCTGTCATGTTTGTACACTTGGGTATTAGTTATGTTTATAATAATTAATGCCAGGTTTACACTGTATGATTTTTAGCCCAATTTTGCTGTCAAAAGGAAAAGAATTCTTAAGTTAATGGTCATGAGTTATGACTGGAGGTCTTAGGACACATGTTCACCAGTGGCCAATTTAGTGCTGTTACAACCAAAGACAGTCGACGACAAAGTTCTGGCAGCAAACACAGCAGTGATTTTGTGATTTTGTAAGCACAACATTTTCTTTAATCACAGGCATATCCTTAGAGGATCTTCATCATATAATCTGACATGGAGAACACATTATCACTCAGTCTGTTACAGAATTTGGGCAAGAGTTTATGCATACAGTATGACAAGTAATAATCCTAACAGACTATTGTAATCGCACAGTCTAAAACTGGCTTATGTTGCAAAGTTGGCACAAACAGATTGAATGTGTGATTTATATGTTGTACTGTTCCAGTGTGAAAATGCTGGGTAGTAGTATATCATTCAATTTATTTTCTGCAAGGTTGAATAAAATGAGGCAGCTTGATGTAATGGTAGGTTCAACTTACCTCGGAGATGGGAAGTTCGAGCTCGGACTTATGTAATTTTCGACCTTTGGGCATTCAAGCTACAAAAACATGGACACCTCCGTGTTTGTCTTTTGTTAGCAACAAGTTAGCCAGCTAAATGTAATGACATGTATATTTACCTTCTTAAAATAGCTAACTGTACATTCAATGTAGTCAAAATACATTTAACAAGCTAATATTTCTGTATGTTGATTGCTCTAAAGCAAATACTTGTACACTACATGGCCAAAAGTATGTGGACACCTGACTATCACACATAGTGCTTGCTGAACATCCCATTCCAGATTTAGTCCTCTTTTGCAATTAAAATAACCTCCATTCTTTTGGGAAGGCTTTCCACTAGATTCTGGAATGTGGCTGTGGGGATTTGTGTTCATTCAGCCACAAGAGCTTTAGTGAGGTCAGGGCTCTGTGCAGGACACTCCAGTTTTTCCTTTCCAACTTTGGCAAACCATGTCTTTATGGACCTCTCTTTGTGCACAGGCACATTGTCATGCTGGGACATGTTTGGGCCCCTTAGTTCCAGTAAAGGGAAATTGTATTGCTATAGCATACAAAGACATTCTGTACAATTGTGTGCTTCCAGTTTTGTGGCAGCATTTTTGTCAAAGAACCACATATGGGTGTGATAGTCAGGTGTCCACATACTTTTGGCCATATGGTGTATATACCGCATAAGTCATTTAAAAGTAAAGAGGTGCTACTTTGTTTACTGTTCATGCTGTGAGCAGCCATGTTGAATTGATGTCACGTGCTGAACTCGGAGTTGAAGAGATTGTCCTGCGTTTCCGAGTAGGAATTCTAAGTTGAGGGGGTGATTTCTTTAGTTTTTCCTAGTCAGAGTTATAAGTTTTGGTCAAACGCAGCATAAGACGCAAGAAGAAAATAAAAACCGCCCACTCACGCAACTTTTTTGTTGCATCCTGCGGGATCCCAGTCCTGATGCATACCTCTAGTCTAAACTTTTTGCCCTGTGAAACTTTCTGCCAAGCTTGAAAAAATAAAAAATAACCTCAGTAGTGTGCCTTCTATTCGTATCTGTATTCATATCTGTTTAGAACACATTCTGTTCAATCTGAATAATGTATTCATAGATGGGTATATGGGCAACATTCCTAGTTATTCTTTCTCTCCAAAGTTCTCCAGATTGCAGGTGTATACCGCGCCTAGTGTACGGATTTTCCAAGCCCCTGCTGAATATGTGCATTTTAACAATGAGGTGACATGCAGTGAGCAGAAATGCTTCTTTAAGTCTTAAGTCTGGCAAATATAATGACAATAATAACAGCACCATTTGCGGGAGAGTAGTGTTGGAGTGTGTATGGAGGTGTCAGGTGGGGGGTGGTGGGGGGAATAGAGGCATGACTGTCTCTCAAGTAGTAACTTGCCAATATTTTGTCAGGGATGGACTCTGTCTCACCCTTTCTCTCCTTATCTCTCACTGTCTCTCTCTCTCTCTCTCTCTCTCTCACTTCCTGTCTCTATTTTCTAATGTCTGTACTTTTTTTCTAGATTGAGTAATCTGATGTCAGTGGCATATGTCTGTTTTTTTCTTTCCAGTAGAAATAACAACAAAAAACCTTGAGGGAAGTCTTTCCTCCACGTCTGCCTGTAATGAGAAGAGACAGGAAGGTGAGCATTGAGCGACCTGAAAATACACAGCGGGGAAACACGAGCGAGAATGCAAATTGTGCTCAAACATGAATAAACACACTCACACGCACACACCTGGTTCAGGAGGCTGGGGCACGGGTGTAAATGCTGCTGTGCTCTCGTTTCATGAAAAAAAAAAAAACAGCTTGCTGTCAAACAGGTCATGCTTGAGAGAGTTGGGTGAGAATCAGCAGGTGTTGGTTGTGTATAAAACAATGAGAGGGGTCCTAAGCCACGTTGTTCTTTGACCTCCTCATTCCAAACATGCTAATTTTGTATGCAAAAAATTAGCAATTAGTTGACATAATACTTTATTCATTTTGATCCAAAAACAAATGTTAATAAATGTATGCCTTCTGCATATTACTCTACATATTACACTTTCTGTGTTCTACACTGAATTAATAGTAGGAGTCAATTAAGGGTAATAATCGGTTACTGCTAGCACCTGGCAGCAGCAGTATTTGCATGTTATGATCTCATTATGGTGTAACAAGAGCTCAGGACACTTCCTCTCCTCAGCAGGGAAGGTCGCAATCAACTAGAATGACCTCTTCTATTTACTTCCTGGTCACTTCTTGGGGCCACTATATAAGTACATGGTTATCATGACCAAGTCTTGCCTTCCCTTGAGTTTGTGTAAGTTCTGAGGCATTGTTTTCTTTGTCTGCCTTGCCATATTTTTGATTACTGTCATGTATATTTTGGATTAACCTTTGTTTGTTGTGGACTGATCAATGGATTACGATTTCAACCTGTCAAGACCTGCTTTAAAATCTGATATACATAATTGATAAGACATTATCTTTACAAATATTTGCAGATTGCTAAGTACCACTAGCTTGTTATCTCATTAAGTAGAATATTATTTGCAGGCTCATTTAGCTAGTTTGTGACATACATACTGCTGTTGTATAAAACAAGGTGTCCTGAAACTGTAATACTAAGCAGTTCATCCATTTTGAGTCTTCCTGGAAAAGGTGGCCCCAAGCCCATGCTCTTGGTTTCGATTGGCCCATACTTCTAAAATGATTTCATCCTGAAGCAAAATCAGAGGAGGTGGATGCAATATTAACTGATACCAGAAGTGAATACCTTTTTTGCATACTGCTTTTATTTCCATTCAAATGAATGGGCTTTTTTTCTTCCCACAGTTTATATTTGCATGTAGTGCGACCACAGCTTAAAGCCCCACTCACAAGAACCTTTTGGTATTGGTCAAAAAATGCACCACTACTCTTCTGTTCAATGAGAATGATGTGTAGTCTGACACACCAAGACATGCAGATGTGTAAAATGCATGGCTCCATTTGCCATTCACATTCACCAAAGGTGCCAGAGTTCCTTTCCCACGCACTCCCATGTAATTTATTCCCAGACACAACCAACCATTACACTCCTAACCAGTGATTATGGGAACTAACCTGGCACTGCAGGCCTTAGAGAATAGCAGGTTAGCCAGTAGCCAGTTGGGGGCCCTAAACAATTGTTTATAACACTTATAGTAAGAAATGCACAATTGTAGAATAACGCACACAATTGTAGAATAACACACACAAGAGAGCAGAATTGGTCATGCTTTCTGTGTGGGAGGGATGGCATTACTCTCTCCTGTCAATCAGGAAGACACTAGCCTGTCATGGCAGTCTATGAGTTCATGAATGCAGAATTGCACTTAGTGCTGTGATGTAGCATGGGCAGCAATTTGAAAAGATGTGGTGGCTGGGTTCACACACATTTTATTACAGAGTGTTTGTCAAATAACATCAAGTCTGCTTGAATGGAGGGTCCCTGAGAATGTCACTCATAGTCCGGAGACAGAGAGAGAAAGGAGAATGAGTAAAAAGGCGAGTGGAAAAGATACAGAAGGAAATGAATGAGAATGAAAGAATGAGAATAAGAAAAAAGAGAGAAACAGAGAGAATGGAAAGAAAGAGCATCAGAGCAAATATGAAGGGGAAAAGAAAAATATGGTGAGACGGAGAGAGACAAAGTGAGAGTCTGAATGAGAGAGAGAGAGAGAGAGAGATAGACAGAACAGCTTGACTCTTTCCCAGGGGAGAGAGAGCTTCAGCATCCACAGCTGGTGCTGAGACTTCTCCCTTATAAATATTCACATATTTAATTAGCCAAAAGTCCTCTTCTTACAAACACTGTCATGAGGCACGGATTCCTCAGTTCCACAACATACAAATATGGGTAAATCAAGCCGAAATTCAATTTGGTAAATTTTAAAACCCATTCACACACAAGACTGGTGAAGTATTCGTTTCATTACAAGTATATTAGCTCAAAAGGAAACATATTATCTGAATAAACATATTTTAAACGCATTTGCTCCATCTACAGGCTGAAAATGGCTGAATCTGTAGCTCCGCCTTAAGCCGTGACTTAGTGGAGGGGATTTGGGCGTCAGTTACATATCACTGCCAAGCATAAAAGGGACTTCATAGCTCTGCTTGTCCAGCAGACAGAGCTCTGATTAACTCACTCATTTTGGACCGAGGTTTGAGATAAACATCAAAATATGGTTTTAAGCTGAGAGTCTCAGCAATGGCCTGCCTATAGAGTGTCTGATCTATTTTGTACACTTTTCTGGCCACAGGGTTCAGGATCATGAAGGTTGCAGTCCGACTGGCACTCTATACTTCTGCATGTCTGTTTCCACAGGAAAAGAAACTTTGAACACTATGACAGAATGAGGTGTTCATATACAAGATATAGTGACTCTCGAGTGGCACAACAGAAAAACGGTCACACTATCTTCAGGAGATCGTGAGTTTGATTCCACAGCCTTGGCTCCGTGGCCAGAAGTCCAAGAGAGAATTGGTTATGCTCTCTGTGTGGGAGGGATGGCATTACTCTCTCCTGTAAATCAGGAAGACACTAGCCAGTCATGGCAGTCGATGAGTTCATGAATGCAGAAGGGCACTTAGTGCTGTGATGTAGCATGAGCAGCAGTTTGAAAAGATGTGGTGGCTGGGTTCACGCTTCTCAGAAGCATATCCTACCCTTTACCCTGCCAGAGAGCTGTCTAGTGTGTGGGAACTTGCAAAATAACCAAACTGTGAGAAAAGAAGATGAAGATATAGTCTGGAATGAGAAATATCTACAGCCTTGTCTTTAAATTGTTTTGAGAGTTTTGTCTGAAATAGTTAATAGTGTGTGTGTATATGTTTGGCCTCTACCTGTGAAAGTAGGCAGATCTTGGCTAAGAATATCAGTGAAATGTACCACGCTTGCTAGCAAAAGCTAGAATATGTTCTATGTATGTGTATTAACGGTTGCTTAAAAGCCAAATACATGCCCGTTACTGTGCTAGATGATTGTTGTATATTGTTCCCCAAAACAGAATTCAGTTGTAAGCCCTGGACCTGCCATTGGCAGTGACAATTCCACATCATGTTACCAAAAAACACACCAATAGCAGAACACATGTCCATAGATAGATTTTTATTCAACATTTATGTTAATCTAATCTTTGATTTTAAGACTTTCCCAAGCACTTGATGTTGATTATAATAGTGGCCAAAAGCGTAATAGTAAAGTCTGTCTACTCAGCAGCCATATTGGCAACACTCCTAGGCAGTTATTTTCAGTCATACAAGACCAGGCTCCTGTTTACTTGAATGAGGAAAGATCCACCAACTGGATTTGAAATCACTGTTAAAATTTGACCAAAATTCTTAAATAATGTGCAGACTTTAGCTCTAATGACATGAACTGAAAACATACTTTTCCAGGTTAGTCCAGCCACTGCACATGTGCTGTTCTCCATAATGAATATCTGTGCATGCATCCATGTAAGAATTTGGCGTTTTTGGTAATATTTTTACCAACAAGACAATTGGCTTTATTTACTGAAGGGCAGGACTTACATATATAATATGGCTGCAATGTTATGTTTTTGATCAGTGGGTTGTATCTATTCATACTGTCTCTGTAGTTGCTCGGAAGTTAAGGTTCTGGGTTCAAGAACAGTAGGTTATGAGTTAAAATCCCAGAACTGTCAGAGATGTTGAGAGATAAAAGCATTCTGGCAATCTGAATGAAGGAATCCAACTGCAGATTCCAACTGAGCTGCTCATACTGTAAAATCTCCTTTTGCATGATTTTTATGTTAATTGGAAGCAAATTTATGTGCATTCAAGGAGCAGCTTTTAGTGTCTATGTCCTATCAGATTGTAACAAGTAGCTAATGTTCTCTTTGCATGTAATCCAAATGTAAATTCTTAAACGATGCCAATCTCAGCAAAATATTGTCCAAATTTATTGGGAAAAGAGCCTACAAATACTACTACAAGCACAAATCTGATGATGTTAGCTGTGAGACAAGCATGTCACTTACATGTCATACTCCTTAGTCAGATCAACATTTTGGTCCACCATACGAGGTGGTAACACTGCTAACAAGGAAGTCCCAGTGGGCCGAGAGAAACACAAATACTCCAGCACATGTCAGTGGGCAAGATGCTTCCATGCTAAATGATAAACTGATCATAAACTTTTACCAATCAGAGACCACAGCCCTGCCCACTTGTTTTTTACTGGCTAGCAAGGCTGAGACTGATGAGTGCGAATTATGTAGTAATTGCTGCCAGGAGCAAATTCATGACTATCACATCCCGTGTCCTTTCTCATTCAGTGAATGGGCTTTTTCTCAAAGCAAATTTTATTCTCTATGCTTTAGCTTAAAAGCATAGTTTTCAGGTGTCTCCATATCTATGTACCAAGGGACAAAAATCATAAATGCTATGGCTAAACAGTAGATGCTGGCACCATGTTTGTCCAAATGGAGCTCATGTTCAGTTAACATTAATTAGTTTTTTTTTTTTTTTTTCACTGAATTGACATAGTGTTAGAAATGTGGATGAAATTACATAAGAACCGATAAGACTTACTTTCACGTTTGTCTTATCCAAACACCTTTATGTGTAGCTTTGAATTTGAATTATATAGTATGTTATACACTTATTGACTGACTTTAACAACTGCCCTTAAACTTCTATCATGAGTAAGTTTGGGATCAGCAGGTTTATTTACTTTTCTCAGTACAGGAAAACCTGTCAAAATTCTTGTCTGTGGTAAATATACATCCATGGTAATTTAGCTGTGTAGATGAACATTTTTTATTTTGATTATTGTTTTTATTATTCGGATTATTATTTTATCTGTGTTATTTACAGATTATTAGGCTGCATGGAAACATAGATACTATTGCGTAATATGGAAAACATTACCCTGACCTTAATCTTTGCACTTATTATTCAGTTATTAATATTAAGGCAAAACAGTACAAGTAGAAACAACAGTTTTAGTCATGTCATGTATTCTTTTAAAGTGTAGTAATTTAAAACATTCAAAACAACTGAAAAATGATTGTTTTACTGTTTTTGTCCGCTCACAACCACTGCATTATCTGAAACATAGCTCACAAAGCTCCGCCCCCATTACAATTGCGCGTCATGTATATATATATATATATATATATATATATATATATATATATATATATATATATATATATATATATATATATATATATATATATATATATATATATATATATATATATATATATATATATATATATATATATATATATATATATATATATATATATATATATATATATATATATATAATGTGTGTAAATTTATGTGTCATTATAATATCCATGTCCTTTATAAACCTTAGAAACCTCTTTTACTTGAGTAGAAACACATTAAGCCACACTGTATATTTAAAATAAAAAGAACCCAGTTTCTAGACAACCTGCATTCATGAAATTCTACACACTCCTTCCTATCCTTAATTAGAAGGACATTACTAAGAGATTTCCCCAGATGTTGAGCTTTCATGGATCTACATTAGATGTTATACTGAAATGGCATAAAATATATACTTAAAGTAGATTATTCAGTAATTACAGTATTTTTTTTTTTTTGAAGGTAATAAGAAGTTAACCTCAACTGCTCAGCAGTGTGCTTGGATTGTGACCTGCCCTTGAAATAAATAAACGTCAAATGTAAATGATAGAATTACACCAAAGGCAAATATTCCAAGCATACAATGTCTAAAGGGAATCCTTCTCTAAAAATGAAATCCAGAAATCATATTACAGCTTCGCACACTTGCGGCATGATCAAACACACAATTTTCAGGACAAATTGTATCACCGAAATTCATCCTTTTTTTTTTTTTTTTTTTGTTCCATCCGGCAATGATTATTAAAGATGCAGAAATCATATGACATGAGAAATTAAGGAGCATATCTGACCTGTTTTGTATTCAGGTTTAAAGATATATGCTAGGTTTAGTGAAAGCATTGCACATTGGTATGTATGCAGCACATCGCTCCGGGGAATATGGAATAGGAAATATGTGCGCTAACGATATGAAACTTGCAAATATCTTAGATATGGCAGCACAAATCTGAGGCGGTGTCAATTAGCTGGATATCCAGATTTAACCTGTCAAAGCGAAATCATAACAGCTTTTATCACTGTGCACACTGCGGAGTGTGAAAGGCATCATCTTTAATCACTTCCTCTCTCTCCTTCTCACTCTCTCTCTCTCTCTCTCTCTCTCTCTCTCTCTCTCTCTGTCTCTCTGTCTGTCTCTCTCTCTCTTTCTTTCTTTTTTTCCAAGGTAAAAATATGTCCCGCACAATGCAAGCTCCCCAGACAGCCATGTTGTTTACTGCACATTAACAAAGGAAAAGGCAAAGTCAAAATTCTGACACCGGCTAAAGTGAACGACGTGCCACAATACCAGCCCTGGGAGGATTTTTTTTTTTTTTTTAAGTAAAAGTTGGGGGGGAAGAAATGGAGTTTTTTACTTTGGCTTGAGCTTTTTTTCCTCTTTCTCTTTGCAGGCAGGTTTTAAAATAAAACTGCCACCGTTCCTGCCTGGCTGCCACTGAGTCACATTTCTCTGAGGCTGAAGGGTGATGAGATACTTTTCATCAAGCGACATAATGTATGCGCTGGTGGAAAGTAACTCATCATGTGCCCTTTGAGTTGATCTTTGCCAAGATTTGACCATTTTCCAGTGTTTCTGGGTAAAATCTACAATTTATTGGAATACAATTTGAATGAACTATATCCTACATCCTATCGAGTTACCAGTGTGTGTAAGTCCATCCACCTGTTTTTATCCACATTTCGACTTTGCTGATAAGAAAGCCCGACTAGAAATGAGAGAGAAGAGATTAAAGTTATGGCTTAATATCACCATTTGAGCTTGTCAGGGGCAGATGTCATCAACCGGATGCAGACCGAGCAAAGAGCTTTAGCTCCAGAAGATGTAACTAAGTACTTTAAAAAAAAAATACTGTAGCAGAGCAGATGAACATATGAAAAAACAGCCATAGTTCAGTGACTCTAGTTTTCTTAAGATGAAACATTTTCCGTTTTTGGCATATCCTCTGGCTTGTGCAATCACATGCATTTATTTAAGTTATTTAGCTGAAGGAAGCTCATCAGACCAGATACTGGCTACAGATCTAGAGATTTTCACAGACTTTCATAGATTTTTTTTTTATCTACTCCTCTGGTCTTTTTAGCAAACTGATGACATGGCTTATTAAAAAAAAACTTTAAAAAATAAAAATAATTTTTAAAAAAGGTCCATGATAAAAGTATGATTAAAGATAGTTGGATTGGAGAAGTAAGCGAAGTATTCTCAAAAATTCAAAACAGACATCTTGTCTGTTCAGAGACTCTGGTACAACAAAATGTAATTACTTTAAATTGATTTACTATACTGTATATCCATACACTATTACATAGTCATGATATATACAGTATAATTCTATTATATAGCCATAAACTAATTATTAATGGTTAAGCATTAAAAAGCAACTGTTATCACCGTTTCATCATGTTAGTTGATTATCTGGACCTTTACAGAAGATGTGTTCTCAAATTGTTAACAATTTGCACTAAATTTGCATGAAAAATTGCAGTGGTTAGGATCAGGGTTGAGAGCGGGGCTGTTCAAAATCCAACAACATCAACCACAGACAAATTTCTCAGTGGGATAGAAAACGAGTGTTTGGAATGAATAATAATGTATTGTGTATGTGTGTGTGTGTGTGTGTGTGTGCGTGTTCAGATCTCTCCAATAATATGTATCAAATCATATATTTTTGATGCAGGCAGTATGTTCACACTGTGAAGTTATTAATATCCGGATGATGTGCTAGACCCGCTACATATTGGAAGGGGCGGAGCCATCAAAGAATGGGCAGTTCAAATTTATTTCAAAATGGCCGACACCCTGAGCAAAAACCACACCACTCTATGGAAGCAAATTAGAAGTGAAAAGATTAAAGCAGCCGGAGGCTGTTCTGGCACGGCTCAATGATGATGTCATATCCACTTACAAAACATTACTACTGTACAAAAATCCAGGTACCACATAGACAAGTCCTAGCCATTGTATATAGTGTGAGAATATAGTGTATAGTGCATGGTTTGAGACTCAGCCAGTGTGTATTTAACAGGTGATTTTTTTGATGATATCAGCTTATGGCAGCTTTTTTTCCGATTTGTCGATGAAGCTAATCAATCAGTAGTGAAGTGAAGTGAAGTGACGTGTGGCCAATACTTCAGTTGTGGATAGGCAATGCTATCTGTATCTGTTTAATGCTCCAAATATCTGTATCTGTATTCAGATTTGAACCTTATGTGGACGTGGCCTGACCTGGAAGGTTTAGGGGAGGGTTTTTGTTTGTTTTGTTTTTGTTTTTTTTATTAAATTAAAAAAAAAAACCTACAACTATGAACCCAGAAACAATGAATAATGAATTTTGGCTGACAGTTCCTCAGAGATGTGCATGGTGAGACTGTTTTACTTGTGATATTTTCTATTGAATTTGGTTGGTTCGATTTCACAAAAGATAAACAAACTACTAGCCTAATGTAAAGCATTGCAACCCTGACAGGGCAGTAAGCGCTGCATATTCATGTTAACAATCACGGTCTTTATTTGAGCTTCATATCTGTAAAGGTGAAGTAAAAACCTTCCGCTGGCAGGATTTCTTTGTTTTTTTTGTCGTGTCCCATGGGATTCCAATCCCAATGCGCCATTCTGAGAAGCTTTCTAAAAACAAAAATATCTGTATCATAAAAAAATATCATGAATTCCCACCATGTTCCTGGGATAAACTTCAGCTCCACGACGAACCAGACCAGGATAAAGTGGATGAATGAATGGATTTTTCCTGCATACCCACCTGATATAAATCAAATATTAAACACTTCACAACGTTAATAGCAAACTTTAATAATAGATATAACAGAATAAGCACTGTCTCTGCTCTGATATGTATAAAGTTCTGAATGATTAAGGTCAATTAATCACTTTAATTAGAATATTATTCCTGTTAAATATAACTAAATACCTCTGACTTGCTGAAATTACTAGTATGAGATGGCTTACACATCAAATGTACTGTTTAACAGCAGTTCCTGTCTGTGCAAGTAGCTTGTGCTGTTTACTTCATAATATTCATGTTTCGTTTTGTTTTTCTCTAATAAATAGGCTGTTAAATATGAGGAATATTCCAGAACAGAAGGAGCAGTTCAAACAAATAGCTCAGCTGCTGTGAGGCAGAGGGAGATGGACGTACGTGCTGTTTATTAACAATCCAAATCAGCAGACAAACGTGTCAAGCAGGCATGGGTCGAATGTCAGGCAAGCAGAGCAGTGCAGGGCAATCAAAAATCAAAATGAAGGGCAAAAATTCCAAAACCAGGAATAACAAACAGAGAAAACATTTCTCACAAATGCACACTGGAAATGCAAAACCTCACAAAGCAAAGACATGCTTGCTGTCTGAAGTTTGATCGTTTAAAGTTACACTGAGCTACAAGACTAATAAGTAAGGGAAGCATATAGCCTGAAGTTAAGCATCACACTGCATGAGGCAAACCTTTTTTAAAAAAAAAAATACATCAGAAACCTTCAACCAAGAAATATAATTATTGTAACACTCTCAGCAGTAGGCCGCTTAGAGAACACCTCAGGGTAAGAGCACATGTAAGAGCACAGTAGTCAGTCAGTAATGTAAAACTTTTTTTTTTTTTTTTTTTTTTTAAACAAATCACATTGCAGCTTTCCAGCTCGCTTGCTGCTTTCTGCTCAATTCTGGCTTTGCTCTGTTCATGAATACACAAGCTCAGCTCACTGCTCAGGGAGAGAGAAAGCGATCAGCTACATATATGAGGGATCAAATGTGCCCTCTGTTCACACTAGCAAGTCACAAGTCACTCATGTTGCTTGTATTTGGTCTCTTGTGGGTGTGTAGTGATCACTACGGTTGTCGCTTGTAGATGTGCAGTGTCCAGAGATTTTTTTTTTTCTTTCCGATGAAAAAAGGTAATAGCCAAAAACGTAAATGCTTTTAGGGCTAACTAGTTAAATATACAGTAATCAGTAATAATACAGTAATCCAGCAGTTTCCATACTAGAGGTCACGACCCCATGTGGGATAGCTTGATTTACAAATGGGGTCACGAGAGAAACTCACACTCTCCTCTTTTGTTTCATTTGATTATTTTACAAATTAATATCAGAAATATTGAAGATGGATTTTGTGTGCTAATATTTTGAAATGTTCTGGGAGTCACATATAGACAAGCCTCATTTAAATTAATACATGCTATTTTATCTGTTTTCACTATCTTGACATGCTGCACTAGTGTAGTTCAGCCAAAAAAAATGCAGAAATTTTCCCGTCCATCTAAACGAACTAGCATTGTGGCTTAAATCGCATATTTATGTACTATTCTAGACCTTTACTCAGTACTAACACTAACCGGTTTTCTGATTACAGTTGTTTAAATTTTAAAAACTGTCATGTAGCCTTCAAACCAGCATACCAGCCTTCTAGATTTTCTTGATTGGTAAATACTTTTGAATGAAAGGTCATCCAATAACAACATTCATGACAACAGCAGAAAGTTTTAAGACAGAGCTCGTCTGAGTGTGATTAAGATTGCTGTGCATAAAATTGTTAAATGTTTTACAGTTCGACTTGGAAACCTGATAAACTGTGGAGTTTAGCAAGTTGACTGTATAAGCTACATAAACACACCAGAGGCACCAACAACCTATGCTACTTCCTTCCAAGCTTTATTTTTCTTCAGCATGTTTCTGAACACATTTAACGAGGGGCTGTATATGACAAGATAAGATGAAACACAGGTATAAGTTCTTCCATTTTTTATGTGTCAAACAGTAGGAGCTAGTTGCAGGTAGGAACTAAAGTTGTGAGAGGGGAATTGAAGAAATGTCGGACCACACGCGCTGTCAGATTGGTCCATGGAATCATTTGAGCCTAATGATTTACTGCATCATACATAATTTGCACAGAATTGAGAAAATCACAGTTTCATTGCTCATCACATTGTCACTGAAATTGTGGCTCCGTGTTGTACATGTACATAAGAATGAACGTCTTTGCCGCTTGCTAGTGTGAACATACGGTTAGTCATTACCCCTTTAGCTTGCTCCTACACATCACCTTCCCAGTGCAGACCCTGCTAAAAAGAAATCACCCCTACTTGCTACAAAGATGTCACAATTAGTCTGCGAAATGTTTCAATTTTTATCTGGTCATATGCAGGAAAGTGTCCATTTTGAGCCAGAGAATATATATATTATAAAAAGAATCAGTATGCCATGCAATTTCTGTGATGGGTTAATAAACGTCTAAGATGACGTCTCCATTGTACATTGACTCCAAGTCAATGAGCAGGTCTAAGACTGAAAGGTAAAAGTGCAGATAAAAATGGCCCAAATAACTCAGTTCACCTTCTATTCTCAGTAATTCCAGATAATGAGCACATGAAGCAGGCAGGCACTTTGGAACAAATTATGGAAATTGATTTAAGTCTTTCAGGAGAAACACATCTAATCATTTTCACTCGGCAGCATTTTTCTTCAGCCGTCACTCACCTCGAGATCTGGCACACCTTCCTAATTCAAGAAGTACTTTTCTTCCTAAGTGCATCAGCATAATGTTCACTTGTGGAAATTGGTACTTCTAAATGAAATATTCAAAAGAACTTTGGGCTCTGTCATTTAGCTCGGGGCTAGTCTGAATTTGGACATAACCTCCACTGTCAGAAATACTCGCTTACTTTACAAAGGTCATACAATATGCAGCAGGTTAGAAGATAAAACTGTACATAAAAAAAAGCTAACAAAAGATATGATGATATGATATGATGTTTTGTTTGAGTTCAATAAAAGTATACTTTTAGAAATACTATATACTTATAGATTGAAAACCATTGAAATTCACATGCCCTTGGACTGTACATATTCTCTAATTTGAAGGTATTTGAAAATGTTCATTTACTTTTTAATATAAGAAGCGGCAAATTACAGGGACTTGTATAGTGAAGGCGCCACATAATCTAAGACAAATAATAAACACATCAAAAAGCATGATTTTATTTAACAAATAAAAACGTATAAGCATAGATACGGTGAAGATTTCTGTGAGGAGAAGTTCATGTATCATTTATGGAAGGAGTCTCCAGTGTCGGCGCTTTATAACAGTCAGACATTTTGTTTCCTCCATGAGAGAGTCTTCAGGACTTTCAGGTTTCTGCTGCATTTATTTGGGTGTATTCACTTGAACAGAAAGAAAAAGAGAGTCTGGTGATGGACTGTTTATAGCTGTTATAATGTAAATGATAACAGGAACTAACTTTTTTTTTGGAAATTTCAAAAATAAAAATAGTCTCTGGCAAATTGCTGTGCTTTAAGAGGAAGAAAACAATTTGGGACAAGATTTATTTTAAAAATTATCGACTTTAGGGTGCATCACATCACCTTGTCCCTGATTATTTTCCTACCACTGCATACCAACAAGCGCTTTATTTCCTACATATTTAATTATGGAACTGTGTGTCCCGGTCTCATTTGAAATTCATATAACATGATGCGTCATCTCTCAAAACAGTTACCAACTTATTTGTAAAGAAAAAAGGGTTCAATAATGTAATTATTGGTGTGTAAAATAATGTCAATATAGTTAGTGAGTATATGAATATGTCATGTGTCATTATAGATGTGTGAATATGACTATTGTGGTTAAGATGTATATTATTTTTATGATTTTCAAATCTTAATTAAAAAAAACTTAAACTTTTAAAAGTTTAGGTAAAATAGCAAATGACCGTAACCAGGTTGACACATAACACTGTCTATGAAAAACAAACTGGAAAATGTTAGTTTCTAGAGAACCGATGCATACTTAAGCAAAAGAGAGCTTTATATTCTAACCATATGGAAGTGTAATATAGTAGAACTGTCATGCAGCAGAGATGGTTGCACGTGCAGGTAAAAGGCTTTATTTTTAACAGGCCAACAGATCCAAATCATGAAGCAATGTCGAAGTCTGTATAAACCAGCAGCTTAACAAACAGCTTGTCAGGAGATTAACAAATGGGCAAAACAGGGCAAGACTAGATTCAGGGGATAAACACAGATCATATCCAGATAAACAATTATAAACAACAAAGCTGGGGATGTCAGGAGACAAGGCTACACTGAGCAATACTTCGCATTAACTGTGCGCTTGAGTGTGCTTTATATAGTGAGTTTGTTTGACTGAGTCCAGGTGTGCTTGATCAGTAATCAGGTGAGCTTGAGCATGTGAGTTGGGAGTTGGAGTCCTTGGTGACCATGTTTGTAGGCCTCGGTTATCTCTTGAGAGTTGGACACCGATTACGGCATTGACATGACAAGAACGAAATAGGCTTTGGCACAATATCCAGTATTAGTGGAACAGTGCGGAACAAGATAATCACTCGACAGCACATAAATGTCCAAGCACAAATAGACAAGATACAAGACAATAAATACTGGCTGTGCAAGTACAATAATTTGTTGTTGTTCTTCTCTTGACTGCTCCCGTTAGGGGTCGCCAGAGCAGATCTTTGGCCCGCATGTTTGATTTAGCACAGTTTTTACGCCAGTTGCCCTTCCTGATGCAACCCTCCCCAATTTTATCTGGGCTTGGGACCAGCACTGGGAGTGCACTGTCTTGTGCAACCCCAGTGGCTGGGTTTGGTTTCCTGGCTGGGAATCGACCCCGGGCCGCAGCAGTGAGAGTGCCGAGGCCTAACCACTAGTCCTCCAGGGACCCAGACCCAGTACAATAAGTATTACACAATAAATACAACCTACTCCCTGAGTGTTATGAGCAAACCATTTATTGTAATGTTCCTATATAAGAGACAATAGTGGTATAGGTGATTGAGTAACAATATGGTATGATAATGAATATGCTATGATGTATGCATAGTCCACAGGACAGTGTAACTATTGAGGAAAGTGTATAGTGAATGGCGACAGGGGTATGTTAATTCAGAGTGAGGTGGATGGGAGGCAGTTGACGGCTTGTGGAATCTTGTGAACCTGGTTTGGATACTTCTGTATCTTCTGCCCAAGTGGCTGAGATATGTTTATGAGTTTAGATATGAGTTTATGGAAGGGGTGGGAGGTGATACCCAGTACACTGGCGGCTTTACTGAGGCAGGGATTTGCGGTCTGATATGCTGGAGTTCCAGTGATGCAGCTGGTCAGGACACTCGACAAGACGCGTCTGTAGACCGTGGTGAGGATGAGGAAGGGGCAGTATGGCTCTCCTCAGTCAGTGCAGGGTGTGGAGACACTGCTGGAGATGCTGCTTTTTGGCTGGGGACATGATGTTGTGAGACCAAGTGACCATCTGCGTTCATGATTACAGTGTTTAAAAGAAAGAAATTTGGTGTAGATTGTCCACTGTCAGTAGAATGACATTCATTATTAATCAGTTATTTTCTGCATTGTAATGGTACAATTATTTGTATCATGTTTCACTAATATCTGGTATCCTGGCAGAAAAGGTATTTGAAAATGTTGATAAATATCTTATTTTACTGGTATAAAGCCTATCATTATTGTACGCTGTGTGTTGTGTGTATTTGTAATTAAATAATCCAGGTCAGTGTGTAATGTTTAAATGAAGAAGAAAAGAGCAGCATGGGCACCATTAAGGCTGAATTAGCAGGAAATGGCTGCTTTCACCTCCTGCTGACAAAGAAAGCAGCTTTATTGAGAAGTCAGATTCCCCCTTTCCCTTCTTTATTTCATTATATTTTATTGTAACTCTGGAGATACTGCGTCTGCCGGCTCAATATTTGGAACTATATTTATTTATATACTTTCATATAACGCCCACATCTTCTCTCTGTGTTTCTCTCTCTCTCTCTCTCTCTCTGTAAAAGCAGTTGCAGGCACTCATGACAGGTCCTCATCGTTGTGATTCATAGATCCAAACAGTGCACATATTACATATTTTGCATTGTAAAATCCAGTTTGTAGAGCAGCAAAGGAAAAGCATGCATGACAGAGAGTCTAAGAATTAAATTTTCCAGATATTCGTGGCCTAGGTGTCAGAGGGCTACAGAATACAAATGTGAAGTTTTTAGTGTGGAAAAAAGGCTTTTTTTTTTAACTCAGCTGGAAAGTAATACATGCAGAGTTTTGATTTATATTCTCGCAGATATTATGGTGCATTCAAACTTTGCATGTTTGCCCACAATTAGCACACTACCTGTGTTTTCAGAGTGTGTTTTATGAAATTCCCCTCTCCGCCTCCCCTCGGTTGAATTTCCATCTCTATCTTTACTTTATCAACTTAAACTGACTTCACTAAATAGCAGTAAGATGACTCAACATCACTGTACGCTTCAGCTTAACCCAGATGCCATTGCTAAATTCGGATGCGTTTTCTTTTTCCGAAGACAGAAGAGACAGCAGACAAATCTATTTATAAATCTACACAAGAAATATTTCATTTATCAAATGCCTACATGACAATTACAATCATTGCACAGTTTTACATACATGTCAGTTTTCTCAAAAACACCCTTCCCTTCCACCTGGTCACTATTCTTGGCATTACAGTCATGTGCCCTCATCCGCTTTCCCTTGCTTGAACCCCTGCTGCCATCTTAAGGACCTTTCCATTTTTTTTATCAGCTTGTTGTGTGGTATAAAAATGATGCTTTTTGATCCAGCTGGTAAATAACTTCAAATCTAAACACAACTTGTGCATATGAGGCCATTTTTGTGATACAGTATATTATTTCCTCTTTTTTTTTTTTTTTTTACCTTAGTAGGTTTCCCTTAAACTTTAGCAAACCTGTTTTGCCATTTACCAGACAGTGTGTAAAGCCAATCAAATCACTTCACTGCACAAAGCCTTACAACAGGAAATCGAGTGCTGTTTCTAAATCACTAGCTGAACAAGGACATCTAGGGGGTGAACACTGGTATATCGCCTATTAACATCATCCTCAGCTGGGCAGCTTATTAAGAGATGACATTGATCTGATCCAGAATGATGATTTCAGGGATTAAGAAATTTGATACTAACTAGCTGTGAAAAAAAGAACAGAAGTCTTCCACTATTTAGCAGCATTTTGTCCTGTTGGCCCAAGTCATGGAACAGTTATTGCAGAATCCTCAGTCTGTCTTCAGTTCATGTCAGTTATGATCAACAAAGCACCGGGTTCAGGATCTGGGATCCAAAAAAATAAGAGGAAATAAGAAATGAAGGGAAATCATTCTGTTTCACATTCAAGTCAAAATGAGCCGAAAATCATCACTGCAATAGAAATGTGGCTTCTGAATAGCACCATTCACGGAAAGACAGAGCACACAAACATTCTTTTTATAATAGAAAATTAACAATGAAGTTAATAATGATAATAATAGATGAAATGATGTCTAATTGGCTGATTAACAATTTCTATAACAATTAAATTTTTTTTGTATTTTTTTTAAAGAAAAAGGCTGAAGGCTAAAGGCTAACACAGTAAACTGATGCATTTATGAAAATTAACACTAAAAGCCAAAAAAAAAAAAAAAAAAACAAGGGCTTGCATTTAAATTTACAACCTCAAAGGCTTAGTTAATGATTTCAAGTCATTATCCAGTAACTACTATAAATTATATTACTTATATAATATAATTATATATTCAATTATATCATGTTTTCAGTAGGTTTAGATTAATGCACTCATTCAAAAACATTGTCATTTCTATAGTAATCTGTTACACAAGGACTTGTGGTGGATGTTGATTATGTTGAATTATGTAACCAGAAGGAGTCTCCGGTGTCCGAGATAACAGTCAGATGTAAAGCTTTAAGTTTTCTGACACTTCAGGACAGGAGTTTATGCTTTATGCCGTTTCTCTGTAACACGACAAGCTGCATGTTTGTATTATTAACTTCAAGAGAGAGAGTAAGAGAGGCTGGTGAAGGAACGGCTGTTTACAGCTACGATAACTTAAGTGATAACAGGAACTGACTTGTTTCGTGGACCTTCCACAACATTAATCATAACTATAAATGGATAAATCGTTCTTTAAAAAAATGTATCTTGTTCTTAAATAAATAAACATTGTAATCGTTGGCTAATTGCTGTAGCGAAGGAGGAATGAAACACTTCAGGATGTGCTGGTATTGGAAAATAATCAACTTCAGGGTGGTAACAGTAAGTCCACTTGACGTCGGGTCACCCCACCCTGTAACTGATTATTTATCTATAACGTCACTTTCCCCAAGTGGTTTAATCCTTATTTATATCACAGCATGGTTGAATTCTCAAATCTGATTGGGCAGAAGGTGTGCATTATTTTTGAATAACCGCATGACAATATTTACGGCTGGAACATTAATCACTAATTGGTTCTATAATTACAGCTTATGCACAGACATTCTGACAATGTATAGCAGGCATTCCACATAATCTATAGAATAATAAATGGATTTTTTTTAAGTGCTGTTTAAACAGAGAAAAACCTATAATCACTAATGTGGCGGAGTCATTTATTTAACATTTATGCAAGGAGCTCTGGGTGTCAGCGTTTTGGTAACAGTGCTTTGCAACGTTTTCCAGCACGGGAAAGTCTTCAGGACAGGATGTTTCCCAGATTCTCAGTAAAATGACATGAGAGAAGGAGAATGAAAGAGAGAAAAGGAGATGCTGGTGAGAAAGCGACGGGCCATTCCTCTTATTCAGTAACTACAGATGAATCTAATCAGAAACTAATCTAGTACCAAGGGTGTATAATGTAATATAATGTAGGCCAGTATGTAAGCTCTGACCCTTCCATGGATCCTGGGAGCTTAATGGGTTAACAAATGACTCAGTGAAGTAAAAATTTATTTTAAAAATGTGATTACAGGAGATACACAAACACGATAACACATTTGCATACCTCTTAACATGCAGCCGCACCTTTGCTCTGTCTGTACTTTACATACATATTGGCTGTATACAGGGGTTACATTTAGGAAAGGTGTTCTCAGCAGTGATACCACAGAAATGTGAGTAGAATGTGAATTTTCATTTTTTCGGTTCCTACAGCGAAGGGTACAAACCTTAAGTATTGCTAGTTTTGGGATCTGTATTACATCATCATTAAAATCGGAGATGCAAAATAACAAGGTACAATATACTTTGTTATTGTACTTTGTTAGTTTTTTTAATTGTCTGTATTTTTTCTTTCACCTAATAATTTTACTTTTGCTTACCACATTTAAATCATGACAATTTCATTTCTTTAAGAGATTTCTTAGCATCAGACCACTTCAAGTAGTTCAATTACTAACAAATCTAAAATTTAACCTGATACCCATTTAACTGCTGCTACATACACTTTGTAATTATCAACACAGCTTGTATTGTGGCGGCTAGTTATTAGCATTTGGCCAGTTTACTTCATCAGACTTCATCTTACTAGCTTTTGACTGACTCATGCTAGTTATTGTCATTCTAGCTAACATTTGTGAAATTAGGAATAAAGCTGTTGTTAGTTAGCCTAGCTCCCAGATTCCTTGGTCTTTTGAGAATCTTTCTTCTACTTTCATACTTAAAGTGAAGAATTTGAAGCTGGGCTTCAGATTTTACCACAGTATTTACTGAGATGCACCTTTAGTTGAGCGAAGATTTTGGGTACTTTTATCATCTCCGATTACAATTTTAACCATTATGTCACACCAGAGCTCAGCTCCACTTGCTGTTCCATTCAACCAAAAGTGGCTCCACTCCCTTGAGCTTCCCACCAATTTAACCCCTGGCTATATCCTAACAGTCTGTATCGTAAGGTGTAACAGTACCTACAATAGGCCTCATTTACTAATCTGTAGTAATGTTGTGCGTACATGTTTACATAGGCCAAAACAATCAAAAAATTCCTATCAGATTTACAAAGCTCACAGATTGCTGAAAATGACATAATGATGAGTAAACTGTGAAGGAGCGGCTCCTAAGCACTATGTGCACTAAATCTTCCAGTAATGCAGCTCAGCCACTGCAGCTCTTCCTCCTTTTGTACAGTGGCATTTCTTTTATCTTAATTGAACTAAATGGATTTTCATGAATACTATATTTATAGTGTAAATGGTTCTGCAAAGAATTTACAAACATAAATATACACCATATGGCCAAAAGTATGTGGACACCAGAGTGCTGAACATCCCATTCCAAGACCATGGGCATGGATATTGATTTGTTCCCCCTTCGCAGCTATAACAGCCTCCACTCATCTGGGAAGACTTTTCATTAGATTTTGGACCTGGCTGTGCAAGACTTCAGGCACTTATGTCCAGCAAGAAAGCGTGGTACACAGCCAGAGCTCCGATTCATTACAAGGGTATTTATTGTGGTTGTGCTCAGGGTTTTGTTCAGGCCACTTGAGTTCTTCCACACCAGCCTTGGCAAACCATGCCTTCAGAGACCTCACTTTGTGCAAAGGGGCATAGTCATGCTGTAACAGGTTTGGGCCTCTTAGTTCCAGTAAAGGGAAATCTTAATCCTACAGCACATCAAGATGTTCTAGACAAGTGTGTGCTTCCAGATTTGTGGCAACAGTTTAAGGAAGGAACACATATGGGGGTTATGGTTAGGTGTCCCAAAACTTTTGGCCATATAATGTACTTGTATCTAGCCTGATAAATGAGGCCTAATGTAAAGTGATCAGCACTAGCTTCTAAACTAGAATATGCATGTTATGAAGTTGTTGTGTGATTGCTGAGCTCTGAACATAAAGATCTGCACTTGAAGGTTGGATATTTATGTCACTTTTAAAAGCATTACATTTTTAACATTTAACATTTAAAAAAGGAACATAATTAAGCGATAAGGTAGATTTGCTGTGAAGTGAAGAGGAGGAGGAGTCACAATAACGCATCTGGGGAGGCATGGCCCATTAATGTTTGTGAAAAAGATCAAGATCAAGGACTTCTTTAAATGACAATTCACCTACAGACCCACCGATCCTCCTTTACCCTCCACTTGAAAAAGTCGAAAAAGGTGTGTTTTAAGGCAGATTGAGGATGAAAATCTAAAGGAGCATTAAAGAACTCTCTTCTCGGACAACTTCCCTGCAGATCTGCTCCGCGACAGCTGTAGATATTTAGCCATCATCCTCAAACAGAATTATTTCAGTTCTGCTCATGTCTGCTCCCGGAGTTCATTATTAATGCATGGCTCACGGCTAGTCAGCTTCGACACAGCTGCTTTGCATTATTTACAAACTGGAAACAATGTGGGACAAGTAGATTACAAGGTGCGAGACTTTTAGAAAAATCTGAATAATGGATGAGAAAAAGGGGTGCTTACTTAAGCAAAAGAAATCCTTCTGATTTGTCTAAGTGCTTTTAGACATGCATCTCCGTGCTCCTTTTTTTGGCAGAAGAGTTTTGCATGTGGAGTAGGAACGGAGTTGATTGTGGTGAGTCTGTGCTACTGCTATTCCCGCTGCTTTCGGGTCATCCTGCAACTCTTTTCTTTCTTATAGTTGTGGTTCCATGAACTTTCCACCTGCATAACAATACCAGGTGCAATTTGCTCAAGAACATTTTCTGCAGCATTTATATCTAGAATGTGATTTTAGAACCAGATTTATTTTTATGCAACCTTTACATGCAACCTATATACATATACAATTATATGTATGATACTAAACATTGATTTCTTATTGACACGGATACTTTAGTGTCAGGTTTATATTATTTACATGTACACTGTAAGAGCTTTAGTGAGTAAAATGATAAGCATAATATATGATAATGTTTCCAAACTTTTTAACAGCCATGTACACAGGAGCAATAAAAACAGATATGTTATGTAACCAATTGCTATCTATACATTCGATTTCTCTCAAAACACAGTCTCAATTATTGGCCCATCTCACTGGTTCCAATAATGTTTGAGGGCACCATAGTACAGGGTACTCATGGATTATGGGTATTCAACAGTAGATGACTCACCACACGAAGATATCTCAGCACTGAAAAGAGTACGATGACGGTTTACACCCACCAATGTGACTGCGAGCTGTGAAACCTATACAGTGAAATAAAAGAGTGAAAATCCAATGCTTATTTCTGTCTTTCTTTTTCTGTAAGCCAAAGACAATGACATCCAGGAATAAAAAAAAAATTCTGGAGCCTATAATATGTGGTTGAAACAGAAATGTGTCCTACCCTCATGTATGTGTCCTCACTGTGCACTTAGACATATCCTCCATATTCCCATCATTAGGAAAATCTATAAATATTTCCTGCTTCTGTCAGGCCTTTGTCAAAATCCAGTGAGTCATTGCAAAGTCTTGTCTGTGTTGTCACTAGCATTTTTTCATTGCTTGGTTTGTTTCAATTGCTCCAGTTGTTAGCCTATGCAGCTTCCCATCTGTAAGATATCCTCATTTTATTGACATTAAGGCATAGCACAAATCATTTTAATGCTAAATACAGGAGCTGGAAAACAGCACTCGCGACCCTTCCACACTAGGGATGTAACCAAATATGTATACGTTATTCAAACTGAACAGATAATGTTCTAAACAGATACAAATTGAAGGTGCAACTGTTTTTAAGAAAGGTTGCTGGAAAGGTTCACAAGGCATCTGGTTGAGACTAGAGGTGGGATGCAACAAAAAAGTCATGCATGCTAGAGATTTTTACTCTTATGTGGCCACAAACAGCCTGATACGTATGTTGTGCAATGCATTCACAGCATCCTTAGTAACTGCCTGGTCAGGGTTGTGGTGGTTTAAATCAAGCTACTAGTTATAGAAATAGAACCAAATAAATTCAGGCAGGTACAAACAAGTGTTGTTTCCAGTGTTTCCGGGGCCATAGTGGTATAGTGGTGGGGTTCAAATTTAATTCAAAGAAAGGAAGGAAGTAAAGAAACCCTTCTGATGTAGGTAACACTCACTTCTGGTCTAAATCTGGATACAGCTGTGGCTAATTGTAGCACTAAACAAAAACAGACCCGGATAGTAGCACTGCTTTCACCCCTAGTCCACACAAAATATCTCAGTCCACATGAAAATGCAAAATCGAATTGAAACTGCTACCATGAGCATACAAACTTAGTCAGTGGCGATAGTATGCCATAAACTATTATGCCAAACACCTCAAGAATAATGCTAAGAGGATGCGTATTGAAAAAAAAAAAGACTAACTTGGGACAAAAGTTCTTAAACAAAAAATGACAAACACAACGATTCATATGTGTTGACTGAAAATGAAGTGGGACTGCTGCTTAAAGTGTTCCACCAGGTCTTAAATCTCAGTTTGCAGTGCAGTTGCATCCCAACATATCATATTCAGGTGCCGCTGCACAAGGATGCAACAAAAAAAATAAATTAAATTAAATTGCAAACATAAAGAAAAAAATACCATTTTCAAAAACATTTTCAAATCAGGAGGCCAAACTCTTTCCAAAACAAATCTGTATCTGTCTGGACAGAACCTCAGTCAGTTATTCAAGCTTCTAGTTTTGTTTATTTCCTGAGATTTTGCCTTCTTTTATGCATGGCTATGTTGGTATGACATACACTGATCAGCCATAACATTAAAACCAGTGACAGGTGAAGTGAATAACATTGATTATCTTGATACAATGGCACCTGTCAAGGGGTGGGATATATTAGGCAGCAAGTGAACAGTCAGTCCTCAAAGCTGATCCCTGTCCACCACCAAAAGTGCCTACAATGGGCATGTGAGCATCAGAAATGGACCTTGGAGCAATGGAAGAAGGTGGCCTGCTCTGATGAATCACATTTTCTTTTACATCATATGGATGGCCAGGTGCATGTGTCACTTGCAGTATACACTATGGGAAGAAGGCAAGCTGGCGGTGTGATGCTCTGGGCAATGTTCTGCTGGGAAATCTTGGGCATTCATTTGGATGTTACTTTAACACATACCACCTAACTAAACATTGTTGCAGACCATGTACACTCCGTCATGGCAACAGTATTCCCTAATGACAGTGGGCTCTTTCAGCAGGATAATACACCCTGCCACACTGCACAAAATTGTTCAGGAATGGTTTGAGGAACATGACAAAGAGTTCAAGGTGTTGACTTGACCTCCAAATTCCCCAGATCTCAGTCCAATCAAGCATCTGTGGGATGTGCTAGACAAACAAGTTTGATCCATGGAGGCCCCACCTCACAACTTACAGGACCTAAAGTATCTGCTGCTAACATCTTGATACCAGGTACCACAGCACCTTCAGAGGGCTTGTGGAGTCCATGCCTTGAAGGGCCAGAGCTGTTTTGGTGGCACAAGGGGGACCTACACAATATTAGGTAGGTGATTTTAATGTTATGATTTATAGTCTAATTAGGTTCTGTGAAATAAATAACACCCTGTCTCCGTTGTGACTAGACTGTTGGCCTGGACCTTCATCAAACTAAAACTTTTACTGCCAAACATAAAAGCACATCTGTTCCCTGCAGGTACTTCAGGGCTCATCATTATGCGAAAGATGAGCTGGCATTTCTTTCTGCATGTCGTTTTAAAGCCATAGTGTATATGCAGTGGTTAATCAGACTCATCTTTATTACCTGCTGGTGATAGACAAAACTTCATGCCGAGTACCAGATGGCAAGACTGAGAAATAAATCTGACAGACACAACGACTGATAGGTAGAGTTACATAAGAATCCCGTCTCACTGAAAAACAATTTGTTTCAAATTCTACTTAACTATACTGAACTAGACAGATCATTTGTATAATTTATGAACTGTTAAAAGGTTATAGAGCATAGAGTTGGCAATAAATGCAGGCTTCACTTATTGCATACTTAATTTATATACTCTTATCTGTATTTAACTTGTGCAGTTTGGTATTCTAATAAACTGTTTTATTCTGAACAGGGTCATCATGGATGCAAGTACTTATTGAAGAAATAAGTCTTCAGTCTGTGTTTGAAGACTGAAGTTCATTCCCCAACCTGGGAACCAGAGTTGTGTTGCATGGTTCTCTTGGGTCTTGAAGGGTGGCGAGTCAAAGCTGGTCCTGCTTTTTTGACTTGGAAGGAAAGTATCAAGAGTTTTGAAATCTAATGTAGACAGCTAAAGTAAGCCAATGGAGAACCTACAGCAGTGGACTGACATTTGTGGCCTTGGGAAGATTGGAGACAATCAGGCTACAGCATTCTGAATCATTTTCAGGAACTTACTCAAGGGTGCATGCAGGAGGACCAGTCAAGTACGAGCTACAGTAGTTAAGTCCTGAGGAGAAGAACTTGAGTGAACAAGCACCTGAGTGGCCTCCTTGGAGGTTACATTCTCCTGCACAATAAAGCAAGGACTCCAATGTGCTAAGCATGATAGCTGATGAGGTAATTCTCAAAGGAGATGGCATGATCAAGGAGTGGCTAAGCATATCCATTGATAGACAACATCTAAGCCTTGCTAGGATTCAGTTTTATTTTACAACATGCCCTCCAGGATGTTTGTAAGACATGCTGAATATCTGATGATGGGAAGGGTAATTTGAGTTGGAAGTCACCTGCATAGCTATGGTAGGCCATGTGCACTGAAGCCGTTCTGGTAGCTGGTGGTGGCCCAATACCTTACTCCTGCCCTCTGGATGTGGATGTTTACAATGTTTGAGAAGGAGAAACAACAACTTGGAGCCAGCATGCTTAAGAGTTTTTATAAGGGAGGAAAGGGGATAATTGCAAGAGGGTGTCACAGTGTCACCTCACAGCTGCAGGGTCACCGATTTGATCTTGAGCCTGGGCTAATGTATGTGTGGGTTTCCTCCAGGTTCTCTGGTTTCTTTCCACCTCTCAAAAACATGTCAGTAGGTGGACTGGCTACTCTACATTGCCTCTAGGTGTGAAAGAGTGTGTCAATGTGTGTGTGCACGGGTCCCTGCGATGGATTGGTGTCTCAGGGTGTATTCCTGTCTTGTGCCCAGCGTTCCTGGGAAGCAGACCCACCATGACCCTGAAAAGGATAAGGCGGTTACTGAAAACGAATGAATAAATGCAACACCTTATTCTGAATTATATCAAGTGTTTCCTACAACTCACAACACTTTTAAACTTTTTTGACTGAGTTCGCACCGTTCACACTGACACTTTATTTCATAAGGGACGCATACAAGTATGACAAGCGACCACCTTTATGTGTTATGAATAAATCATAAAGCAGACAAAAAAGAATATTTGCTACTCTGTATTTTTAGTTCCTGAACTATGCTGTCAGAATCCAACTTAATATGATGTGTAACTATTTCATTTTGCAAAACTATGTATAAAGGTTATCAGAAAACTGATAACAGCAGCTGAATTCCTGATGACAGCAAATTTTTGAGTTAAGACCAAATGTTTGTGTTACATTAGAAGTAAGGCTATGACAGTGTAGTGTGAAATCTGAAATTGCTATTCTTCCCCCATATGCCTGTAGGATGGTCATGTTTTCCACTTACAATGTCATAATCACAAAGTCTTTGAATTCAAGGGCACCGCTAGCCTGATCTATTTTGGTACTTTCCTAACATTTACCCCTGTAATAAGAAAAAAATCCAAACTGATGATCACCTCCTGTCACCTCATGTCTTCTGTGAGAACACTATGAAGACTATAGCCGTATATCTGTGTGAAAAGGAGGGTAAAAAAAATGTTGTGGCTCTGTTATGCTGTGGGACACATTTATTTTGTAGGTATGGTTCAAGTCCACTTGTCCCCTTAGAGGGAAGATTCGCTGCAAGTCAATACAAAGTTATTCTTAATGATCATCTTTATCCTATGATTAAACATCGCTATCCTGATGGGAGTGGTCTCTTTCAGGATGACTCTGCCCCCATCCACAGGGCACGAGGGCTCACTGAATAGTTTGATAAGGTCGAAAATGATGTAAAGTCATATGCTATGGTCTTCACACTCACCAGATCTCAACCGAAGTGAAACTCGATGGGAGAATGATAGTGCTAGTACTCTCCACCACCATCCTCAAAACAGCCAATGACGGAATATATTTTGGAAAACTGGTGTTCATCCCTCCATACAACTCCAGAGATTTTTAGAATGTACATCAAGGTGCACTGACGCCATTCTGTTGGCTGGTGGTTTGCAAATTTCAGTATACACACTATATGGTCAAAAGTATGTGGACACCTGTTCATCACACCCATACACGTGCCTTCCCCAAATTGTTGCCACAAAGTTGGAAGCACACTATTTTATATAATGATTTTGTATTCTGATTTCCCTTCAAGGGCCTGAGCTCAAACCTGTTCCAGTATGACAATGCCCCTGTGCATAAAGCAAGCTCCATGAAGACATGGTTTGCCAACGTTGGTGTAGAAGAACTCGAGTGGTGTGCACAGAGCCCTGACCTCAACCCCACTGAAGACTTTTGGGATAAACTGGATTGCTGACTGGCCCCCAGGCCTCCTCACCCAACATCACTACCAAAAACTAGTGGAAAGCCTTCCCAGAAGAGTCAAGGTTATTATAACAGCTAAGGGGGACTAAATCTGGAATGAGATGTTCAAAAAGCACATATGGGTGTGATGTTCAGGTGTCTGCAAACATTTGGCCATATAGTGTATATGGTTTTTTAGCATTTTTGGAAGGGGCCTCCAGTGTCAGTGCTTTGTAACAGTCTGAGGTAAATCACTTACTGCTTTACAGAATCACTGTAAAAAAGTTGCATTTTATCTCTTCAAGAGAGAGAGAATGGTGAGGGAACAATCATTTATAGCTGCTATAATGTAACTGATAACAGGAACTAACTTCATGGACGTTCCACAATGTTAACTGTAACTGTAAATGGATAAAAAGCATGAAATGACAATCTTTAATAAAATCGTAATTACTGTAGCATAAGAGGAATGAAACACCTCAGAGTAGTAACAGCACCACACCCCCATCATTGAATTTTTTTCCCTATAACAACACATGCCACCATGTTTTATTCCTTACTACCAGATGAATTCTGTCTAGCACATGTGATAAATTTGTTGTCCATAAATTTGAATTTATTTGCAGCACATTTGATTTGTTTGTTGTCTTTGTCACCCCTTTTAATAGGATATTAAAACCTTTAGCTATTGCACTGAAGTCAGACTGATTTGTGGCATAGCAACTCTTGATTGTTCTTTTTTTATACATTTGTTTGTTTGTTTTATTGCCATTTACTTTTCAAAATGAAAATGTGAAAAATTTGGTTTGACTTAAATTTAAGTCAAAAGGGATCTTTGGTCATTTTTAGATCACATTTACATTAGAATATGTATACCTTTACTACCAAAATACTTTACAATGTTGTGATATATATTTTTGCTATATTGTCCGCCCTTGGGTCTAGGTTTTAAATTAGAATTTAGACTAAGTCTGTTTAAACTTTGTTGCTTGGTACAAGCACTAAAATTTTTAGTTACTCTGAAACACAAATGTAGTTGCAACTTACATTCACATTAGTCACACTGAAACTAACGTTCTGCAGTTTTTCAATACTACTTCTCACGTAAATTTTACACTGCACGTTTTGGTACGTTTCCTATATTAACACATTGTTTCAAATCACTCAATTCTGCTGAGCAAGACTGGGAAACACTGATCTAAATCACTGAAAATGGTTCAGATTTGCCTTCCATTCATTAATGTCTTTGTGGGGAAGAACTTCAGTCACTGACTTTATTCGCAAATGAAGTAACACATCTTTATAAAGCTGTGCTCGTGAATGACGTCACTCGCCCACGTTTCACAATCGTTTCTCCCAACAAAAGTAAGTAATCCATCAATTTCTATTCAGCAACCGCTCTTTATATTAAGTCGATACGTTTGAGGAAAAAAACGAGATGTTAAAACACAACATTGATAGTGATAAAACAATTTGATGAAATACTGTAGGAAGCACAAATATCACACATAGAAACATAAAAAAACAGCATTCTTCATCTGTTCCCTTTGAACACAACGAGATCCTTGGCATGTTTGTTTGACCTGCATGTTGGATATACTGTATGACAGAACATTTGTTAAGGCATGTGCCGATATTGCATTTTTCTAACATGATAACTGAATGATTAAATGATTTTAAAGAAAAAGGCAGAGCTACAGTTCTGCCTGCCATCATTTCCTAAAATCTCATTAACAGATCTACAGGATTGCCTTCAAATCTGTCTAAAATAAAGCCTTTCGAGCAGGGCAGACTTTATGCTGACTCCCTCTGCAGCCTCTACCTGAATGGAACACAGGCTTATTGACGATATTTTGTGTCCATGGTAAGAGAAATGAGTTAGGTGAATATCTCGCTATAACATACAACTGATTATCGGCGCATGCCTAATACAAATTTTCATTTGCAGTGGTATAAAATGTTAATTTGTTGTTGCAGAGATTTGGAAAATTGCATGTATGTGCTAATCAAGGAACCTGAGCATCAGGTGCAGTCTTGTTTCTGCGCAAATAATCAGAGGTAACTAAATCGGACGCTAAATTCAGCCATTTACAAAAGTTTATCCATAGCTGCCACTGAAGATGCATTATTATCGCCTTTATTACTGTTATTAATGTCCTGAACAAGGTAAACAGAAATTGAGATGATGGAAGGCCGTCTGGTCTTGGTTCTTGACTGATAAACCGGACAATAATGTAAAAGTGAATATAGGAATATGATAAACGGAAAAGGTTACTTCAGTTCAAAATGCACCACGCTCAATTCTATTTCACAGGAAACCATTTTGCAGGTTACAAACTACTTAGGCAGGAGCAAGGAACATATCATACTCACGCTCAATTTAATCAAACATCTGTAAGATATGCACCTTATTGGCCAAATTGCATTTCGCTACGAAATCTGAATTTTAAATGAAAGCTGTTCGTCAACCTCTGACCGAATCCATGGTATTACATGTGGACAGCGAGTTAATTAATCTGCTCAATTAATCTAAATTAAAGTACCAATGTCAATTTAAAAATTGACATTTCACATGAAATTAGAGAAGAGATTTTACAAAAACTAGTATATCATCTGTGCATGCATCTGTTACTGCACAAATCAATCCTCTTGACCTTGCACTGATATGTTTTAACAGACCTGGAGCAAATAGTGTGATATGAATGCCAATTAAATAATTAAGCACAGATTTCTAAGCCTGGTTAATATTCTGATCTGACTTTGGTCTGCCATGTCTAGTGTTTCCTGATTCTTGAGCTTATTTTGACTTTATCAGCATCATCGACCCTTAAAAAAGAAAAATCCACCCTGAACGACTAGGATTTAGTCCTTATTTAGTCCTTTAGTCTGTCCGAGCTTCCAAAACTACAACTTTCATGCTATTACTGCCGTCAGTGTCATCGTGCTCATCACATCCTAGATCGCTAACTAGATGAGCTGATTCTGAGTCCAGTGCTTCCTTACGTCACTGGAAACTGGTGAGTGAGAAAAGAAACTCTTGCACTTTTTTGGCCACAAACAGCAAATCCTGACTGCTGTCCCTTATGGCTGAGATTGTTTCGTTTTTTTCTCCTATTAAACACCATTGTAACTGCACTATCAATGTACAAACATAATGAAAAAACAACACCAATCAAATAATTTGCAGCAGAATTGCCAGATACATCACAAATATTTCAATATAAACATTCAATGGGTTTCAGGGTGGACTTTTCCTTTAATGAACTAACACTAAGTTATGTTATATATGTTATAACAGCAGTGTAAATCAAAACTATTAGTTTCAAGGATTCGGAAGGGAAGTAGTGACTACTGTTCGTCACACATTTTTGACTAGAATTCTACTGTCAGGTTCCCTAATAGATCCAAAATGAAAGTGTACCTTTATAGTGAATCTGAGCAACAACAAATTTACCAAGATGAGATAAACTAATGCTTTTGATACAAAACAAACTTAACGGATCACTTGAACTCCACAAAATGTTTGTAAACCATTTAACATCAACTTGATCCAAAAGTGCAATTTTACTACTGTATCCCAGTTCAGTAGTGCTTTTCCTGCAAGTAATCTTTCATTTTGTTTGGTAAAGGTAGTTTCTGAATCAGGTCAATCCGCGTGTATTGTCGAATAACGAATCGGCACAAGTACTGCAGCGAACGCACTTGCATGAAACGAGATACGGGATTGGTCAATCGAACCGGGTACGTCGCAGATCCTGGCTGGCGCGATCTGGAGTAACAGAACGCGCCGTTTTCGGAGTCCTTAATGGAGTGCTCGATGAGGTCAACGATGGACGTGTGACCTTCTACATCGGGCTGTTCGTAAAAGCTGAACCTTCCGTTCGAATGTTCGATCCTGGTGTGAAGAGTCTTGCCTTGCGATCGAAAGCTCAAACTGAGAAGATAGCGGTCGTCTGAGCTATCGCGCACCAAAAAAGAACCATCCGGAAGGTCGATGAGTTTGTCCTCAGCTTCCCATCGCGTTATAGGTCCCCAGTACCAACCCTGCTTAGCCAGTTTCTTCAGCTCTTCTGTAAGGCTCGTGACAACCATTGGTCCACTGCTTTGTACTGAATCGTATACCCTGCTGACACCAGGAGCAAAATTTGGGTCAAAATTGAGATGGTGCCTCACTCTTTCTGCAACGTGTGAATCAGCACCGCCAAATCCGGAATAGGTTCTTGGAATTTCACCACCAGAAACAGGGGAAAGTGAAGGCGAAAGTGAAGGAGCCTCGGATCCTGAATTTTGAAGGACTAGTCCCGGAGTACCAAGTACAATCCCATTCATGGATTGATCCATGAGAATATCCGATGTTAAAAGATCATGGTCAACATGGCCTTGATCCTCATTCAACGATTCGTCATTGACTTGTTCCATCACCTCTATTGGTGAGGTGCCATCCAAGCACAACGAGTGGGACGATTCGGGGTACATTCCCTCATCTAAAGGCATTGTGTACTGGATGTAGTCCTGAGGTGTCAGTCCAATAACTACAGGCATGTGTGCTTCCATGTTTAAATGCAAGTCACCGTTTGGAGGCTCTAAATTCTTCATAGAGTCGCTTCGATCATCAAAAAGTCCCTCCATCTGGATGTCATGGAACTCTTTTCGAACGCCATTAAGGGATGGACTGGAGCTAGGTGTGTGAACCATGGCTTTTACTTTCACCTCCATCTTAATACAGGTTTCCTCAGGGTCAACGGTTCTTATGGGCCAAGGGGAAGGGCTGTAGTGATGACTCCGCAGGGAAGCTGATCTTAAAGGGCGCTGGGCTTTGGCTTCATTAAAGCTTATGGGGACTGAAGAGGATGAGAACGTATCGTCATCATCTCCTAAGCCCACTGAGGCTGACCCACCTTTACTTTTAGGTTTCTGCTTGGAAGAAAGTCTCCTTTTTAAGGTTCCCATAAGACTTTCACTCTTGGATCTGTTCTTGTGGGCCCTCGCGTCCTCGCCATGGAGGTCACAAGCTAGCTCTTTGGCGTAACAACTTCCAAAAAGAGAGTCGTCTTTTGTGAACTCGGGGGCCAGCGACGGCTTTTGGAGCATCACAAAATCTCCATCCTCTTTGCCCTTGATGTTGAACGACTTTCGGAACGTCTTAAGGCTAAACGTCTTCTTCATCCTGACGTTTCCACGGCATGGGAAGTGATAGCCAACGGTTACTATCCTTCCATGTGACTGGGAAATGCTAATCACTGCACAGTTAACCTCGTCATCTGTGGGGGGAAAAAAAACAAAAACAAACCATGTTAAACATGTTGTATGCACTGAGCAAACCTATCCTATCTAAATTACTACTTCTAGCCTAACTAATTTAACCACTTAATAAGGGATTAGCACAGTGACTTATTTACACTGCCGTTGTTGTTGTTCTTTCAGCTGCTCCCGTTAGGAGTCGCCACAGTGGATCACTGGTCCGCATATTTGATTTGGCACAGTTTTTACGCCAGATGCCCTTCCTGACGCAACCTTCCCCAATTTTATCCCGGCACTGAGAGCGCACTGTCTTGTGCAACCCCAGTGGCTGGGGTTAGTACTCAGGCCAGAAATCAAACTCGGGACACGGCGTTGAGGCCCAACCACTAGTCCTCCAGGGACCCACAGTGACTTATTTACATTTAAAAAACTGTATTTAGTTTAGTAGTGAAGAAGACCTGTCATGTCAGTTACCTGCTTCATGATTATCTGCTTCTTAATCATACTGACTGTATGGATTTCCTAGTAGTTCCTAAAACTTACGAAGTTAAGAAAATACAAAAAGAAGTTAAGGCATCTATTATAGACTTGACGTATGCCATTTTACGCCTTTTGCAAATTTAATTAAATTTAAAAACCGAACACTTCTTTTTAACACTTCAAAGCACACATGGATATCTTTCCTGCGATTCGAATGCAAAATAAGGCTCTTTTTCTGTCGCAGCTCCAGGATTACTGAACAGCCTACTTTCCATCATAAAGGCTTCTCCCACATTAGACATATTTAAATCCAATATAAAAAAAAAACTTTTTGATTTGTATTTTAATTCACTGCTTAATTTCAATGACTTGATTTTATTGTGCAGTACTTTGGCTGATACTTGTTGCCTTCAAATGTGTTATATAAAGGTGACATGAATTCACTACTGTACACACAGTCATGTATTTTTGCACAGCTCTTCCTTTTTATTTGTATTATTCTCATTCTTCAAGGCTTTAATATATTAACATTAGCTATGTGTTGTGCCTGCTAGCTAGTTAGCCACCTAGCGTAGCTTATAGCTATTGCTAAAACTGACTACACAAAATTACCAATAAACATTTAAGCTTTCAGAACTGCGGCTAAATTATTCGTTCAAGGATTTGAATATCTTCTTATAAAAAATGAGTTAATGCTGCTTAGCTAAACAGGCTTTCATTTGCGTAGCTTGAAGCTATGTATGGGCCTAACTAAGCTAAGCTAAATTAGCTAACACCAGGCCTAGACATTCCGCACTAAAACTAAAATTATTAAGCTTAATAGCTAACGTTGTTTTGATACGAGAAACCTTATTAATATTAATGTTAATATTAATTACAGCGTAGCTATTTTAACTAATTTAATGTGAAAGCTAACAGGCAGAAGCTAACGAAGCTAGCTAACACTAACAAAGCCCAAATGGATAGAAAACTAGCTTAGCTAAACTGCAAATAAACAAAACAAACAAACAAACAAATTTGGCACTTACTTCTGAAGCCTTCAGAGTAAAATCCAGGTTCGTTGTATTTTCTTTAACGAATTTTAAACGACTTAAGTCAGGCAGACAGGAATGGGGTGTTAGCTAAAACGCTAACTTCTATGCTATCTCGCTAACTTAGCTAGCTAATATTTATAACTGTTTCAGTCGAATTATCACACAGCGCTTTCAGGGCGTTTGCATTATGGACTGATATGTCAGCGGTAATACGCGTGAACCAGACGTTATAGCGCTTCCCTCTGCGTTTATAACGTCTATATAAACAGGTAATAATTTAGCTAGGCTAAGTTGAAGTAAAGTCTCTATGTCGTTTCTTCCTTTCTTGGTGGCTTTGCTGTTTTTCTCCTTCCTCTCTGGGTTGCCAGATTGATTCCGGTTTCACCCTTTCTACTGAGACAAATCAACTTTGAACAGGGTGTAACGATACACTCTGCTGACGACTCGATTCACGATACTGGCTTCACGATTCGATTTGATTCACGATACTGGCTTCACGATTTTATTCAATTCATGATATAGGCGTCACGATTCGATTTGATGCACGATACTGGCTTCAGGATTCAATGTGATTCACGATACTGTCTTCACGATTTTATTCAATTCATGATAGGATATTTGAACAAAATTTTAATCAAGAAAAATGATGACTGAAAAGACTCCTTTATTTTTATTTCTTAATCATAAACAATACAAAACAATGTGCATTTTTGTCTGTATAAAACTAAATAAATTTTAAAAATTGCTACGAAGAGGGGTTTAATATTGTAAGCAAAATGTACTACAGATTCACCATATCTTAAAAATAAATAAATAAGTTCCGCTGGTTTCCACGATGCACATCGTCCCGTTTTTTTGCATCGCTTTGCACTGTATCACGATGTAGTGTTACACCCCTAACTTTTAACCATTTAATGTTGGATTTTATGCCTGTTGTTATTATTATTCTGAGCTATTTAATAAATAATAATGAAATAATACAGCAGTATAAGAAAAAATATTTTTAAAAATTTATTTAACATATTTTTAAAATTTTAAATTCATCATATTAACTAATAAATGTATTTAAATTATTTATTTAAATTTTATTAAATAATATTAAATATTATTGTATTAAATAATAATGAATGTAATAAATAAATAATTTTTTTAATCTTTTTTTTATCTTATCCTACAATATATATTATTACATACTGTGTTATTAATGGATTGGATTGTTTGTGTTAAAAGTTAAATTATTTTTCATTATGTTTGGTTGGTATTATGTAAATTTTTCAGTTATAATGAGTTTTTTCTCTGTGCAGTCCTGATTGAGGTGTTGCAGGAGAATGTAACACGTGAATACACCCAATGCAAACTGTTTATGACTTGACTATTATATAATCATAACAGGCCAACTAGTAAATAAATGTAAGTAAATGAATCTCTGTGGCCCTACTGAATATTTTAAATTCTAAAAAATTTTAAATTAAAAAAAAAAAATTTTAAAAGAGCACAAGTTAGTGATAACTAAACTGCAGACAACAACCTCTTAAAAAGTGATTTATCCCTAAGTTTCAAAGTTAATTGTTTATTTAGTAAACAACCAAATACTGTCCATGAATACCTGTTAATAGGACAAAATATGTCCCGTTAGTCCTGTACAGAGAGTGCTGATTTCAACACATTGAAGAACCATGAAATGGATTTCATTCTCAGCAGTTACCTAGAGTTTTGATATAGCAATGAAAACCTTTTAGATAACTTCAATGAGTCTACTATTTTATAATTTATCGTATAATATCCCAGTGTGATGATAATAAACAGAACAATAGAAAGGCACTACGCACAATCTGGCCACCCTGTGTCCCTTATCCACTCCTTTGTTGCCTTTAAAATGTTGGTGATGGAAGGAGCTAGAGCTCCTTCATGCCACATGTATTAGAATGTTTTTGAATAATAATAATAATAATAATAATAATAATAATAATAATAATAATAATATCGTCATCATCATCATCATCATCATCACCATCATCTACAAATGTAAAATTATGCACAGTTCGTTGCAAAAAGAATCATATACCTCACATATCTCAAGGCAATATACAGGGAAAGGAGTTTCTAGATGAGTTATCCAAAGTGAATTGCAGAAGGGCTTTGCAGTCTCTATCAAAAAAAATATATCCTCATGCCAGCACAAATAATTCATCTCTATGCCAGGGGTGTCAGACGCAAATTCTGCCCGCGCCTTAACTGAAGTCTGTAATTGTTTTTATTATTATTATTATTATTATTATTATTATTATTATTATTATTTATTCTATCAATTAACACCAATAATCTGGGCTCTGAAATTTGAATAGGATGTTTCTAGGAAAAAGAAGGGCTAACAGAAAGTAGGAAAGTATATTGCACTATTAGGGAATAACATTTATTAAATTGACTATAATATGTATTTTAAATGAATGCATTCCTTTGTTTAATCACGTTTTCTTGACTACCAGCTGCTGTGATAAGAAACGGGATTAGCCAATTGGGATACGATGCATTTTTTCCATTTCTGTTTGAAAGCTACTCGCCAGATTAGCTACACTATAAGCACGGAGATATGGAGGTGAGAGCCGGTGAAGTAGCCTGTTGGCGTTTACTACAAAAGAAAAGTAGAGTAGGATTTATAAGGTGTCATTTCCCCCTATTATTAATATGTTATTTTAATCTTTTTCCATGGAACTGTTATAAAGGCATTTTATGGCAATGTTGTTAGTATGGAATGATTGACAGTAGATCGTGACTTGGTCTAATATGATTTAAAATATTGTGTTTTGTTTTTGACACATGTGCTCTAAGTATATCCTTAAGCCAAATTATTTTATAAGCCCTTTGTTATTGTGTCTTCAGTTTTTAGTTATTTAAATACATCTAATGATTCGGCTATTTGGACAACCAAGGGAAGTTCAGTCCATCAGAGAAGAGTCTTCATGCAGGTCTTCCGGTGATCTTGAGGGATGTTGGGTCAATCTGAGCCATGCTAGTGTCTGCAAGAAATCCTGGTGCAAAGGGAGGTTTGATAAGTTCCTTCAAGGAAGAGGAGTCCAGGCCAGTTTTGGATTTGTAAGCAAGCATCGGTGTTTAAATTTGAAGCAGGCAGCCACTGGGAACCAATGTAGGGAGCTTACAAATGAGGGGATGCAGGGAAATATTGAGAAAATACAACTGGATCCGTTACAGAGGTCTGAGTGCATGCAGTGGAAAGCAAGTTGCAGTAGTACAATTTGAGATCCCAAGAGACTGAACAAGCCCTTACCTGGCCTTCAAAGACTGAAATTGCCACATCCGTCTCATGTTGCAAAGGAGAAACCTGTATGACCTGACCATTAGGCTCGCAATATGGGGAGAGAATGGTAGTTGGTTTGGTTGTCCAGATCTCTACTAAGGTTTCATACATTGTCATATGGTGTGATGGGAGTTCTCGAGGAATTTCGAGCAGCTCAGTCTGACTGGATTTAGATTCACATGATGAGCTGCCATCCATGACAAGATGTCTGCCACACATGCTGAGATACGGGCTGAAATATGAGTGTCTTTTATAGCACAGCGGTGCTATAAAAGCATGTCAGGATATTACCTCACTGAGAATGCAGATATAGAGGAGGAATAGAAGAGGACCAAGCACTGAGCCTTGTGGCACACCACATTGAGAGACTGCGTGGGGCAGATGTGGATTTCCTCTATGTCATCATCCAAGTCTTCAATCATCGCATAATCATGTAAATAATGTGTAAATTCTGTACCACATGTACTCATTTTTAAATTGTAAATTTAGTGAAGGATCACACTTAATGTATATGCAGAAACTCTTTAGCATTATCTAGTCATATGTTATTGAAATTTTAACACAAAATTTCACCCCAAAAAACATTTAATTGCCAAAGCAACGTCCTCAACACATATACTCTTTTTTTTAGCGTTACACTGATAATAATAATAATAATAATAAAAATAATAAATAAAAAAAACATAAAAATCCACAGGGGATTATTTGTCCTACCTCAAGAAGAAGCTGAAGGAGGGAGACATGATTTGTTCAGCATGTCCAGAGCATCACTCACACTGATTTAGTACCTCAAAGTGACAGTTTGTGCCAATGGCAAGGTAATCAGAGGTCCCTGCATGAATTCAAGAAAACTCAGATCCTCAGAGCAGAAAATGTGTATTATTGATATGTCAGACAAAAATTGTAAGGTTCTGACTATTTTGATTCTTCTTTTCCTGAAATCAGGGTTGGAATATTCAGTGATGTTTCAAATTCTTAGTTCCTTCACATTTCCATTTTGCATTTATTAATTTGGCAGTCAATTTTATCTGAAGCAACTTATACAGTAATTGCTGGAAGACTAGCTTCCCACCAAAGGACCAAAAACAAATATGAGGTGTTTGTAGGAAGAATAATAAAAGCTACAAGCGAATATGAAGTATGATGCATATGCCTATATGCGTCCAAAGTAGACGTTCACTTTATTAAGACCTTTCTCTTTGCATTTTTGTTTGTTTGAAAACTTAACTAAAAACAGCCCTTTGCAACCCTTCTATCTGCAATGGAAAGTGTTTGGAAAGTGTGTAGTGTCCATAGACACTACACACAAATGTAGAAAGCAATGTGGCAGTTTCTGAATTATTAAAGGTGAAATTGCATACTACGGATGTCATTTAACAGCGTTTTTCTGAGCATATATCAACAAAGAACTTGAACTTGATGCCTATAATCAGATACAGGAAACGTGAAGGGAGAGGAAATGAGGCTGCATCGCTCATTCGAGTCCCTGTACCCTCTTTAGGGCCCTTAAGGTGTCCAACAGACTTTGCATTAATTACACCTGCAGCAGATGGAGTCCTACTGAGTCAGACTGAAGTAAATGAGTCAGCTGCTATAAAACCTGAATATAGAATGCTAATTATGGTTTTAAAATGTTTGTCTTCTTCATATTAATACATTTATTCCAATCTTCCTAATCAGCTTCCTATGTTTGCCCCATGATAGCTGCTAATCCAAAAGAGTAAATGCTAATATACTTTCCCAATAACATTTCCTCTGCTCATATACAATGGCAAATGGTGGCTAAACTTGCTTGGATGAGAGTGCTAGTTTTGATGTTTTTGTATACACAAGCTATTAAGCCTTTCACACACAGACAATAAGATCAAAATAGCATTTCCACACAAGACGGTTGACACACACTCACACACAAATATCCAGTATATGTGTGTGTGTGTGTGTGTATATATATATATATATATATATATATATATATATATATATATATATATATATATATATATATTTCTAAACATTAGTTCATTAGTTTTCCAGCACAATATTAAATGTTATTAAATGATGGTTCAGCTTGGCTGTAATTTGTTATCTGTCTTTTTGTCTCACACACACAAACACACACACACGAGGGAATGGACCGCACCTGGTCAATTATCTTCTTGTCAGTCAATTGTCCAAATACCTCTGAGCCCCTGAAAATGGAAGTACTTTACTTAAAATGGCTGTAATTCCTAAATGGTAAATGCCATATTTTTGTGGAACCTCTTAAAATAAAGCTGAAAGTCTACACTTCGATCACATCTTGATTGTTTTATTTCAAATCCATCGTGGTGGTGTATAAAGGCAAAATCACAAAAACTCTGTCATTGTCCAAATACGTATGGACCTGACTGTATGTATGTATATATATATATATATATATATATATATATATATATATATATATATATATATATATATATATATATATATATATATATATATATATTACGACATTTTAGATTTCCAAACATTAGTTCATTAGTTTTCCAGCACTACATTAAATGTTACAGATAATGTTTGTATGTCAGTAAAGAAAGCAGCATATTATGTAAGAGACCACTTTTAAGAAGCAAGTGCGACAAAGTCTCCAGAAGAACTGTGGCTGGTTCTGCAGGATGCCCAGTAAAACTTACCAGCTAATTTCCTTTCCTTATAAAACTGCACAAATTGAACCTGAGACTACTAATTTTTTTTTTTTAAAGCAAAGGGTCGTCACACTAAATATTGACTTTGTTTCATTTATTCCTGTTTACTGGTCTTTACTATTTTTTTAAATATAGAAACATTTAATTTTAAAAGGCATCTTTGCTCTACAGCATTTCTTGTACAGTATATAGATGGGCATATTCTGTATATAGTCCATTGTAAAAAGTTCTACTTCTTCTGCCTCCCTTATTTTAATAACCACCATTTGATACTGGTGAGGATAAGTGTCGGCGCGCTAAATATCAGTCATATGATTACGACCTTTTTCATCTCTAAGGTGGGTAATGGAAAATTTAGGACAGTTGTTCCATATGTGCACATTTCTGAAGTATTCACTTTAACAACATACATGATCGATGGGCAGTAGATCGATCTTCTAAAAAGATAATGATGCTAGAGAATTTTGAATCAGCACAGAAATGGTTGAAATAGCAGCTCATTAATGTCTTGCATCTCAGTCATATCACTCACAATATGCAATAAGAAATAAGGAGCTTCTACAAGAGCTTCCGACTTTGTAAGACATCACAAGAAGAGGCTCGGTGTGCCCTCTAAGGAGACTTCACCAGAAATGTAAAAATTTAAGGATGGCAATTATTCTCATATATATTTAAGCTTATTGCATATGTTAATAATTCTAAATTTGAATGTATAATTGGCCGATGAAGCTCTTCAAGCTCTGTCCAATAATATTCCTCACAGAGCGTTTTTAATCATCAGGAAAACAGTATAACAAGACAGAGAAGTCCATCAACCTGGTAGGTTTTCTGATACTACAGGAGGACAGGAAACCAACAAGGAAAAAATGAACACAGAAATAACTCCCAAGGTCTAAGGGCCATTTTGCCGAGACACACTGCTGTCTGAGGGGACGTCTCGCTGAGAAAGGATGTCTCACTGAGAGAAATGCACTGATTTTTACAATGATTTTCGGTGTGAGGAGGAAAACGATGAATCATAGGGACGCGAGGACACACAGGCGCTGTCCATTTCCTGTGAACCAAGTGATGTGAATGAGTGATCTCAGATCAAGCCTGATTACCAGTACAGCCTTTCACACAGAGAATAAAGAACAACGACTCGAATTTAACCTACTCACACACTGTGTTAGATTGGTGGCAGACTCAAACTGGAACAGAAGCAAGCACAAAGCTTCAATCTATTCTCCGTCCGCCACATCTGTGACATGTGCGTGATTACCATGGACGAGACGTTGGACACATTTTCCCCAACTGAGAAAAGAACAGAAAACATGCACACTCTAAAGTCACTTATGTTGGAAGTCTAAGGCCAGTTGAATTCTGTCAATACAGAATTAAAATATGCGGTATATAAATATGCTAATAATAAAGGTCTTAGGATGACAGACATGAGAGAAAGTCTTACCAAAGCTGTTCATTTAAAGGTTTATCCAACTTACAGCACTGATGCAATATAGTAAGAAGTCATTTCTGTGCTTTGTGGCATCAAACCTACAGTAGATGAATCTGTTAATAATGCATAAGCACAAATCTCTTAGACTAATTATACAGATTTTGCCCTTAGACTCTTTTGTAAACAGATTTTCTAGAGTGTTTTTCTCAGTACAGGAAAATGCCAAAATTATTCATTCAGTCATCTTTAGTAAGCACTTCATCCTCATCCTGGTCAGAGTTGTGGATGTTAGAGCACTGGGCGTGACGCGGGAATACACCCTGAATGAGACACCATCCACACACTCATCTTCACACTCATTCACACCTAGAGGTAATTTAGAGTCACGAGTCACCCAACAGCCATGTTTTTGGGAGGTGTGAGGAAACCTGAACACCTGCAGGAAATCCACAAGAACATGAAGAGAAGGCAGTTATTAACCCGAGCTCAAGATTGAAATAGAGATTATAACAGCAACGGCATGCTACCCAAACTGGTTAACATTAAACTTTTCCCCTGAATAAAAAAGATTTAGAAGGGCTGAAGATTCAAGACATATTGCAGGATGTCCAGTTTCATCAGTAAATGGTGTTTAGTCAGTATTTTTTAAATGCAAACATAATGGCAAGGGGTTGGGGTGATTGAGGGGGGATATAGATTACAGATGTAATATATTAATTACAATATTATTAAGTGTCAATTCATTCATTCATTCATTTGTTAAGTTTTAGTAATCGCTTTATCCTGCTCAGGGTCATGCTGGACCCAGGGTCTGTCCTAGGAAAGCTGGATACGTGGCAGGAACACACGCTGTGGTGTAACTCCGATGTATAGCTGCATTGCATTCTGGAACTTTGAGTGCAATGATTTTGCTTTCTGCACTGCGTCTACTGCATGGTCGAGTTCTCATTAATATGATGCTGAACATCGCTGGAAAATGAGAATCGCCGGCGTTAGATGAGACCATGATCTCTGCAACACGTCCAAATGATTGTCTATGGTAATCACTCATACCCTACAGGCTGGAGCTTCCCTTTAAGTAGTGTAGAAATGAACAGAGTGACAGTATGTGCATTAAGGATTTACTTATTTAAGTATGTAGGGACGACAACATGTACAGATAGAGCATGCATATTTCACAGCATGTACAGAACACAGAGGCCTTCATATAATGAGAGTATAAAGTGATTGTGAATAGTAACAAGTGTTATGTAGGTGTAATGCTGTTTTCCAGTAGTAGCTGTAGTGCTAGGGATAGGTGCTACCAATGTTCTCAAGACATGAAATAATCAACAGAACAGGAAATATCAACTATCTGAATTTCACGTGCACATACAATTACAGCATTAACATAAGGACCATACGCTAAAAATCTACTCTTAAAATGACAGACGAGTTCTCTTCACAAGAGCTCCTACAAACTGACATTTCACTATATTAGGTCTAAAATATCACCAAATAAGCCTCATCTACCTAAAAGGTCAACATCTGACACACATCTGGCTATATTGACTGATGTAGAAATGACTAATGTAGAAATGACTACAGTATCAGTGTCTGATAAAAGCCTCTTAGATCTGCTAGGATATGCCAGTATTGATCTCCAATAAAGGCAAATCCCTGTGTGTAAACCATCAGAGACTGATGTAGTGCTTCCATTTTTAATCACTGATAGATGTACAGTGCAAATGCCAAAGGTGTGCTGTTTAATTTTAACAGAGCTTATGAAATGAAAAACGACAACAATATTTTTTAATTATCTGATGTGTGTAGGCCCGATACAGGCTTCTAATGCCTCCAAGATTTTAGATGAATGATTGATAGTTTTCAAGTGAACAATTTATGAGTTTTAAACCAATGAGCATAATTGGCATACACTTAATTACTAAAAACATTTTGATCTCATTTCAGTTTTCATTTTTAGACCAGTCAGGCAACGCAGACGTGCATCTAGGCGTCTACTCCTCAGCTAAGCATACATTTGTGTGACGCCTGGCAAATTTGAAAATGGATGCTACGAGAAAAGCAGTGAAAGAGATAACAGCATCGGCTGCCGAACTAGAGATATTGAATCATTAGCGCTGTGGCTAACATTACTGAAATGGTGATCGATGCCAAGGATATCGAGACTGCTGCCGATTCCAGCATCACCAGCGTTAACATTGCATGAGTTAGATAATGCTAGCTAGATAGTCATGACTAGCTACCAACTCATCCTTTCCCACGAGCTTCTACTGATTGCATTTTGTTGCGTTTCTCCTTGCAAACTTTCATTTTTCATAACCCATAGTTGTTCATAGAGTACATTTGCATTGCGCTTGAAAGTGAAAATTTTTTTCTTACATACTTGTGACTTGTGTAGACCGGTATGGACAGCAAAAGCACACATCTTTAAGCCCTGTGATGCATTTTACAGACCAAACTACTAACAGCCTGTTTAACATTAAACATGTCTTTTTTTAATTAAAAAAAAAAGGTTCAGAAGGGCTGAAGAGTCAAGATGTTTTACAGTTTGTCCAGCTTTATCAGGTCACACTAAATGGTGTTTAGTCAGTATTTTTTAAATGCAAAAATAATGGCAAGGGGTTGGGTGAGGGGCAGGGGTGGACTTAGCACAAAGCAAAGGTAGGCAACCACCTTGGGCCCCAGGAGCCAAGGGCCCCTAAGGATTAAAATGATTTATATTTTTAATTATTAATGCTAAATAATGTATGCTGAAAATTTAATTATTGATGTTAAAACACTGAAATGATTCATATCACTGTTATTTCAGAAGCATCAGTTCAAGGCCCCTCCCCCAACCCCGCCTCATGCTGTAATGGAATATCAAGGGAAATGTGTGCAGCTGAATAGGGCCCCCTTTCCTATACTTTGCCTAGTGCCCTCAAATAATTAAATCCTCCCCTGGTGAGGGGGGATATAGATTACAGTTGTAATATATTAATGACAATATTATTAAGTGTCAATTGATTCATTCATTCATTCATTTTCATTAACTGCTTAATCCTGCTCAGGGTCATGCTGGACCCAGGGTCTGTCCTAGAAACACTGGATACGTGGCAGGAACACACGCTGTGGTGTAACTCCGATGTATAGCTGCATTACATTATGGAACTTTGAGTGCAGTTATTTTTCTTTCTGCACTGCGTCTACTGTATGGTCGAGTTCTCATTAATATGATGCTGAACATCACTGGAAAATAATCCTCCTGCGACAGACAACCGCTAACTTCTCACAGGAATTGTGAAAATACAACACCAACTAACAAAGCATCAGAATTGCTAAGCACATCACAAACATTTCAGTAAAAACATATTTAACATGTTTCAGAGTGGAGGTTTCCTGCAGTCTTCAATCAACAACCATCAGGACTTTTGGTGAAAGGCAGCAATAGGTTCTGCATACTAAGAGCAATTAAAAAGCAATACATACTAAGTAATTATTATTTACAAGGACTATAATTTTATTTGCATTCATCTGAATCATGTTAGGGGTGTCAAAACTTTTGCTACATGTGTTTTTGTAAGAAAAAACGATTATTATTATTATTATTAATTTATATATTTAGTTATTATTAGTTATATTAGTATATATAGTATATTAGTTATTTATTTATTTAGCTAGTTAGTTCGTTAAAAGAAGTCCTTAGAAAAAATTTAGGGGTGCCAAAAATTATGGCCCTGCCGTCATCTCTGCCCCGTGTCTTGCAGCTGTCACTCCATAGCAGCGCTGTTGCTACCTGAATCCCGAATTATCACGTAGTGCACTACGTAGGGTGTAGAGACCATTCCTGCATTGTGTACTACTTAGTGAACACATATAGGGGACAGGGAGGCATTCAGGATACAGCCACTTCTACTGTTTGTCACGGAGCCGGAAGTAGTCGAAACTGGCGCCGTGGTTAAAAACAAAGCAGCGTCCGTGCTGATCGACATGAAAGGACGTTAAACCGAAACATGAACAGCTGGGAAATGTTTTAAAAGATTATGTAATTAGCTAATGCTAAGGTTAAAATGGATGTATCATCTCTCATTAAAAAACTCGGTAAGTTGACGTCTGCGTTCTGGCTAATATTAACTACTAAGCTAGTCAACTTTAGCCGTGTATGTTTGACAGTTTGGGCTTTTGAGCTCCAAATGATTAAAAAATGATTTATTAAATAAACAGTTTATACTTGGAAAGTTTGTTGTTTGGGAACAACTAGTATCGACATCTAACCTATATTGAAGTGCACGGTGCTACACTTTAACGTGTTTGAAGTGAAAAGTTTGATAAAGAGTTAATGTCCATAGCTAGCTGTTAGCTTCCTTTACAGTATACCAATTCTTACAATATTCCAATTCTTAACGCTTAACAGACGCTATTTCCATAATGATGTCTAAATTAACAATTACGCTTGGCTTTAAAATAGCCATTTAACATCTCTGTATTGTGTTATTATATTATATTGTATTTGTCATTATCCAGCTAGTGAACAGAGTTCTAAGCTAGTCTAGTGTTGCCATGGTGATTTCTTACCGTTAGCTATCAGCTCTAAGTTGTTCAGCGGAATAATAACGAATTCATATTTATATAGGATAAACATGTTCAAATATATTTGAGCATGTACATTTAAAAACAATTTATTTACAACAAGAGATTGTTTATTGTGATATTTAAAGTCTAAAAACGGTTCAAATATCCTACAAGAATCCTATTGGATCCGCAGCTATGAATATTCATAAATATGCTAATTAGAAACGCCCCCTTTCCCCTCACTTATACTTTCTAAATTAGCTTTAAAGGAAAAGTCCACCCTGAAACATATTAAATATGTCTGTGTTTATAGTGATCCTGGTGCTAATTTGTTGGTTGGTGCTGTATTATTATCATTATTATTTTTGTTATTTTTTATATTTTATATTATTCCTGTATGAAGGTAGTGCTTGTGTGCCCTGGTGATGTCACACGGGGACATTACTAGCGCAGGTACAATGGAGTTCAATAGGAGAAAAAAATTGTCCATTTTCAGTGATATTTGATGTCATATCATATGGTAATATCAAGGTTTATTATCAGTAGCTACGTTTACATGCACATCAAATTCTGTTTAAGGTCTAGATTCGGGTTGCAGCCATATTCCGAATACGATGTTTATATGCGTCCAGGCATCGGAATATTCCTGTATACATGGTTGTTGTAAGAATTCTATGTAAAGAGAGCGAAGCAGCAGCGCTTTAGTCCTTTAGTCTGTCCAGCTCTCTCACCTCCTCATCTTTGCTCAAAGAGTTCAGCTTCCAAAGCGAATGCTGTCGTTAATGCCATGGTGCTCGTCATCTCACAGATCTCTAACTAGCTGAATAGAGTCTCCGATGTATAGCTGCATTGCATTCAGGAACACCGAGTGCAGTGGTTTTTCTTTCTCCACTGCTTCTATGTTTGAGTTCTCATTAATATTCTGTTCAGTTCAATTCAATTTTATTTGTATAGTGCTTTTAACAATGGACATTGTCACAAAACAGCTTTACAGAAATATATAAATTCAGGATATACATTTTAAATTTATGAATTTATCCCTAATGAGCAAAGTCAGAGGTGATGGTGTCAAGAGAAAACTCCCTGAGACAACAGGAGGAAGAAACTTTGAGAGGAACCAGACTCAAAAGGCAACACATCCTCATCTGGATGACACCAGACTTGAGTGCAAAACTGTTCGTGGCAGTTGCAGCCCTAAAGCTATCATAGCAACTGTAATTCCTAAGCCGTTGTAGTAAAACTGATCATATCAATTGCAGTCCAAAGCCATCTTCATGGTTTCTAAGTGGTACCATTCACAGTAATCTCATGTATCTTTAGGCTGTTCATGTGGGGCCATCCACAGCAGCAGCGAGAGGTTTCCAACCAGAAGTAGGGCGTCAGGGAATCAATCAGGCAGGTCCGGACAGCAGAAGGGGTCAGGATCACTGGTATCTCAGGAGTAGCATGTGTGTAGAGAGAGAGAGAGAGAGAGAGAGAGAGAGATTTTTTTAAAGCAATGTCCTCCTGTAACTTCAATGTGACAGACAACCGCTAACTTCTCACAGGAATTATGAAAATACAACACCAACTATTATAGCACCAGAATTGGTAAGCACATCACGCATATTTCTATATGAACATATTCAGTGTGTTTCAGGGTGGAGGTTTCCTTTAAGGGCATGCAGTCTTACAGTCCATGCGTGAGTGTGAAATGTTCATGTAACAGTCTGGACGTGATGATGTGGGTGATCTTCCTCCAGGGCATTTTTTCAGTGGATTTTTGTTGCTGTTGTTATTATTGTTTTTCTTTCCCCAGCTCACTCGTTAGTGGAGATCCGAGTCCGCTCCCTGAGGAACATTGTCTCCAAGCTTCAGCTCAGTCTCGTCTCCCCGTCTGATCTTGTTCAGGAGCGACAACTCTTCATCAACCTGCTACACTGGTTTAACTTCCCCGAAGTCCCGCTGCAGGAGGAAGTGCTGCAGCTCATTAACACCCTCGCTACGGTACTGTAGCACAGATTATCACACAAACTACACTACAACCTGGACCTAAAATCTGCCAGTGTGTATTTGGTAATGCACTCAGATTTTTGGACCCTAGTGTATTTTAATAAAACGAATAATCGCGACTTTCCAAAGTGTACGTGAACTCCACCGGAACCACTCCTTTTTTTCGGTGAAAGTAGGCGGAGCTATTCTTGAGTAAAACTTTCATTTGACGTAGCCTTACCAATCACAAAGATGATGTCACTCATCACTGCCACATTGCTTTGGATGTTTCTTGTTTCTTTACATGAACTTCTTTGTTTCCGTTCCTTGCTTCTGTTTCATATTTCTTAGCTCTTTCCTCTGAGGAAGAAAGGAAATGATGCAGAAAAAGGAAATGAGGACAGAAGGAATTGAGATCAAATGCATTTCAAATAAGATATTTTTTTCTCACGAAGCATCACTTTAAACCGACTTTAGCAAATTCACTTACTGATGTTTCCCAGTGATTTTTTTTTTTTTTTTTTTTTTT
>CM040996.1:13562105-13647798 GCA_022985145.1 Pangasius djambal
GGGTATGAGGGTTACGGGTTATGCAGTGAAAGGAGCTGCTGGAATATTGATTTACTTTGTTTATTACTACTAGACATATTTTTTTCATTTTCTTCTCCCCAGAATCTGGTGCAGCTTCTCAGTGTGAGATCAGAGAATGATTCCAGCTCATTGGCTCTCCACGCTCTGGCCTGCCTTCAGCAGCTCTGTGGAAACCTGAAAAGTCGGCTGCGCTTCCACAGAGATGCCAGCTTCTGCTCAGCCAAGCACGGTATAACACACCCGACTTAACACACACCTCTCCACAACTCTGCAACGGTTTTCTTACTTATTAGTACATTTCTTATCACCTGACTGCTATGCCACCAATCCTTATAATCACCAATCTTTGTCACCAATCCTTATAATAGGTAGCTATTCCAATTGCTGATAATGTTGGTGAAAATATAGTAGGTTTACTGGTTTTTGCTAATTGCCCAAACTTAAACAAATCCTAGAAGGACACATACTTCTACTTGTCCAAATTAACTATCCTTACAAAAAGAGCTGCTTTCTGAATGGGACAGAATTAAAAAAAAAATTTCTTCCTGTTCTTTATAGATCCACTCTCTCCGAACTCCTCGACGTCGTATCCTCAGGAGGCCAGAGGGACCCAGAGGTCAGGGGTTTCAACCCCGGAAGATTTGTCCCCCCGCCCTTCTGCTCTAGGACGTCCTGGTATGAGAGTCCGAGGGGACGGACAGGACGGCGATGCCGCCTCCACCAGGTTCCTACTAAATCATTTTACTATCGTCGTATTCTTTTATACCGACTAATGTGATCGTTTCTCCAGGATGATGCTGCAACACAGTTGCAGTTTGTAATGGTGTCTTTCATAGAAAGGGGACAGAGCTAAGCAGCTCTAGAAATTACAAACATCAGCATTATATTAATCTAGCGTGTTCCATTTAGGTGGAAGAAAAATTTTACAGTGGCAAGGAAATCAAGGATGAGTGTCACACCTTCTCCAAGACTAAACCCAAAGTCTTCGTATAAAGCAAAGTGAAATAATTCATTACAGCTTTGGTTTTGTTTTGTTTACAAAAAATAATACAGAATCTGGCGTCGATTTTTAACACCGTGCCTGTAGCAGCTGATTACAGATTCTCTTTGACTCCGTGTGCACAGCAGCAGCAGCAGCAGCAGCAGCTCTCAGAGAGAATTTCCCCCCGGGCCCAACCTGGAGCCGGATGGCGAGGATCCGCCGGAGCTCCGGGTGCATCAGTGGAACATGGCCAGATTTTGCATGGAGACCCTACAGCACACACTTCCTCTCCTCAGGACAGGTGAGAGTTTGCTCTCACTTTACTCTGAGAGCCTCCAGATGTTTCTCGTTCTTTTTTTAAGCTCCTCTGGAAAAGTGAGAGTCCTCCAACCTCCAGCTCCAGATATGTTCCTTCCCCGCTTCAACTACTCATCCTGCTCTCTTGTGTCTCCTTGTGGATGTCTCAGAGAAGATGAAGGTTTTCCAGAAGGCGCTGGAGCTGTTGTCAGATATCCTCGCGTTGCTAAGGGTCATCGTGTCCCCGCATGAGCTGTGGGAAGAGTGCAGCATCACTGCAAATGAACTGGCAAGTGTTTCAAATGTGTTCATATTGTAAGAGAGAGTCACAGATATCACAGATGTCAGTGTGTCTCGTTTGCTTACATTATACTTTTGATTAAGTAATATGAAGCTTTGTATGTTCATTTTGAAAGCATTTTTTGTATTATATTGCACCTCTTGGTTCACAGTACACTCAAAGTAATGCTGAATAGATTTTTCTGCAAGGCTTCAACCTTTCCTTCATTTATTTTTAATGCCCTTTTGCAAAACAGTGCTCGCAGCCACTAAAACTCACTTTGAAATGTGTTGCTGCCCCCTGCTGGTTTTCCGTCACCATTGACTTGAACAGAATAGAGTTTTTTTTTTTTTGTCTTTTTCCCCCCACAGAGAGAGAAGCTGCTGGAGTGTATGGAAAAACTGGGAGACATCATGTGCCATCACTGTCACGTGGCATCATCAGAGGAACCTGACTCAACTCTGATTCACCACCGCATGTCCTACACGGGGATTTCTGTCTTCACGATTCGCCTCCTGCAAACCCTCCTACCTGTGGAGAAGGTGAGAAGGCGTATAATTAATAACGCCTGTTAATAATTAATGCATGGCTGCGTCCTGATACACATACATACAGCAGGGTCCACGGATTTTTCATAGTAAATAGCATAGCAGCGTCTATAAAAAAAAAAAAGGTGCACAAACTTTGCAGTGCTGTCCTAGTAAGTTTAATGAGCAAGGTCAAATATTTTCAACTGGGATTGACATGTACAAAGGCCATGCCTCATTCACCCCCCCCCCCCCCCCCACGGCAGTCATTTTTTGTTTGAGCGTCATCTTGATTTCTGCATATTGAGTCACAATTAATATCCCGGAGTTGCTTATTTCCAAATAGCAGCACATCCTGAAGTGTTCTTTGTGTTATACCACCGCATTTTGCCACTGATTACATTTTTAAATGTATTAATGAACGACAAGTCATCATTTTTTTCCCATTTATAGTTATATTTAATTTTGTAGAACATCCACAGTACAAGTTAGTTCCTGTTATCACTTACATTTTAGATGCTGTAAACAGTCATTCCCTTACGAGGCCCTTTTTTCCCTCTCTTTCGACGTTAATAAGACAAAAAATTCAGCTCGTCATGTTACAGAGAAACCGAAAAAGCGCAAAATCCTCTGTCCCGAAGACGTTCCCGTGTCAGAAAACTTACCGACAGTTACAAGGCGCTGACACTGGAGACTCCTTCCATAAATGTTAAACAAACGTCTCTTTTATAAGAAACTTTTCAAGGTCAGTGATCATACGTTTGCCTCGGGTAAGCAACAGTATTCACGTATGATTTGAATCAGAGTCGGCACAACAGTTGGAGTTGCTGTTATAGAAAATAAATCGACAGCTTTTAAGATTTCCACAGTGCTGTGATATAAAAACTTTTATTGATGTGGTAGACAGCTCACATCATGTCAACCGGCCAACAACTCCCAAACAGTTGATAACACTTGTGTCAGGGAGGAAAATGCATTTTCTAAATTCAGATCATTTTTTTAGCTCCCTTATTAATTGCACGAATGATGATTAAACGTGTAAATTCTGCTTGGGGTTGAATGGCTGGTCACGACTTGCCTGCAGCTCTTTAACCCTGGCTGTTCTGACAGCGAGAGTGGTATTTGTATAGTTGGAGAGATTCAGTATGAAGAGGTGGTGGCTTTTTATGACTTGGATGTATTGCCAACTTTGATTTTCAACCTGATTGTTTAGGAAAATTTAGGAAAATTGACAGTTGCTGTGTTTTTTTTTTTTTTTTTTTTTTTTTTAATGAGGTGTGAACCGTTTTCCAGGTGACGGTAAAACAACACATCATAATGCAAAAACGTGCAAAAATCTTATTTCGCACTTTCCTGGCATTTGGCTACATCATGGTTGGTGTTAATAGCCTTGCAGGTTCTTCCCAGTATAAACACTTTGTATTACTTGTTGTGTTTTCACATGTTCTAGTGTGATATTGTAACTTGGCAAATATTGTTCTCAGTGCCACAGGTCAATGCTGGCTAAGAGTAAAATCTTTTACATTAATTTCACTCCTGTATCTGGATAGAGATCAAGTCATTAGGCTTTTTTTCATGTTAATCTCTGTGATAATTACTTAAATACTTAAGTTAAATACTCAAATACTTAAATCTAAAATATACTTTGTGTTTCCCTGCAGTGCACGTGTACCTAAAGTGACAGTTCTGGTTGCCAAACTTTTATTTCTCACAGTTCCCGTGTGTTTTGCTGTACTTACTGAATAATACGCCTTGAGTGTACCTTGAATAACTGAATAATAAGTTGGGACATGCTGTAGTCTCGTTTAACCTCATTGTCTCATTGTGTGAGCTCACATTAAGACATATTTATCATTTCTCCATACAGGCAAGTGAGAACATTCCTGAGAGCACGGTGTCCGCAGTTTTCCATCTCTGTCTGGATTTCCCCTTCAGTCTCGCATTTCCCAGCATTCACGAGTCAGCAGTGGCCTACCTGGAGCAGTCACACTCTGAAAACCATAGCCTGTACTGCAGAGTTAGCCAAGCTGCTAACACAATGGAGGCCACATGTTCTTTTCTAAAGGACGTTCAGGCTGAGGTAATGCTCAGAAAAACAACTAACGCAGTCGTTATAATTGCGCACTGTATCGCTCTTATTGTCCCTTTGTTGTTACAGAAGGTTGTTACAGCACAGATGCAACCTTGTATCTGTAACCTTCATAACAGTGCTTCTTCAGAGTTCTAACGTCATAAAATTGGAAATTTTAATAATTAATTATACAAAGAATAAAAGACATCGGGTGTGCTGTTATAATAATAATAAAAATAATCAGTGACGGGGTCGTGTGATTCAGCCAGACACGAAGCCGTGTTACTGTTACCATCCCAAAGACGTCCCATCTGCTCTCCAGCACTGAGGAATTGTTAACATCTTATAGGAAACATGCTGTTACAAGGAAATAATCCATGATGTTGTGGTGTGAGGCAGACCAACTTAAAGCAGATCTACTATTCCCACCCTAGGTGGATTATTTACCTAAAACAGCACGTCCTAACGTGTTTTATTCCTCTTATATCATAGCAATTTGTCAGAGATTCTTTTGTTTCTTTCGTAATATGCTGTACTTTTAGAAGAAAAAGAAGGAGTCTTTATTTGCCAGATATCCATTACAGTACAGTGAAATTCTTTCTTTGCATTATCCCAGCGTGTTAGGAAGCTGGGGTCTATCTTATCACTTTTAGCACCTGTAAACAGTCGCTCTCTCACCAGCCTCTCTTTTTTTCTCTTTTTTTGAAGATAATGAGCCAAAAATATACAGCTTGACATATTAAAGAGAAACTGTAAAATCCTCTGTCCTGAAGAATTTTCTGTAAGTGATAGAAAGTATCGACACTGAAGACTCCTTCCATAAATGCTAAATAAACATCTCAGAACACAAAACCAGCATATAAGCAATATAGTTCTATCCGAGAGTTTCCTTGGTCTTCCAGATCTTGCCTTGACATCCACAGTTCCCCTTCACTGCCGTTTCTTAGCGACATTTCAGACAGTGGGACAGTGAGCTGGAAGTGCTTTGATACGTTTTTATAGCCCTCCTCTCCTTTGCATCAGTTAGATTTGTTTTCAGATCCTCGGTCAGCTGCTTAGTGGATCCCATGGTTATTGGGTGTTAGCGCAAGGTTCGAAGAGTCAGAGACTTTATTTTGCTCTGGAATTCTTATTCCTAATGACAATTTCTGACTCGCCTAACAAGACCTAATAAATTATTTACGTTCCAAGACTTTACAGCTGGATGTGGGTCAAGACCTTTGCACATGCTGCAATTACTATTTCTTTCTATTTTTTTTAAGTTCATAAAATGTAAAGTATCTGAGCATTAACTTTTTTTTTTGCATACAAATGTATATTAAGAATGTCTTATATTATAGTAGTAATGAATAAAATGGATAAGTAGATGGTGGTAATGGACAATGCAGATATATTTCTCATTTTAGAGTGAACTTGAGCTTTGTTGTACACGACTCACTGTCGTTTGGCTCCTTTAAAGAGGAGTTGCACGTTTCTGAAAACATGATTTTTGATGCACTCTGCAGGGAGAAAAGAATTGGCTGGAGCTGCTGGAACTCGCTGGCCAAGCCATAGATGGTTTTCCCTACCATCAGCACCTACCGCTCGTCAAGGAATTCATCCGCATCTGCTCCTACCTGTAAGCTTTTCTCAGTATCTGTGATTATTTCAGGAATTAAAAGAGCTTTTAGCTTTTCAGTAACCGAATCAGAACATTCTGCTGGCCAAATACGGTTCACTTGAAAGCAATACGTTTTATAAGGAGCTCTTTATGGATGAAGCTTAAAGTGTGATTGCTCTGATAGTGTATAATAACAAGTGCCGTGACATACTGGTAGCACAGGATGTACTGTGTATGTGTATATCCTGTGTTTGTAGGTGGAAGTCTGCTCAGGCAAGCCCACTGCTTCAGATGGAGAGCCAGAAGATTCTTCTGAAGCTTTTATCACATCCTCTGCTGCCAGTGAAGGCTGAGACATACGCACGCACTCTGGATGTGGTCAAGGTTGTAAAAAAATTCTGATATGTTATGCTTCATATTGACACATGCCAAGGGAATTAACCAGGCTAAAACTGTACAATAGCAAGAATACCAATAATATAATTTAAAACACTATGGCTCTGATTTACTAATGTCCAAATAACAAGTAGTAATTTGTACGTGCTGTCACACAAATGCTTTAAAAAGTAATTTAAATAGAAGAATTAAAGTAGAGAGAGAAAACAATATGGAAACGTGGCCTTTGCAAACAGCCATGACAAGTCGAGATCTGAAACTGAAACTCAAGTAAATATGCATGGAGTAAAGTTAAAAATAAATGTAGGTGTAGGCATGAGTGGTATATAAATGAAAGCTTTTTCACAGACTCCGTGTAAATGCTGTTGGTATTGGAGATGTGGACATGCAGTGAACATCTAATATGAAACCAACATAACCTTGCCAATAATAAATCCTACATTTAAGAAACTTTTGAGTATTTGACTAAGAGATATTTTTTCATTATAAAAGAATATCTATTCAAACTTTAAATGAAAAAGTTTGAATACATGTGTACTAAGGCAATGCCTCGCTTACTTACAAGCCATAAAAATTGGGGAAATAGTATACAGAATATGAATTACTAGGTAATCTTTAATTAATAGTCTTATCGATAGATTGCGGGGTGTTAAATATTAAGTTGGAATAACGAAACATTGATATTGTGTTGAAATATTGATATAATAATTATGGAATAAAACATGACAGGACATGCTGTTATAGGTAATTAATCAAAGCTGGGGTTACCACCTTCAAGTTTACTTTAATTTTAATTTTTTTTTTTTGTAACAGACCAAAAGGGTTTTATTGCTGTTATATCAAAGCAAATTGCCAGTGCTAGCTGTGCTTTTTAACCGTTTATTTACGTTTACTCTTATGAAATGTCCGCGAGTCAAGTTAGTTCCTGTTATCACTTACGTTATAGCAGCTACAAACAGTTGTTTGCTCACCAGCATCTTCTTTTTAATCTCTTGAAATTAAAAACTTGCAGCTTGTCAAGTTACCAAGAAACCGTAAAATACAAAGTCACAAAACTTACCGACTTTTACCTTCGCCTTTTCTTTCTCTCTTAAATGTAAATAGTAATTTAATAGTAATTAGTCTTATTAACAATTTAGCAATTTAGTCTTAATAATCATTTTTAATCCTTTATTAATAATATAGATTATTAGACTTATATTATGTGAAGCAGCCACCATACAAGTCCATGTAAATTGTTGTTACTATAGAAACCATAACGTATTAGAATGAACGTATTAATATAAACCTCATTTATATTACGTAATCGTTTGAATTACAGTTGGAACTACTGTCAGCGGTGCTGTTGTAGAAAATGAATTAACACCCTCTGACCAATCAGATTTGAGAATCCAACAGCGCTGTGTCAATGTTTTGTATTATGAATTTCTGATGAAGACTCAAATTAATACAGCGAGCTGCTTATGTTTCTTTCTCCCTTGTAGGAGTGTTTGGGCATTCATAACGTGTCCAGGCCAGCTTCGTCCATCTGCAGCGGTGTGCATTTCCTTTTCCACCCTCGCGTCCTTTATGAAATCAGTGCCTTCGGCCTTCATGATCAAGCGAAAGAGGTGAGCTTCCTCTTCCTCAGCAGCCAATGAGAAGCTGTCTCATGTCGAGATGAATGTTTGGATATGTTGACGCATTGCTTTGTAAGGATGATAAACCTGTAATGAAGGTGCGCTTTCTCTGTAACGGCAGCTAAGGTCACACTCAATGTAATGTTTGACATTGGGAAACGACATATCAGTGCGTGTGTTATGTTGTGCCGAGCCTTGTTTGGATTAAATGGTTTGTAAGATTGACATCATAGAGCCATCAGCTTGGTTTATGTGTGATCCAAAAGGTGAATTCGGCTGCCAAGGATCTTCTTCTGTACCTGCTAAAGGGACGATTGATGATGACTGCTTTAAGTTGGAGTAGATTTAATGAAGCACTTTACCCGGTCATTCCCGTGCTGCAGGTACAAACAAACACACACTAGTAACACAGAACTCACACCAAGATGGTGTGAAAATCCAGAATTAGTTTTAATCTATTAACACTACGCTAGAGGCTAAAATTTAATTTGCAGCATTCTCCTTTAAACAAGTTGCTTTCATACACTCCTGCTAAAAGGGGAAAAAAACCACGTTCACAGTTAATGAATATTCATAGTCCTGCCATGTCTTATTTATTTTGTTGAGGACACTCAGTAATTGGATCGTCCTGTCAATAAAGCGCAGCTGAAGTGCTCTCTCATCTCCACAAAGCATATTTATTCATCTTCATGATTTTTTGGGTGTGTTAGAGTCACGCAGGCACAGAGGACGCCCTGGGAAACAGCATCCTGCTGATAAGTGGGGTCTTGGATGAGATTGGAGGCACGGCCCATTCCTCAGCAACTCGACTCTGCGCCGTAATCAGACTGCTCTTCACCAAACAACATGTGTGAGTTCTCCTAACCGCCAAATTGGGATTCTATACAGCAGCTCAGGAAAAAAGTAGAATAGTGGTGGTTGTGGGTCTGCTGTTGTGGGTCTGCTGAATGCACAGCACGTTTTTATATTTATTCATATATGTTTTATATTTTATATCTGTGGGTTTCCAGTCCGTTTCTGCTTTCTGATGAGCCATGTATGTCTATTACCCATTTTGATCAGTTATATAATATACGGTACGGCGAGGTTCAAAACACACTTTTGGTTTTGTGGGTGTTGACACTTCAGAATGCTAAGGCTCCAAAGATATATTGACTAATTAAGAAAAATTGTTTAAAAATGAATAGTAAGGTACTTTCACCACTGACATAAAAATATTTAATTTCTTTAGAATATATGGTAACTGGGAGGGGTGTAAGCCTCAGGATTCCATATGAAACGATATTGATTCTAAAGGGAATGATTCGATATTGGGCAACACCACTGAATCTGCTATGATTCGATTTAATAGCCTCTAGCGGTGTCAGTATCTAGTGGTGGTCATCGTGACACGATGTATCGATGAGCATTCTGTTATTTATGCATCTAATGCAGTTGCACTGTTTGAGCATCAGAGACTGCAATCTGCACAATCCATAGAGCTAAAATACATAGAGAGCACACCGGTCACATGATTTCATTCTTTCATGGAGAGCCTGTGAGATCTGCACTTGTGAAGTGGCCGATATTTCGATAGCTCCAAATTGCAATGAGCAATTATACGACACATTATACGTTATAAGGTTAGGTGACCACTTTATAACGATTAAAAAGAGTTCTTCAATAGCTTTCAAATGACAACAAAGGTGATGGAAATCTGGCATTTTAGCCGACTTTGGAGCTCTATTTCTGCTATGGAGCTCATTAAGTTTCAGCTGATCATTTTCAAGCTCCCTAGGTCAGAGACTTTATTTATTAAATCAGAAGGATTGAATAAGAAGTGTTTATAAATGTATTTATTTATTTTTTAAGATATTTTGAATCTGTAGTACATTTTGTTTGCAATATTAAACCTAGCAATTTTTTTTTTATTTATTTTGTTTTATACAGAAAAAATGCACATTGGTTATGCATTTGGTTATGATTCAGAAATACGAAAGGAGTCTTTCCAGTCAGAATTTTTCTTCATTCAAATTTTGTTCAAAGCAATCTGAGAGTTAAATCGAAATTATGAAGCCAGTATTGTGAATCGAATCATAACCAGAGTTTATCGTTACACCCCTAGTAGCCTCCAAATCGATATATGAACTTTATTCGCAATCATTCACAAATAATGTTATCGTGATGTTATGGGTCAATTACCTTCCTAGCCTATTTACACATCAGTTTGAATATATGAATTATTGTTTACACGCCAGTTGTCTGTCCTTTTTTTGTTTTGGTATCAATTCTAATCAATTTATAATCAGTTATAATTGATAATAATTGATTATTTAACAATTTATTTCAGATTTTAAATCAGTGCATTGATCCAAGTCCTCCATTCGTTAACTAGGCATGGGATATTTTGTGATGTATAATTATTGATAGTAACAAGGGGGCGGGGCTTACTAGATTTACACCATGTGTTAGGCTTATATATTTCCTTGATTATTATTGCTTCACAGTGCACTGTGTTATGATTTTTTTTATTTGCATTGTGGGATTGTTCTACCTTTTGTAGCTGAATAATTCCAGTCAAAACCCTTAATGAACATTTAAGGGCAGCACCACCAACACTCCTTAGTAGCTTAGCTCCAGCGATGCTGGTTGCTAGTGTTAAGTAGCCAATCGTCATCTGAGCCTTTTTACGCCGTACAAAACATAAATGGATATCCCTCGATGTGAGCAGCACATGATAGCTGTATCCTGTTACTTGATTAAAAAAAAGAGATGATGTTGTTTAACACCATTAAGAAGACAACATTCATACCGATGCTGTGATTTTTGGGTCTAGGTTAATGGCTATGGTGATGTCATGAATCTATCAGCTATCAATCTGCTCAAGTCTAGTCATAAAACCTCACTACTAGCTAGCGTGTACTTTTTAATGCTTTGCCTAAGATATTTAGCATTGTGTCTACAGTCTGTAATTCATGCTCTGTGTGGTAATTCATACTCTGTCTGTGTTTTAAAGGGTGAGAAACACAGCAGCTCAACACCTGTCACCTCATCTGGCCAGTTCAGAAGACAAAAGAGCGTCCCGGCTTGCTGTGGACAGCTCGACTCTGTCATCACTGCCGTCTCTCTATGTTACTGACAAATGTGTGGACATCAGACTAGACGACTCCAACAAGTCTTACCTTAAGGTGAACTCAAATCAGGCTTTCATCGTTCCAAAGAATATAGTGTTAAATATTTAAAAATGTTTTTATATAGCAGTTAGTTCCAGTCCACTTATTTGTCCATGCAGCGCTATATCCAGCTGTGGCTTCTTTTTGAAATATTTTTGTTGGCAGCAAAAATAAGTAAAATATTTGGCCATATTTTGTCTGGAACGGCAGTTACTCAGTATTAATTTTTTGTTTATAGAGCTGTTGTATTAAAAGCATTATCACACAAGCAAGAGCACGATCGTGTGATATTGCTTAATTATGATCCCAAACGTGTTGAATATTATGTTATAATGTTTTATACAACAGCAATGTTGAATTCTCAAATCTGATTGGTCAGAAGGTGTTGATTCATTTTCTTTTATGGCAGCTCTGATAGTAGTTCTGTTTGCAAGGCCAAGCGCAGTTTTATATTGATGTGCTCATTCTAATAGATTAATGTTTCTGTTCGTAGGGAATTGTATGTTGGACACTCCATATAATCAGAGACTAATAATATTTTTTTTTTTAATTGTTATTTCACAAAGAAAAATGTATAATTATTGATTTGGAAGTTTTCTGTTAGGACACATTTATTTAACATTCGTGGAAGGAGTCTCCAGTGTCAATACTTTTGTAGCAGCCATTAAGTTTCCGCTATGGGAAAGTCTACTTTGTGTTTACGATTTCTGCGTAAGTTGCTGATATACTTGCGCAAAGCTGGTCCACTAGATGGCACGTCGGAGTCAAATCATCCTGTCCATCTGGTTTCCGAGTCGAGCTGTTTAATGTGTAGTGATTTCTTGCACAATGATGTTAAACAGACTGACAAGCCTTGTCTTTCATAAAAATTTCTACTGTCAGCGTGATTGTTGTCATGATCTGCATCTCAACTCGAAAACCCTTGCCCTTACATTCAGAAATATTTACTAATCTAGAAATTCTAGAAGAGTGGCACTCAAAACACGCCTTCCGTACTCGAAACACCGTCATTGTAATAGTTTTAGTACTCAGTAACAGTCTAGGCTAGTATGTAAGTATGCGATTTGAGACACAATGTTAGTTCGTTTGCGTAGTTTGGAACACAGTATCACATGGTGCTATACTTCCACTATTTATTTCCACTATTTATGTTGGTATTGCACCACGCCGAGGCATCGCGTCAATTTCTGAGGACGCGCCCAAGCGACGCGCTAAATGACTGCAGGATATGTGCGGCGGCCATCTTGCGTCCGTGTAGTTAACAGCAAGTATAAAATCAGCCTTAACAAGCTGCATTTTTGTTTCTTTTTTAGCTGCTGTAACGCAAGTGACAACAGGAACTAACTGGATTTGTGTTCCACATCATTGAATATAACTGTAAATGGATAAAAAGTATGAGTACATGTCATTATTATAAAAGGAATAAAACACTTTGGAATTTACTGTTATAGGGAAAAATCTACTTTGGGTTAGTGTAACAGTAACTCCACTTTGCATAGGGCTGCATAACACCACGGTATAAACGGTGCAGTGTAATAGCTGTGTGTGTGTGTGTGTGTGTGTGTGTGTGTGTGTGTGTGTTTTTGTCTGTTTGCACAGGTGGAGTGTGTGAATAAGCTGTACAGTATCTTTAGCTCGGAGACGGTGGATATGATCCTGCGCAAATCCGCAGCCGAACAGCTGGTGGTTGTTTTGCAGGGTGAGAAACGTGTCTGCTTCTTCTTCTTAGTCACACGCACACATCTGCTCACGTCATACACTGAGTATGACTCAGTTAGTCACACTTTAAGATAGATTTTGTCATTAATATAAAACAGCTAATCTAAAAACAAATTTTCTTATGCTTTTTTTTATTGAACATCATGCATTTTTTTTGAAGAGCGTGTGTCTCATCAGCAATAATCCGATTTGTAAATCACCAGTTTACGCAAGCATTCATGTAATAAACAGCTTATATTCATGTAAACAGCTTACAAGAGTGTCTGATATTGAATTAAAGCCACAATCACAAAAAAAGGTGCAGTTTGTTTCTAGCATGAGCGTGGCAGCCCCTATACATTAGCGTTCTCCATTTTATGTAGTTATCAGTTTAGCCTATAATTAGTATTTTAACATCTTAGTATTAAGTCTTGTTTTGCCAGCTTCATAAAAGCAGTATAACTTTTCTTACATTAATTATGCAGAATTAAATCAACATGAGGTTTTATAGCACGGAGATGTTTATTTAACATTTTTGGAAGGAGTCTCCAGTGCCAGCACATTGTAGCAGTCAAAGATTTTAAACTTTAATGTTTTCCTACACTGGAAAGCCCTGATAACGGACTTGACGTGACAAACTGTCTTATTAACTTCAACAGGCTGCTGAGCGAACAGTTATATACAGCTGTTATAACGTAAGTGATAACAGGAAGCTTGTTTCACAGAGGTTCTGTTATACTTCAGTGTAACTGTAAAAGGATAAAAAGTGGACTAGTGGGCAAAGACAAATGTGCTGTTGTCAGATATAGATGTAACAGGCATGGGATATCAGTAAATCAGGTGACATGGACAGATTTAACTGGAGTATAAATGTTTTTGCTTCTTATTTCTCTTTCCAGATACTGCAACGCACGCTGTACTGAAGACACAGGGACTGACGGACAAACTCGTGTCTTTGGTTACAGAGAGCGTGAACAGCCGTGGAGGGGTAAAACCTGAATGTTTTTCTCCCCACAATTAAAAATACGCAGAAATATCAATCAGGAAAACATGTAGACAAATATGAACAATTCTCTTTATAGGAAAAGTATTATACAGTGTAATTAAAAAAAAAAACAGCACCACTATTAGGAAAGACATTTAGAAGAGATCTGACCACAGCCCAGCTTTGAGCTAAATACGTCAGTCAGACGTTTGTCAGTGTTAATTAGCTTGTGTTGTATGATGAGGGCGTCCCCAGGCCTAAAGCTGCCAGGGTTGCGGAGTGTTTTGCCCTGCTAATGAGGCTAATTACAGGGAATAATGTTTCATAATGTCTGGCAGTTACCCGTAGAGAACAATCTGATAAGCTGCTGCAGCTAGTTAACGCTTTTAAGGACTGTTACAGTATCACACATGCTGCTTATCTCGGCACTTTCGCTGTATTATTTCCCAATGTAAGTTCAGAAAATTTTTAGATAGACTGTACTGTAAATATTTTACATGCTGCTGTTTGTTATAATAATGAATATTATTCTAACACAGCCTTGAATTTTCAAATCTGATTTGTCAGAAGGTGTTGATTAATTTTCTATAACAGCAGTAATTATTTTAATGCACTCGTTCTAATATGTTATCGTTTCTATACTAGCAGATAATTTACAGGGGCTTGTATGATGGACACGCCACATAATGTAATACTATTGAAAATGGAAGGAGTCTCCACTGTCAGTGCTGTCTAACAGACTTCAGGGTGCTTTGCGGTTTCTCAGTAATGTGACAAGCTGTGATTTTTTGTGTTACTACCTTTCAGAGAGAGTTAAAATGGGAGATGGTGGTGATGGGAAGAAGTTTATAGCTGTTATAATGTATGCGATAACAGGAACTAACTTGTTTCACAGATGTTCCACAACTTTATCTGTAACTGTAAATGGATAAACAGTATGAAGCGGCGTTCATTATTTAGTAAAAATATAATTGTCGGTTAATTGCTGTGGTATAAGCGGAATAACCCACTTCAGGACGTGCTGTTATAGGAAAATAATCAACTTTGGGGGTTGTAAGAGTAACGCAGCTTCTTAACAGGCCACATGAACATGTTAATTCAAGCATTATTTTGTTGCCGATTTATTTTTAGTCATGGATGACTTAATGTGTAACATTTAAACAAACATTAACTGATACAAGTGTTAGTTTGTTAATATTGCTTACGGAGTATTGATTTTGATCGAATTTCACGCTTTCAGTTCACAAAAGGTTTTAAACAAACTACAGTAATAAGCTCAAGTATAGCACTATGTAAACTTCACTGCTTTTTTTTTTTTTCCTCTAGTCTGTCGAGTGTCTGTCCGAGCCGAGTGTTACGATGCTGAGGAAGTTAGTATATGCAGATCCGTCTCTGCGTCACACACTGGCTCAGCAACCGGCTTTCCTCCTCACTCTGCTCCGAGGTACAAACTGCAGTATATTTTACTCCTCCAGCAGCTCAGAGGAAATAAGACTGAGCAGCACAGGTCACTGAGATCTCCTCGCTTTTCAAGTACTAGAAAGATCCAAAGCAGAAAGTTTCTGTGATTTATTTTTTTATTTTTTATTTTTTTCTCTGATCAACCACTTTCAAGAACACGAGAACCACCTTCTCCATTTTTTAAACATTTATTTATTCATTTTTTTAATGTGCATTCTTATAAAGTAATATGATATGCCCAGGGTTAATACAGTTAATAAATTATATAACAGTATTTTCTTAAACTGAAATAATTAGAAATTTAAATGTAAGGAAAATACAAATAAATTAATTTTTGATGCAAACTAAATTCAAATTAAAAAGCAGGCATGGTATAATTTCTGTTTTTGTTTTTCTTCGATGTTTTTAAATATAGCATAAATCATTTTTACTACGATTACATAGAGCCATGAAGTGTTGAAGTGTTGAAAGCCAAGTTATAACACTACGAACACGAGAAAGTTCGGCTTATGCTGATTTATGAAAATGGTCGGGTACCTTCACTGGCCTGTTTTTCTTTGTAATGAGCTCTAATGAGCTTTAAGGCTCTGGAGTAAGCATTGTTAGCATTTTTGGCTTCATCCCCTTCTTCTTCCTCTTCCATCTTTGAAAAGCACTGCCAATGTTTATTCAGGTTTTGTAATGGTAATTGCCGTTAAGTATTTTGCAAGCACTGTGTGGTCTTTTGCTCACAGGAGAATAATCTGGCTGTGCTAGCTACTTACTGGTTTCAGCCATAATTTTTCTTTCTGAGCAGACTAGAGATGGGGCGGAGTCAGGAGGCATTGTGGGGTGTCTGTAAATCGAGTGACAGGAGGCCCATCCAAACACAGACAAGCAGGCCGTCACGCCCCACAGTTTTCCACACTTTTTTTTCTCTGCCACATAATACGCAAGGCTTAAAAGATCTTCTTTTTTTTTTAATCATGTTTTGCATACTTTCTAGGTTATTTGTAATAGTAAGAAATAATAATAATAAAAATAAAATAAACAATTATTGCACCTTTAATGAAAAAGTATTATGCAATGTGTATACGTTCTTTATTAAAAATCAACCACAAGAAACATCTCCACAACTTTTCGTAACTATGATTATTCTGTTATTTCATGAATTTACTGTGCTCTCAGGGTGGGAGGGGTGGCATACTCTCTCCCCTATCAATCACACTAGCCATTTGACTCTAGCCAATCACGGGTGTTTGTGAGCTCACGCAAGCGGACAGGGGCGGATATCGCTTTTCTCCGAATGTGTTAAGCTGCCCCATGATGCAGCATGAGCAACAGTTCAAAAAAATGCTCTTGGCTTTTGCTCTCCACGTGTCTCGGAAGATTGGTAGCTGTCTTATGACCTAACTGGTGGATGGGAATTACCCAAGGCTGAATTAAGGAGAAAATCGGGGGACTGGGGGAATTAAATAAATAAATAATAAGTATAAAAATAAGTAAACAAAATAAACTCAAATGAAGCCTGAGTCATAATTCCCTACAAACCCTAGAACCCCTAAAAATCATAATTTAAGCACGATAACACAATTACAATTTATCCCCACCTCTAATTTGTGCTGCTGAGTCTGAAAATGTAGATTTACTCCATCATGACTTGTTTAACTGCCACTTTCTCAGCCTCACTGCTGATGAAGGCCAATCAGAGAGACGTGACCGAAGCCGCGGCGCTGATGTGTTTCCTGCTTTTTGATGAGATTGCCACAGTGGATGTGTGGTACGTACAGATGTCAAGGGATTTCAAGGGATTGTTTTTGTGTTTCCATCAACTCACCACAACAATAAATATAACTATTAACGGATCCAGAGAATGATGCGGTGATTTTTAATTAATATAATTGGTTATCGTTGGCGTATTGCTGTGACATAAGAGGAATAATACACTTCAGGATGTTCTGTTGTTGGAACGTAAGGTTTTTCTTTTTACATTTCTCACTTAACCAATCAATTTTATCCACAGAAAAACTTTTAAACAGCAAACACTGACACAATTATGATGTTATTTTGTTCTGCCATTGTCAGTTTCTCACACACACAGAAAATGCACAAGTCAGCAAACAGAAGGAATTTGGAAGTGACTTTTTTTTTTGTTTTGTTTTTGTTTTTTTGTCTTTTTTTCCTCTAAAAGTGTCCCACGCAGCTTAACTGAGTTCATAGATGTCCATATTAGACCCCTAGATAGGCGACTACTGAGTGTGTACTACTGAGCTGGTGTTTGTGCAGCGCTTATTCCCAGGAAGTAAATCTGCCCCATAGATTTGCAGGGATTTTCTTATCTTAAAGCTGTTTTTATGATGCATGCCAACACATTTGGTTCAGCGTTTCCTTAAATTGCTCACATTATTTCTATAAATATTTTCTAATGTTTGGAAAATTATACTAATAATCCAAATCCTTATCATGTGAATGTCGGTCATTTTGTGCATGTTTTTTTTATTATTATTATTATTATTATTATTATTATTATTATTATTATTACAACTGAGTTTAATGTGTGTTGTGTTTTGTCATGTATTTGTCATCAGCACCAGAAAAGCTGAGAAAGATACAGCCTTCACTCCGTTCTCTCTGCCAGTCTGCGTTATCAGAAGGTAAGTGCATTGTATTTCTTTTAAAAAGAGGATAAAAAGAACATTGCGTTAAAATGATGAACAAATTTGGTTCACATGAAATGCTGTAAACGCACTGATCACTAAAGAAGAATTCCTTCACCTGGCAGTGGCTTTTATACAAACTGGCATTTAAGTGAAGCCAAATCTAATTTAAACACAGTGTTGTACCTTATGTACAGTAATAATCTTTCCAGCATAAGAACTATTATACTATACTATTTGCAATAATAATATGGTATTAAATAGTAATAATAATAATAATAATAATAATAACTTCCAATGATTGACGGACGGAATGATTGACGGACTGTTTATTGTTGCCGGAGATTTCAACCATGCAAATCTCAAGTCAGTGCTCCCTAAATTCCATCAGCATGTGGACTTTGCAATGAGAGGGAAGCACGCGCTGGATCTTGTTTACACAAACATCACCGGCGTGTACCGGGCGGAGCCCCACCTCCACCTCGGCTACTCAGACCACATCTCTGTTATGCTAATCCCAGCATACAGACCGCGAGTCAGACGATCCAATTGGGTTCTGAAGCAGGTGAAAACCAGGAGCCATCTCTGCTCTTCAGGACTGTTTTGAACACACTGACTGGCACATGTTCAGGGAAGCGGCAACTGACGGCGACTTCACTGACTTGGAGGAATACATGACATCAGTGACCAGCTACATCACCAAGTGCATCGATGACGTCACTGTCTCCAAGATCATCACCACACGCTTCAGCCAGAAGCCGTGGATGACTGCAGAGGTGCGTGTGCTACTGAGGACCTGAGACTCCGCCTTCAGAGCAGGCGACAAGGTGGCCCTAAGAACAGCGAGGGCCAAACGGTCCCGGGCCATCAGAGCGGCGAAGCGCACACACGCTCAGAGAATCCACAGCCACTTCAAGGCCAGCAGAGACACGCGGCGCATGTGGCAGGGCATCCAGGCCATCACCAACTACAGGACATCATCACCTGCCTGTGACAGTGATGCCTCCCTCCCAGATGCTCTGAACAACTTCTACGCTCGGTTTGAGGCGCAGAATGATGTGACGGCGAGGAAGACCAGGTGCTGTGTCTAACCACGGCCGATGTGAGGAAGACTCTACACAGAGTCAACCCGCGGAAGGCTGCTGGACCAGACAGCATTCCTGGCAGAGTGCTCAGAGGATGTGCAGACCAGCTGGCGGATGTTTTCACAGACATCTTCAACACCTCCCTGAGCAATGCCGTCGTTCCAACGTGCCTCAAAGCCATCACCATTATCCCCGTGCCTAATGATGGTCACTATTGTCACTGGGTTCACTTTCTAATAGAACTGTCTACTGGTTGGCGCTGCACTGGGACGTACTGTGCCCATTGTCTATCTCAGTAGTCACTGTACTGTCTTGTGCTGTCTTCACATGTTTGCACTTGTGCACTTTATGTATAAATTTATATAGTCCCTTGTAGTTCTGTGTTGTTCTGTGTTTGTCTGATGTAGCACCTTGGTCCTGGAGGAACGTCGTTTCCTTTCACTATGTATTATCTGGCTGTAATGTTGAAGGTTGAAATGACAATAAACTCCACTTGACTTGACTTGAATTGACTTGAAAGTGAAGATTAAGGTGTGCTAAGGTCCAGATCATTGAAGATGTAAAAAGGCCACTTCTGTTGTGTTTAACTCTTGTAACTTTGACGAAGCCACAACTTGATGGATTTAGTTCCTTCATCCGGCTCTGAATGTCCAATAGGCTACAGTGCAAAATGAGTTTTCAAATCATCTCGTCCAATAACAGGTTACAGAGTCATTTCTGTAATTGTGCTACGTGTGGCATAGAGATCTCCACTTCTTCCTTTTCCACCTGTAGCTCCTGTTTAGCATCCACATTTACATAGTGAAGAATTTTCCCTTTTAGCATAGTCATAAAATGTCATTTTGTTTTTTTTTTTTTGCAGGTATAATCTACCGTTTCGTGCTGCGTCTCACCACGCGGTGAGTCCCAACTGCATCGTTCTGCCTCTTTATACTGATCTGATGGAGCTGAGAGCTGCCAAGGAGGCACTGAGCTTCAGCTGGAACAGAGCCTGGCACTGCGGCACCGACACTCTGCTCACACACAGGAGAGACAACGCCACTCACACACCTGAGTAAGACACCGCTCACTCTGGGTATCGGTGGCTAGAAGGTTGCACGAGGTCAGTTTATCATATAGGTCACTTTGTAGGTGTAGGCATAGCAGTGACACTGACGTGGTGGTAGATGAGTGGATCAGATGCAGCAGTGTTCTTAGCTTGTTATACACAGTGTGCTTTTGCTTCTCTATTATTTACACCTACCTTGTTTTTGCACCACTTTTGTAGGTGTAGGTAGAGGCTGTAGCAAATTTTTTCATGCACAGTGCGCTGTATTCAGAGTTGGGTTAAGCACGCATAGTGAGGATTTAAGACCAAATTTGCACACATTGGTATGCAAACCTCATGCGTAACTACAGACTTGCATGATATTCAGAGACTTGCACATGCAGAGATGTCTATAAGAGAGCCATGTGCATAATTAACTATTGGCTTCATTCATATATATATATAATAAAGGAAATTATTGGGTACACTGCTGAATAATGAGGGTTGAAGCCATGCTGTTAATTTGAACCAGATGTGCAGTGATTAGTGTGATAATTATAACTGGGATTAGATTATTAGATTAGATTTCAGTACTTGCCATCTTCTCATTCATACATGTATCATCATATTAGTCTTTACAATTGACAGCAAAGGACAAACTTCCCAAGTCTGCATTTTCAATCCATGATTTTTCAGTCCTAAATGAGAGCATCTTTAAAGGCAGTGGTTTAGATGCTGTTGAAAAATCTCGCCTTGGATCTACTCAGGAAAAGCGGGGCAATTTTGAAGGCGTGAACTACATGCAGATCATTTGCATAATCCGAACGGGCCGTCCTGAAAATCATCAGTTTCTTATCGAAGCACCGAAGTTGACCGAAGGAATTTTTTTAGCTAAAGAAACATGACTACCATAAGAAGACAATACAATAAAACATACTATTAAATGCAACAAATTACAACATAATTAAATTCTATATTCCAAAAAAACTGCTCTTTTCTACTAGAGAGAAAAAAACCAAGCAATCTTATAGTTGGGAAAGTAATATGTTTGCTTTTAATTTCCCAAGCTCCTCGCTTTATCCACATCCTCGCTCTTCTACAGGTTTCATGCTGATCTGGTGATGTCGGAGTCTCAGGTCGTGTCAGTGCGTGTGTGTGATGTGAGAGCAGGGCTTCAAGAGTGTGTTAATGCCATTCGGTCAGCCGGCTCACACACCGGAGTCACCTTCGCTCTGACCAGAATACACCTTTATCTCCTGACTGATCAGCTAGCCCTTAAACACAACGCGCACTCCGCCAAGAGCACACTGCAGAAACTCAGCTGGCATGGAGCTGTGGAGAGGTGCACACGTAATCACATACACACCCAATTTAGAGATCCGCTTTAATTTTGGGTTTTCAGTTTAACCCCTTCTGCATGGTATGTGTTCCCATCAATGTACAGATTTCTCCAGGTGAAACCTGCGTGCCCTGAGGATGAAATGCTGCTAACGGATGTCATATCCTTCCTGAGCACTTTCTTCAAGCAACATCAGGCTGATTCTGATGATCACGATCTGAAATGGCTCCTAGAATTACTCCTGAAACAGGTAACTGGTCAAACTCCAATCCCTGAGACGATGTGAGGTGGGAGGAAGTGACTGATGAATTTTGTGTGTGTGTGTGTTTGTAGGACACACACGTCCTGCTGGACCTGCTGCTAGAAGTGAAGACACACAAAGACCCTCAGACACACACCGTGATTCAACACTGCGGACATCAGCTGCAGAGAGAACTGACCTCACTGTTCAACACACTGCTGCTGCGTGTCACACACACCTCCAACAGGTCCCACATACACACACATGCCGGATCTGAGCTCTCTCTCTCTGTCTGTCTGTCTCTCTCCCTTGTTCAATATCTAATCTCACTCTTTCCTTCATTTAGGCTCTCTCTGTCTCTCTCTCTCTGAACTCTTTCTTTCACTATCATTCGTTTAGAATCTGATATAACTTTGCTTTCATTCAAGATTTTATCTCTCTTTCCATCATTCAAGATCTGACGTCTCTTTTCTTCATTCAGGATTTGATTTCTCTCTCTTTACTTCTTTTTTGTTCCAGATTTGATCATCAGGGTCTGATCTCTTTCACTCTCTCTCTCTCTCTCTCTCTCTCTCTCTCTCTCTCTCCTCCTTTAACTGAAGTTCATGCTTTCTCTCTCATTTAGGGTCTGATCTCTCTCTCTCTCGTTCAGGATATGATCTCAGTTTCTGTCTGTCTTCTCGTTAAGACTGCTCTTTCAGGATTTGGTCTCACTTTCTCTGTCTCAGATCACACACTGGCCCAGGCTCTGATCTCTCTTTCCCTCTCTCTTCCATTCAAGACCTGATGTCTCTCTTTCCTTCATTCAGGATATGAAATCTCTTCTGCATTCAGCATTTGACCTCCCTGTCTGTCCCTCCCTCGTGCAGGATGTGTATGCTCCTCTCCGGGCCGTTAGCATCAGAGTTTGCCGTCCGTCTGCTGCAGTGTCTCCGTGTTTCAGATGCCCCGCGCTTTTACGGCCTCCCCTCTCTGGAGCGTTCTCTACGCAGCATGACACACACCACCGCTCTGCCTGCCTGGAGCACTCACACAAGCAGCATGGAGCCACACACACTCTGCCGGAAATACCTTAGCGGCCTGCTTGAGGTACACAAACCACACACGGTCACTGATTTGTAGCCAAATATGTGCATACGTTAATAAATGCTAGAGATGGGGGAGGGGCTTTACTTCTCAACAATCATACAAAGCTCATTTTTACTCGTTTTTTTTTTTTCTCCCCAGGTAATTTCCTCTTTCTACGTGGAGTGGGGAGGGAATGCCATGTCGTTTATGGGAAAAGGAGTGACCAAGAATGCAGTGATCTCTCTGCTTCATCTGTCCCATGAGATGATGTCTGAGAGCAAGGAGAAGGTATTGAAATTTCTGGGCTTTTAATGTACATTTAAGTTGGCTTGCCCAAACATTTACACACAACCTTACTAAAAGATTGATAAATGAGCCCCAATGAGAGAGTGTTATGCGAACAGGATAGTCAAACATCATTCCATTTCATACAGGAGTTTTTCACACGGCTAAACGCTGTATTAATTAACACATTTTTGAGTAATAAGGAAGGCCTGAGGAGAACAAGTTAGTTTTTGATGAATAATGAATTACAAACCGTTCTTGGCAGCAGTCTCAGACATTTGGATCCTGCTGTATGTATATTTAGAGAATGTAGAGTCTAGAGTTGTGTGTTTGTGTGTGTGTTTTCTCTAGGACTGGATGTCTTTCTGGTCTCTTGGGCCTGAACAGAGTGCTGATGATCCGTGTTCAGCTCAGTTTGGCCTCGCTTGGTTAATCCCACTGTGGGTGGATCGTGACCCAGAGGTGAGACACACACAAACACTCTAAAGCATGCATCTTTATATTTGCCATACACATTTATATTCATACATCTCAGCCAAATGTACAAACTCGTTTTGCAAAATAAAAAATAAAAGCGCAGTCGGCTGAGATATGAATATAAATGTACACTGAGTAGCCAGATTATTAGGCACAACTACCATGTACTTAAACACATTACATACACACGGGTGACAAATTAAAGGGGAAAAACAGCACCTTCCTGGTGATGTCACTTTCCATTCTGTAACAGCCACTGTGTACTAGTAGTAGTGGTGAGACTGATGTAATACAGGATGCACACACACACACACGCACATAAAGACAGTTAGCAAGGCATGTTTAGATGATCTTGTTGAGTAAACAGGAAACTTTTAAGCTGAGCTTTGATAATCAATGAAGAGTATAACGAGCACAAAGCAGTGCCAGTTTAAACGTTTGCCAAGCCTGAGTGTGTGTGTGTGTATACACTCAGGTGCGTTGTTCCAGCCTGGCGCTGGGCGCGGCTCTCTCTACGTTAGAAAGCGGCTGTGTGATGTTGTCGAATAGCTGCCAGAACATCTCAGGCGGTTTGTGGGCGACGCTGCTCAACATCCTGCTGGAGAGACAGGAGTGCAGCATGGTGCGCCGAGAGGTGGGCGCACACACACACACACACACACACACACACACACACACACACACACACACAAACAGAGTGCAGAGCTTTTGTTTTGGATTTCTAAAATGTCAGCAAACAGAATGTAAGAGGTTATGCATTTCTCCACAGCTGCTGCTCCGTTGAATATTCTGTATAGAAGCGGCAAAGTGGTGTCATCAAAAGAGCACCAGCCACACACACACACACACACACACACACACACACACACACACACACACACATGGTGTTGTCCATTCTGAAGGGATCATAACTACACATAACAACCAAAGCACAGCACATCTCATCATGTTTTATTCCTCTTATACCACATCGGTTTGCCATCACTAACAGTTTTTTATTGATTAAGTTGTACTTTTTATCCTTTAACAGTTACATCTAGTGTTATGAAACGTCCGTGAAACAAGTTATCACTAACATTATAACAGCTCTGAACTGTTGTTCCTTAACCAGCTCTTTTTTCTGAATTGAATAAACCAAAAAAGAAAAATAAATAAATAAATAAAACACACACCGCTTTTTATGTACCGAGAAACTGGAAATCTATCGTCTGTACTGAAGACTCTCATGACCGAAAATTTACTGACCGTTACAAAGCTCTGGAACTGGAGACTCCTTCCACAAATGTTAAATAATTGTCTCCTATCAGAAGACGTTTTTCTTTGTTAAATAATAAATTATTTTTTCTTAATCTGTTTATTATTAGCCTCAGATTGTGTACATTTGTTGTAGATATTTGTAGTAGATTTGTTACTATAGCCATGATAATGTATTAGAAGGAGTATATAGTGTTTACATTAATATAAACATGTGATTTTAACTAATGCTGGCACTACTTTCAGAGCTATAGAAAATGTTATATTATATATAATGGTGTGTGTATGTATATATGTATATATATATTTATAAAAGGAATATATAAGGATGCTAAAATTAGGGATCGCAGTTTGCTTATAATTTCTGACCAGATATAAATTTAACACTTTATTGTTTTTGTCTTTTTTTTTTTAACCACCACTACTACTAATAATCTTTTAAAATTTTTAATAATGTAATAATGTCTTGCCAATTTTCCTCTGCACTCAAACCTTGTTTATATGAAGAACACCAGCGCACGCTGTGCCGTGAGGAAGCCTTACCTGCTACAGATCATCATTTGACTTCACACTTGTTTTTGGATTTCATTTTGCAAACACTGACAGTTTTTGCAGCAAGATGGCAGCATTGCTGACTGGAGTGTTTTCTTTTCCCCCCTCTCTACTTAGGCAGCGTTTCTTTTACAAAACCTGCTTGTGATGCCGATGCCTGCCAACACAGAGGAGGCCAAAGACTGCTTCTGGCAGGTATGAGAACAGAGGAAGGCTGGAAATAAACAAAAGTTCCTCGGAAACGTTGTAAGAAAAGTTCAGGCAACGCTGCAAGTGGATTTTATCAGACCGCCTCGCGCCGAGTGTGTTTCCACTGCAGTGATTTCCGAAGGCTAAACAAGTCAAATGGTCATTTCCACTGACTGCTGTGTCATCTGCTTTTCCAAACAGCTCCAGCTGAACACACAGTAATCATCTATACCCAAAGCCGCATACTGTTCTATTACGTATAAATCACTGAACTAAATCTTTTTCTTCAATGAAATATTAAACATATAACAATCTAAATATTCTGTTTTATTTATTTAGTTTAATTGGAATCTTTCTCTCTTAGTCTGTCTCACGCTGTCTCTCTCTCTCTCTGTCTGTTTCTCTCTCTCTGTCTCCCTCTCTCTCTGTCTTTGTCCATCTTTCTCACTGTTGCTCTCTCTCTCACTGACTGTCTCTCCCTCTCTCTGTCTCCCCTTCTGTCTCTCTCTCTCTCTCTCTCTCTCCATCTCTCTCTGTCTTTCTCTTCCTCCCTCTGTCTCTCTCTCTATCTCTTTGTCTCTCCTTCTTGTTGCTCTCTCTCTCTCTCTCTCTCTCTCTGCATCTCTCTTTCTGTTTGTCTCTCACTCTCTCCATCTCTCTTTCTGTCTGTCTCTCACTCACTCTGCCTCTCTTTTGCTCTGTCTCTCGCTGTATGGCATCTCTCTCTCTCGCTCTCCATCTCTCTTTCTCTCTGTCTTTCGTTCTTTCCTCTCTTTCTGTCTCTCTCACTCTCTCTATCTCTCTGTCTCTCACTCTTTCCATCTCTCTCTCTCTCTCCAGAGCCCATGTGTTCATGATGAAGGATCTGGCGTGTCGTTGGTGGGTCTCCCAGCCCTGCAGGCTCTTCTCTATCACTGCCATTTTTTTGATCATGTGGGTCAGATGGTGAGGAGTTGCTACACGGGTCGATACACTCCCACACACCCTTGGCCCATCAGTGCCTCTGCTGGTATGCACGTATATATATATGATGCTTGTGTGTATGTATGTATGTAAGAGTTCCCTGCTACTCTTTACCTTATACTTGTCCCATTATCCATTGTCCAGAGATCAGTTTCCCTTTTTGAAATATTCTTCGTTTCATGGCATTTGTCCTCACCACTGTTGTCTTTAGCCATTAGGGTCTAGATCGATTTAATGCAATCAAACATAATATAAGCAAATATGATTTACTAATGAATTAAAGTAGAGCAAATTATATATTAGTAAGAACTCAACTGATTCATTTATGATCATAAATTTGAGGGGTGTGTGTGTGTGTGTGTGTGTGTGTGTGTGTGTGTGTGTGTGTGTGAGACAGATGTAGATGACTCTGTGAGGCAGTGGAGAGGCAGTACAGCTGTGCTGAATCACACACAGGGTTCAGGATCCATTTCCACCTCCAGCACTTTGGTCAGTCAATGTTAAGAATTAATATTAGATTTATAATAATGTTGTTATTAATGTTGTTTGTAGTTAATGTGTGTGTGTGTGTGTGTGTGTGTGTGTGTGTGCGTGTGTGTGTGCACGTGTGTGTTGTGTTTGTTGCCCAGCTCCTGAGTGACACTCGTTCTCCCGTCCTCTCCTCCTCTGTAGCAGCACAGGAGCCTCCATTCAACAGACTCAGCACGCAAGGTCACACACACTCACACACCTGCACTCGCTTATTACACACACGTCTCTATAGTGCAAGAGATGGCCCTTTTTTTTTTTACCCATGTAGCACAAGAGCAGTGTAATTCTGAAATAGAGTGGGGTTAGAATGAAACGTAGCTAAGTGTGCTGCCGCTGTATGAACAAATCAAATCAGCACTTCTTCGCATTTGCTTTAAGTGATATTTTCCTAATAAGGACATTTACACTGACATGGCACTTACAGATTTAACCTGAATGTGTTGGGGGGTTTTAAGTAATTTAGTAATTAAGGAACAGCTTGGTACATTTAATGTTGTGGAACGTCCACGAAACAAGTTAGTTGTCACTTTTGACACTGACACTGGAGACTCCTTCCTTTCATCATATCAACGATTAGATGTCTTTCTTTGTTGAGTACACATTTTAATCTATTTATTATAACTATTACTGTTTATTATTGTTTTAAGCTGTTCCATGTGAATTAGCCATAACCATGGAAAAGGTGATGTATTAGAATGGCACTATTGTCAGAGCTTCTGTTATAGAAATCTTATCAACACCTTCTGACCAATCAGAATCGAGAATTCAAGAGCACTGTGATAGAAGATTATGCAGTGACCCATAAACAGTTTGAAAATGATGTAATTTGGGGAAACAGTGTGTCCTTTATTGAATGTGCTGTTGCGTTTTTGTGTTGTGTTGCAGGTCAGAGTGACTCAGACACCTCAGACTCGCGTCTGTCTCAGGAGTGTGTAGAAGGACCAGAGTGCATCTCTGTAGTAACCCCTCACCTACTGTCAGCTGTGTGTGGGTTACTAACCAACCTGCTGTGTGTTCTGCCTGAGTTCACACACACTGCACTCCGAGAGAACCACATCCTGCAGGGCTTGCTCAGGTCCGTACAAGCGCACACGCGCGCGCGCACACACGCACAATTAGAGTGCACTTTTTTATTATCTCACTTAACAAACACTAATACAACAATATTGTACCAGCTTTCAGTCTATTAGTGTGCAATACAGTATACACACATATATAAACACACACACACACACACACACACAGAGAGAACTGAACCGACCACCAGATGCCCACATGCCACACCAGTGCACCTGTTTGCTTGTACAGTGTGTGTGTGTGTGTGTGTTAAGGTAAAAGCTGTTAAGAGACACTTACCCGTGTGTTAGGAGTGTCAGGGGAGAGTGGGGTCAGTTGTAACACTATAGGCTGGATTATACTTGCTTTAACTACGCAAGATGGCTGCCGCACCACTTGTGCACATCCTCAGAAATAACACTCCGTGCCCATGTGGTGCAATACCAAAGTAAACGGTGGGGGCAGTATAGCACTATGTGTACACAACTGACTAAACACACTAGCATTGTGTCCCTAATTGCATGCTTGTGTACGATTCTACTAACACTAACTGGTTTTCCTATAATGTTTAGTGGTCCAATTTCAAAAACCTCTCCTGTGGCCTTCAGACCAGTACCAGTCTTCTGGATTTTCTAGATTACTAAATACTTTCGAATGTGAGGTCAGAGTTTTCGGTTAGAGACACAGCTCATGACAGCACTCATGATGATGGTGGAAAGTTTTAAGAGAGACAGAGCTCATGAGCGTATTTAACGTCGCCGTGCACGGGATCCCTAAATATTTTACAGTTCGGCGTAGAATCAAGACGGACGGGAATGTTTTGGCTGACGTGCCATCTAGAGGATGTCGCTTTTAATGCTACAGATGCACATAAAATGCGCAGGCGAGTCTGTGGACAGTGCTACTCATGTTGCTGCTGTATTTTAGTATAAACTGGCCGTATCAGTTGCTCCACTCAGCCACAAGCTACAGTTTCTGAATGGAGCACTCTGTACATACCCAGTAGCATCCTCTGCCTGCCAAAATAGTCTGTCTAGTTGACTGACTGTAGCAAATGCTAAGCTGGTTAGCATATCAGATTTCCACTCTAACAATCACAAGCGTATTAGCTGTGATAATGTATTTGTACATTTTAACAGATAAAGTCCTTCATCTGGTGCAAACATTGTACAGCTGTATGGGTTCTTTACTGCGCCGTAATTAATTATCTCCCACGGACTCGAGAATCGTGGTGTTATTACTGCTTCCACACCGTCCTACACCCAACCCCACCCTTGTTTATTATGATTACTTAACAGACAAATGTACCTAACATGTACTGAGCTTTAGATAATTTATTTTTTTTAATTGTGACAACTGACCCCACCGACCCCTACACAAGTAAAATAAATGAAAAAACGCACCTGGCGAACGGAGTTTCCTGTCATTTACAGTGGCAGGTTTGTGCTTTACTGAGCATGCTCAGAATGAGTGAAATTGAAAAGAAACAGCGTGTACAGAGTTCAGAATCACACGCACAGACAGCCAGGCTAATATCTTGGTTTACCTCTGCCAGTTTTAACCGTAACCACATCCTGCATGTATTTTGTTCCTTGCTCTGAATGAGGCAAGGACACTGGCGAAGCAGGTAGGTGGAGGTTGCGGAAGTGGGCCGGGTGTTTCCGTGTTCGTTGCGGAAGAGGTGGGAGTTTTAGAAGTTTTAGATAGTATTAGATATTAAATTGTGTTATAATGGCTGTAGGAAAATGAGACGTTTGCCCGAAGTCACATGGTCAGATTTCGATTTCGATTCTCCACACTTTGCTATTACACCAGTGAATCCAGATGGGATGGAGTGTAACTGTGAGTGTGTAAGCACTTCTGCCTCGGTGTGTTAGTGTAAGCTGTGTTTATTGCAGTGTGTTGGATGCAGTGGAGATAGAGCGATGCCTGACTGAGCTTAACACACCCGATCTCCTTCCTGCTGATGTGGAGGATGCCAGGAGCCAGGTGTGTGATCTCACACTCACACTCACACTCACACACACACACACACACACACACACACACACACACACACACACACACATACACACACACTGCTGTTACATTACACACTCTGTCCTGTCCTGTGACTATTTTGAGCTCTGTGCTGTGTGATGTTAATTGTGATATTACTACAGAAACGCACAACATCAAATGCACACAGCGTGAATAGAACTTCATGTCTCTCTCTCTCTCTTTTTTCTTTCTCTCTTTCAGGTGCTAAGTAGTGTGTGTTACGTGCGGAGTGTGTGTAAGCTGGTACAGGCCGATGTTGTGCTCAGTGAGGATTGTCTCTCCCAGTCAGAGCTCATTAAACCTCTGCTGAATAACCTCATCTCCATCCTCACACTCTCACACACACACCTCGGTAAATACCACCCAGCTCCTTTAAATTAGTGAGAAATCTGTATATGTTTATATTTCATACATCACACTTCTTATTCCTACTCCATATTCTTCTTCTTCTTCTTCCTCTTCTTCTTCCTTTGTCTAAGTCTTTTTCATCCTCCTCTTCCTCGCCTTCCTTTGACGTCAACTTCATCCTTCTCCCCCTTCTTTTTCTTCTTCTTCTTCCTCCTCTTCTTTTTCTTCTTCTTCTTCTGTCATCATCTTCTCCATCCTCCTCCTCTTCCCTCTTCTTCTTCCTCTATTGTCATCTTCGCCCTCATCCTCATCCTTCTTCTTTTTCTTCTTCATCCTCATCCTTCTTCTTTTCTTCTTTCTTCTTCTTCTTCTTTACCTTATTGTGGGGAACATGTTTTTTTGCACAGTGTCAATTGCTTTGACTTACACAGCAAAGCCAAGCGTGTAATGCCTATTAGCCTTATTTGATAATAATAATAATAATAATATTAATAATAATAATAACAAAAATAATTAGTTGAGCAGTTTGTTTAAAAGAAGTACTTTGTATTTGATGGCTAAGGCATCAGAAAGAGGATTTATTTTGTTTTTTTGCCTCCCAAATTCTCAGCCTTTGATGAATAAGTGTTTGTCTGTGTGTTCTCAGATGTGCATACCCAGAATGCATTGCTACACACCTGGACAGATGTGTTTACGCTGCTGGCGAGTCTGCTGCGCAGGAACTACGCCGCATGCGGCCCACATGTGCGCGGGACTCTGGGGAAACGCTGGCAACGCTTCTCAGGTGAGCAGAGAAAGGCAGAAAGGAGGGATGTGAGGATGCGTGATGTGTGATTAATGAGGGGAGGGAGCGAGGGATAGAGAAAAGAAAGGATGCAGGAGAGACTACTGTGGGGTGTAGGAAGAGGGGGGAGTGAGGAAGGAAGGAATGGAACAAGGGATGATGAAGTGGAAGAGGGAAGAAAGGATGCTGGAGGGGAGAGAAGCAGGTCTAGGGTGCAGAAGGGAGGATAGAGTGATACGAGGGATGAGTGATGAAGGAGATGCACGTGAAGGAATGGTGAAAAGAGGGATGCAATTCTGCAGGTGCAGATGGGAGGTGTTGGTGAAAGAGAGGAGGAAGCAAGGGATGAAGGACAAGTGGAGAATGAACAAGGGAAAGGGAGCAGAAGAGGAAAAAAGCAAGAGATTCAATTCTGGGATAAAGAGAGTAGAGTGATTTTTTTTTAAAAGAAGGAAAGAGGAGTACAGAGGAAAGAAAGAATGCAAAAAGATGGGTGAAAGCAGTCTCAGAGGTGCAGAGGAAAGAGGAGGAGGAAGAGCAAAGGAAAATGTGAAGGTGCTGAAGAAAGAAGAGTGATTAAAGGATGGAAGGAGGGATGGGATGAACAAGTGCCATGGAAGAAAAGAAAGGACAGAGTGGTGAGCAGTGGAATTGAATGAGTGGTATGAAAGGGGGATAAACAAAAGGGGAAAGAAAGGATGCAGAAAGCAAGAGGGATGAAGGAAAGATAGTGATGAGAATGAGGGATGAAAGAGGAGGGGAAACAGGAAAGGCTATCTGGGCACAGTGTAAAAAAAGAGAGAGAAATAATTAGTGAGAGGAGAAGGGAACGAGGGATGAAAGAAGTGGATGCAAGATGAAAAAAGTGAGGAGAGAGTGATAAAAGTGGGGAGGGAATGTAGCAGGAAAGCTGAATAATTTTGAAACGATGCAGGAAGCAACAAAATCAGTTCTAGAATAAATGGAATAGAAAGAGGAAAAAGAAAGGAGAACGAGAGATGAATGATACAGAGGAGAAAACCTGGAAGGGGTCGGATGAAGTGCGGGATGAAGAGAGGAAAAAGAATAGAGGATGGGCAGAACAGAGGAGATGGTGATGAAATGGTGATGGGGAGAGAACTAAGGATAAAAAAAATAGTGGCATGAAAGAAGGGAGAATTTGGGTACAGAGCAAAGAAAGTATACAGGAAAGAAGAAAGAGGAAAAGGTGCAGAACGGGAAGAGAAAGAAATTCTGGGGTAAAAAAAGAGAAGAAAGGAAAAAGAAAGAAGGAACAAGGGATAATGGATGAGTGAGAAGAAAAATGATGCAAAAAGAAAGACATAATTCTGGGAAAGGGGTGAGACAAAGAAAAGAAAGGATGCAGCTTTGGACTGAAACGAAGGAGAGTGATGAAAGAGAAGAGAGAAGGAAACGAGGGATGAGTTCTGAAGTTATGAGTGACGTACAATATATAGGAAAGAATTGGTGCGGAACATAAGAAACAATGAGGCATGAACGCCTGATCTGTAAGAGGAGAGGAAAAACTGGAGAGGCTCATCGGTACGAGGTATAAAACGAACGAGTGATGAAGTGATGAAGGCGGGAAGGAAGGTGGCTGCAGGAAGAGAGAGAAAATTCCAGAGAGAGGAAGTGAGCAGAGTGATGAGAGAGATAAAGAATGGCACGAAGAGAGCTGCGGGGCGCTGGAAGGGAGGATGAAGTGATGAGAGAGGGGGCATGGAGCGAGGGATGAGAGCTGAATGAGTGACAGGAACGGGGAAGCAGGAGAGGAAAGAAAGGAAGAGAGACAGCTTGTTATCTCTGGGTGGGTTGTGCTCCCGCTGTTTGTGACAGATTGGGATGGAGGGATGGGAAAAGAGGGAGAATGAAGGAGAGATTTTAATTCTGATGGATGTGTGTGATAGTCGTGGAGCAGGTGGGTGGGCTGAACACTCGCTGCATCGCCTCCAGCGCTCCTCCGACTTTACAGCTCGTTATTCCTTTTTCACCGTCAGACAACAGCAAAAAAAACGTGCGAATGTTCACGTCGCGCTCTAAATACGAGCAGATTCCTAACGCGAGTTAAATAAAAGATTCCGATCAGTCCGGTGTCATGGCGCAACTGAACTCTGCAGAAAGACTTCATAGCACATGCATAAGCACTGAATATGTAAAGAATAAAACACTCAGGGGACATGCTGTTTCAGGAAAAGAATCAACATGGTGGTGTGATGCGGGCCAATGCAAGGCGGAGTTTCCGTTCCACTCCAGAGTTGATCATTTTCCTCTAACCCCACGTCCTGCAGTGTTTTACTCCTCTTATACCACATGATTAAACTTCTTTCATTTACTAAAGAACGCGTCATACTTTTTATCTAATAGTTACGCGTCTACATTAAGACGTTCTCAAGGTATGACACAGTAAAGCGGCAACTCCAAACAACCGGTGCGACAATTCATATGCCGCTTGCGATGCGCCTTTTTTTTTTTTTTTTTTAGTTCCTACTTGCAATTAGTTCATAAAAAATAACAGAAAAAACATAACTATGGTTTCATCTTTTCCTGTAATATACTCTGTGTGTGTACTAGTGCTGGGTGATTTTCACAATGAATTCAGTTAATTCAAAGAATTGTTCTATCAAATAATGTTCTAATCGAGATTGTTGTTTACATAAATGTTTTCATGTTTACATACACTCGCTAGTCACTTTATTAGGAACACCTGTAGACCTGCTCATTTGTGCCGTTATCCAAGCAGCCAATCATGTAGCAGCAGCATAGTGTGTAAAATCGTGCAGATACAGGTCAAGAGCTTCAGCTAATGTTCACATCAAACATCAGAATGAGGACTCACCGGCTCACAGACTCACCCGAACTGTACAGCCGATGACTGGTAAAAGACCAGGTGATTTTTTTTTAATTTTTTTTCTCTCTAATCTTTTGTCCAGTTTGGGTGAGCCTGTGCCTATGATAGCCTCATTCCTGGTCTTGGTTGTCAGGAGTGGAACCCAATGTGGTCGTCTGCTGTTGTAGCCCATCCACCTCAAGGTTTTGTGCATGCTGAGGTGCTTTTCTGCTCACTACGGTTGTAAAGAGTGATTATATGAGTTACTATAACCTTCCTGGCTGCTGGAACCAATCTGGCCATTTTCTTCTGACCTCTCTCATCAACAAAGTGTTTGCACACCCAGAACTGTCGCTCACTCAGTGTTTTTTGTTTTTCGCACCATTCTGTGTAAACTCTAGAGACTGTTGTGTGTGAAATTCCCAGTAGATCAGCAGTTTATGAAATACTCAAGCCAGCCCTTCTGGTACCAACAACCACGCCATGATCAAAGTCACAGAGATCACACTTTTTCCCCGTTCTGATGTTTGATGTGAACACTAACTGAAGATCTTGACCTGTATCTGCATGATTTTTTTTGCATTGTGCTGCTGCCACGTGATTGGCTGATTAGATAACTGCATGAATGTACAGGTGTACAGGTGTTCCTTATAAAGTGGACGGTGAGTGTATGTATTAAATATCTACATTTTTTAATAAAAAAAAAATCTGCAAACGTTATTTAAACTTTTAAAGCAATATGAAGAAAAACAAAGCCTTCTTAACTTGATAAACGCCTCCTACAGCCTGCTCTGCCCCCAACAGCACACTTAGACAAAAAAAAAAAAAATAAAAATAAAAACGGTGGAAATATCTCTTCAGATATATGGAATTGGTATGGGTTTGAAAAGTCACACGAACAAGTTCATGTAAAATATATTGCTGCATTCGACTCACCTCGTAAGCCTTAATTGTCATTTAAATGTCAATTTCCACCTTGGCATTTTTGACAGACGAAGTGGAAAAAACGAATGCCTTCATGTTCGTCTTTCTTAAGCACCATGTTAGCCTGCTAACTACGACGAGTGTAGTCAATGTTTTAGATTTAACAAGGGCATTTATATCTGTATGTTGATTGATTAAAAGCAAATACTTGTATATACAATTCAATATAACTCATTTAATGCTCCTGTTTTTTACTGCTGATACTATGAGCAGCCATGTTCACTTAACATCACTCTCCGTAAATGGTCTACCCCAAAAAGTCTACCCCAAACTGACAAGTAGGAATTCAACTCCCATTTGGAACGGACATTCTCTGACATAAACAAACCTGAGGGTGTAACAAAATGGCAGCGCACAAAGTCAACAGTAAAAGTAACAATACCTTTTCTGGGTATTGTAAGTTTAGAATTGTAACATAATTATAGCATAATTCTGTTGATTTCAGCCCAATTTTACTAACACAGGAAGATGCTTTTTATGAGCAAATATGAACAAGACAGTTGATGCACCTTGTTTCTCTTCACTACTCATTCAGAAAGAATACATATAGATCTTGAAAAACAAATATGACCATGGTCTGAGCATCCATGTTTTATTCTGAGCAGAAGCACTGGAATGCGTTTAGATCAGGAAACTTGGGAAAATGGACTTGGAATGGGTTACTTTAGTGTTGTTGTTGTTGTTGTTGTTGTTGTTGTTGTTATGACGAACACACAGTGTACTGCGATCCAGCTTTATATGTATATTGCTGGTATAGTTGCTCCTACAGTTGCAGTGTAACTACTAAGTATCTATGCACTGTGTCAGATGAATTACAGTAGTACTGAAAGTCCATTATGGCTTTTCTTTTTAGCTCTTAGACTCCCAATTCTGTTGCTTTTGACAACATTTATTGACCTGTTGATCACAATTTTCCCTTCAATCTCAACCCTGACCAATCTAGGATTAATATGTCTCTGCAGTTTCCAATTTACTCCTACACCTGTGTTTACGGCGATGAAAACGCCTTGTCGATAATCTGATTACTGACTGCAGCCCAGCCGCACTAGCCTGCTCTTACTCTCCTTATTTTCAGTCGTTGTGTTTTCTTTTCTTTAGACACCATCCGTACGTGTGTGGACCAGTGCGGTTTGGATTCATCGCTCTACAACGTGTGTGCGCAGTTCCTGTGTGTGCTGTTTTCTGAAGAGGCAAAGAAAAGAGGGACGAGTGAAGACAAATCAGCTTCTCTAACTGCTGCTCTGAATTCCGAAGCCGGAGAGAAACTGTGTGAATTACTGCTGGAGGTAAAGCTGAGCTGTACACTGAAATAAAGTGCAAGAAATGATTCTGGTTTAGCAACCATCACTGATACAGCTTTGAGAACATATATTTCTCCGACAAGTCTAAGTGTGTTCTAATTGATTGACAGCAGTAGGTAAAATAACACCTAGCACATAGAGAGGGTAAACTGACCATGAGCGCATTCCACACAGAGAACTGGTGTGATAGAGATTTAAAAGAATCAAGAGAAGGTCTATAACATCACTTATTAACCATTTACACTGGTGTCATGAGCATTTTACCACCACTTTACTAGAACTGATGTCCTTAGGAAATGTCTTCATGAATAAAAGACAAGACTCACTACTTCACGACTTACTTTTGGACTCAATATTAGATGTGAGTAACTATTAAAACACAATTAAAGGTATAATCAGTGTTTTTGATGGAAGATAACTATAGTTAGCTATTAACAAATGCAGCCCCTCCCTTCATATTTCCCTCCAAAACCAGCATTATTACTGTGCTTAAATTTTGTCCTCACCTTCGACACAATATTAGCTGAATGATAAACTGGATTCAGGGATCTGCTGCGCAGGACACCAGATGAATTTGATTTCCTCTCAGACTCTCATTGGCTGTTTCTCATCACTGTAGTCACAGAGGGGTTCACACTACGTGATTCATCACCAAGAAAATCAAACACGCTTGAAAATATCAAAGCCTCTGTAGTCGCCCACAGACAGAAGAGTTTGCGTTGCTGAGCTGTTCACACTACATGACCGCTCAGCTGTGGGGGCATGCTGTGAGTAGTCACTGAGCTAAATTAGTCGGTGACTGGCAATTGAGCCTGAATTTTTGATCCGTAATTACTTTATCTTCTGTGTTTTTAAGCTATACATTTATATGTACTATGCTATACTACTTCTCACACATATTCAGTGGCATTTAAATAATGTATTTATGACATGAAACTTGACTTTTTAGCTTTTACCTTCTTATAGGTGAGCATATATGGTTTGATGCATTCACTGCTAGCATTCATCTTGAGTAACTGCTTTGTCCTGATCAAATGCCTGGGGACAGTCATGGCCTAATGGTTCGAGAGTTGGACTTGTAACCCGAAGGTGAACCTGAAGGTCGTGGGTTCGAGTCTCAGGCCAGCAGGGATTGTAGGTAGGGGGAGTGAATAACCAGCGCTCTCTTCCACCCTCAATATCACGACTGAGGTGAGTCCCTTGAGCAAGGCACCGATCCCCCAACCGATCCCTGGGCACCACAGCAAAAAAGGCTGCTCACTGCTCCGGGTGTGTGTGTGCACTTGGATGGGTTAAATGCAGAGCACAAATTCCGAGTATGGGTCACCCTACGTGGCCACACTTCACTTCACTTCATCAAGGTTATTACTAAGGTTGTTTAAATTACTGTATTATTATTTTTGACAGAACCAACTAAGTTTGTTAAAATATTGTAGGCATGTACAAACAATACATGGAATTGGTCGCAATTCCTTCTGGAGCAGGCGAGCATAGGATTAAAAAAACAGTTCCTTGAGACGCCCACTTGTCCTGATTGGTCGGATGTTGTTGGTTTTTAATCTTGAATCTGGAACTGTCACAGTACACATATACAATATGTCGGTACTAAATCACTTTAAAACACTCAGTAAGTTTGGTTTTTATCAGTTTCCTGCACTCATATTAACCAAACGCCTACGCAAGAACGTTTCCCATGGAGCATATACAAAGGTCTCAATCATCAATGCAGAGAAGTCTTGAACTGCTTCCTTTGTTCTCATTGTTTCATTACTGTTGCTGTTAAAAACAGAACTTCTGCATTTGAATGAGGACAGGCTTTAAGAAAATCTGATCTAGAAATCTTAAACCTGCATACTGAGCTGGGGTGAGGATGAGCATGGACGCTAAGCTCCTGTAAGAATGCTGCTTCACGTCATTATGTTCATGTTTTCATCTAAAGAATGATGGAAATAACAGAAATATAAATCTATCAGTGTTCTTGGTAGTGCACTCACGCTTTTGCGTGCTACAGAGATTGTAATGTTTTCTTGCCATGTTCCATAAACTGTGATTGCAAAACACCTTCTTCTTCAAGCTTTGATTGATCTCCAGTGGAAAGGCAGTTGTTAAATGTCACACAACTTTCCATTCTATTTCATCACACAGCGATATGATAAGACTCAGTTCCAGGACCCTCTTAAGAAGGTCACGGCTAAAGTCCTCATGCCTCTTCTTGCCTGCAGCTCCAGCGCTCAGAGTTACGCCTGCAAAGGTGAGGTAATATCCTGTTGATTTCTGAAGCATGTATAACAAGACTACTAACTATAACTTGACATTACACAAATCTAAAATGGCTCTCATATTGATTAAAATCCGTCCAGTTCGCTAACCGTCATTTGTTTATTCTAGTATAGAGCTCAGAGTAGTTTAGTGGGAGCTTGTTTTGAAGACTTCTATTGAATAACATATTGCTTGATGTGCTGGCTTGACAAAAAAAAGCCATTAGTTAGGAGAAAAAAAACCTCACCAAAGCACCTACACTTCCGCTGTTATCAAGAAATCCAGATTTAATGAAAATGCAAACTGAAACGTCCCCAAGCCTACACACTCCTCCCCTTTCCCTGGTTGAATCTGTGTAGCATGGCCTTTATTTGCATATTGGAACATGACCGACTCTTAAACTGGAACACACAGCAGTACTCGCCAGTTAAATCTGAGATTTTCCAGTGGAATTTTCCATTGATATGTTCAGCAAATCTTCTTTACTCTCAAATGAGAGAGGATTTACTCATAAAAACACGTTTTATTAATTGTAACAGACTTTTTAAATGCTTGATTGACAGATTACAACTGGTTTAAACCATATATACCTCTCAGCGTTCAGTGTGTTGTGTGTTTTGACCTGCTTTTCTGCTCACCACGTTTGTGAAGAGTTGTTATATGAGTTACTGTAGCCATTTCGTCAGTTCAGAACAGTCTGGCCATTCTCCTCTGACCTCTCTCATCAACAAGGCATTTCCACCCGTGGAGCTGCCGCTTACTGGATGTTTTTTGTTTTACGCACCTTTCTGTGTAAAGCCTAGAGACTGTTTGAGTGAAAGTTCCACAAGATCTTGTTTTAAATAAGGTAAAACAGTCATTTTTTCAAACAATAGTTGTCACGATCGATATTTCCCAGATGACTACTGATATTCTTACAAATACCTTTAGGTTTGGAACTTTTTCAGAAATATAAATTTATCTATACAAATGAGGCATCATCTAATTGAATATGCATACTTCATAAAACCAAACATGTCTATGAATGATGTTAGAGCTGAAATATTTATTTATTAATTTGATACTTATTATATTTATTATTTCAAGACACTCTCGAGAGCAAGACTTTGAGAACTGTTGGCTGGAATATCAATTCTTTGTTTCTTTATTCAGCCAAGGAAGTACCATGCATTGTTCTAAATGAAATTTGTAATATCTCTTTTCTAAGTAGAATGCAAGTTATCTAGAATTGATTTTGAGAAGAGTAATTTTAAAAGTACAATGTGGTTTAATGGGCTTCCACTGTAGAAAGAGAGGTTTATAAAGGAAATCCTAATGATACATATATTGATATTAATATCAGGAAACGAGGTTTTCAGGGATGCAGTGAGCAGAGCTTTAAATAATGGAGTGTTTGCGAGTGGCCAAATAAATAAACATAGTGAAATAAACATTTTTCTGTGGAGATTTGATATATTTTCATTATTACAGTCTAGAGACACTTAAGAGAAGGCAGTCAATTTATCTAAAAATCTGAGAAATGATTGACGTCACCAAAACAGTCATTTCTACCTGTAGTGTCTTGCCATAAGTCCTTAAACTGCCTCCTTACCTTCAGAGGACTGTACATTTCTGGCTATAGAATACTGTGAAGTCTCCAGTAACGCTGGGTGGAAAAATGGGTTCCTGCAACTATTCCTTCAGACTTTACTTTGTGTCCTCATCATGTTTAGTATGCAGTCTAAAACTGCATGAAGTTTACAACTCTGACTTCATGTCCTGTGAGGAAATGCTTCACTTGGGGGATGAAAATGAACATCACACATTACTATGTTTAGTCTAGACTGCAGTTACCTTGCTAACACTTTCGTTCTATGTTACTATCTGATCCTTTCTTTTGCTTTGTCTCCAGCGGGTCTTATCGACAGCTGTGTGGAACAGATCAAGCAGATCCACTCTCAGCTTCACCTGGAGTCTGTAAGACCAGGCAAAACCACACACAGGAAGAAGGTAACCAGATCTCCACTGTGTGTACGCGTGTGTGTTAAATATGAAAGGTGCGTCTGCAAGTGTGCGTAGGTGGTAAAATCCATATTGATAGTTTGCCACTTCACATGGTGTGATTTCACTTGTGGGTTAGCACAAGTTTCCACATTTTCTCAAGTGCTGTATATAGTTCATACAGTACATTTTCACACTGATACAAAAGTTTCCTTTTTAATTCATATTTAGAAATGTAATATAAATGTATAAATGTAATCTACAAATCACATGGTATCTGCATTCAATCTGCCAGTACAAAACAAAACAAGGAAATGGAAAGATATTTTGAGCGTTCCAATAATGTTATACAACAGCTCTGTTGAATTATCGAATCTTATTGGTTATTGGTGTTGATGAATTTTCTATAACAGCAGCTCTGACAATAGTTCAAGCTGCAAGGCAAATCAAGTTTATATTAATATATTATCATGTCTACAGTATCAATTTACACACTCGTGTGGTGGAAGCTCCACATAAATGATTTGGGGGGAAAAGTGTGTAAACAAAAAAGTAGTGATTGTGAGTTTGAATCTCGACTATGCCACAGTCATCGGTCCAAGTTCCAAGAGAGCGAAACTGGCCGTACTCTCTGGGTGGGAGGGGCATACTCTTGCTCCCCTGTCAATCACAGCGGCACTAGACATTCATGGGCATCTGTGAGCTCATGTATGCAGAAGAGGGCAGATAGCACTTTCCTCTGAGTGTTGTTTTTTAAAGTTGTGCATCGTCTTTACAAGTTATGTGGCAGTTAAGCACATGTAACGTTATACTTTGTAATACTTTACACATTTATTCTAATTCATATTTAGTACACACACTTGCGCTGTTTCTTACACGGATCTAAATGTTACTTGAAAATCTGTTTTCTGGCAGCAGCACTTTTGTGACAATCGTCATCTTTGTCAGGTTTTATAGTCAGCGATTTTGATTGTTGTTTGTTGGTACACAGGAGGAGAACAGCATGAAGGAGCTCAGGATGGTGCTGGAGATCCTGAGGAATTGTCTGTATCAACATAAAGAGTGTAAAGTATGTAACTGCTTTATATATTTATGTCATACAGATTATGTCCTTGTTTTTTTGTTTGTATTTTTGGTAACTATGAAATCAATATGCAGTCATTTGTATTATATAGCAGTGATCAAAACAGCTGAACAGTATGCTAAAACTGCTACACACCTAAAAATTAATAATGCAGATTGTATCGAGAAAATCTCATTGGAACAGTGGTATAAGTATCAAACTACTATGATCGGTATGCTGTATCTTAAAAGGTATGCATACCTGTCATTTGTAGTGCTGATTTGGAAATTGCTTTTATGGGAGGAGGACTGTAAATGTGTAGGCAAGTGTGTAGTGTAGAATAAGTGTAGAGGTCAACCACAAGTCTTAGTCCTTGGCCAAACTACATTGGGCAATTTTTGTTTTTATGTTTTGGCCACATTAGCATTTCTGTTTCCCAAAAGTTCTCAAAAGTCCACAATGAAGCATAAAAATGATGCACATGCCCGTTTTGTTTTTCTAAGTGTCTGACCAAAGACCTTTTTTTCATTCCTGTCGTTTTCTATGGTTTTTGCCAAGATGAACATGAAAAGCACGTTCATGCGCATCCCAGTGTTGCTTGTACACTGTACAAAGCTGTCAAACATTACATTTAAATACATAATACAGAAAACAGCATTGCAGTCAGTTCTGCCATTGTGGAATTGTGAAAATCACGTGACAATCCTACATCAACGTTTATGAAACAAACAAACAAAAAAAGCTAAGATCAAATATAAGATGCATATAAGCTGCAAATATAAAGTAAGTAAAAAAGATGCATTTTCAAATTTACATATGTTATTACCCTGGATTAGGCACACAATATTTTTTAAACATTTGTATAAACTACAGCTACGCAAATGATTAAAAGCAAAATACAGTTACACAAATGACAAGTTAAAACGAGGTGAAGGAAATGCATACAACAATTAAACTGTTTAACTTTAAACTGTTAAAAATGCAGCTGAAAATGTTTTGTCTGTATTATTGAACATAATTGTTATTTAGTAAAAATGTGTAATTGAGTGTTCATATCTTGTATTTCCTCACAGGAAGTAGCAACAGATTTAAAACTCTCCTCTGTCTTGTTGTCCCATTGGCCGTGGCTCCTCCTGAACGACTCCGGCATGATCGCAGCATTAGAACTGCTCTGTGTATACACAGCCAACTGCGCTGCAGGTGAGGCACAAACCTTCAACGAAAATCTGTCATGCCAATCACGATGTGTGAATCACACCCGGCCTTGAAATATCAGAAACATATATGCAAAGTGTAGGAAAATAATCAGCGACATGTAGCCGGAGCTACTGTCACCATCCCAAAGATGATTATTTTCCTATAACAGCACATCCCAAAGTGGTTTATTCTTCTTAAACCAGAGAAATCTGATATTCATTCATGCATCTAAGCAGGGAATCTGGAGCTGGAGCTACATGCCATCAGAAAGATTCCAGTTCTTGGAAAAGTCTCTGATGCTTTCTGTCAAGATGAGATGGAGAGAAGATAGATTGTGGATTTCAAAATCCTAGGCAGTCTAGGGAGTGTCAGAAGGCAGGCAGTGGTAGCTCAGCGGTTAAGACGTTGGACTACTGATCAGAAGGTCATGAGTTTAATCCCCAGCACTACCAAGCTGCCACTGCTGGGCCCTTGAGCAAGACCCTTAACCCCCAACTGCTCAGTTGTTTTAAAAAATGAGATAAATGTAAGTCACTCTGGAGAAGGGCATCTGCCAAATAAATGTAAATGTCATAACATTGCTAGGGAGTACACATTTCAGAGCTAATGAGAAAGAATATAGAATTGAGTTCGAATGAATTGAGTGTGCGTAGCTCTCTGCACCAGTGATCTGAGTCATCACTCGGTACTGTAAGAGCTTCTGTGTTCAGCGTAAATAACTGACATAAGCTTAGAGGCTCTGAGTGGAGTGTTTCAGATGCAATGAATGCTGAAGTTGGGTAGAGACTCAACAGTTACGCTCACTAATGTAAGGTTATGTACACTATAACCTACATTTGGTAAGTTAATTTAATTTAAGTAGTGGGTACTTATTGTCATTAAGGGGTTTCTAATGCAAATGAAAACATTGATGAACAGGTATTAAAGGCTCCAAAATGGCATTGCCATGTTATATAATTAAGGAATTTTAAAAAACGTGCTTTTATAGCAATCCACATTGGGATTAATGTTAGCAGCACGCCCCGAAGTGTTTTATTCATTTTATTCTTCTTATTCCACAGGGATTGACCAACGTGTGTGAACAATTTTGTATTTTTCAGTGAACACATCATGTTTTTTTTTTTTTAGCCATTTAGTTTTAATGTTGTACGTCTGTGAGACAAGTTAGTTCCTGTTAGTACTTACATTATAGCCGCTGTGAACAATCTCCAACCTGTCAACTTTCTTTGATAAGACAAAAAAAAAATACAGCTGATCATGTTACCATGAAACTGGAAAGCACAACGTCCTGAACTTTCCTGTTGTGGAAAACTCACTGCCTGTTATATGAACATTAGAACAAACATCTCCTTACAGAAAGCTTCGGCATATTAATGACTGCGTGTTCTTCTTTGCTAAATAACAACACATTTTTTTTAGCATTCAAGTCCCTGTGAATGAGTTGTTACTATAGAAACGATAACTTATTAGTATAAATTAGAGATGGAACCAATCTGAGAACCCAGTATTGGTATCGGACCGATAGCAGCAAAAAATGGTGGAATGGATATAGGAGAAAACCTATGAGATATCGGCTCCTGTAACAAAACGCAAATATTGGAATTGGATTTGCAAAAGAAATTTATTTTCGGAGTTGGAAATGTTTACCTTTCTAAAAGAGTCGACTGTTTTTTCTCTTGTTAGGATTGATTTTATTATATTTATACTTTAGACTTTATTATACTTATTACATTTACAATGCAAGTAATTTTTGTGTAAAAGAGTTTAACTGTGAAGTGCTTCAGCTACAAAACAATTTTAAAGCTTAGTAGTTTTTAAAGAAATAAACATCAGATGGATATCAGTATCGGCTGACACTCAAGGTTTCAGTATCAATATCAGGGAAAATAGCGGTATCGTGAGATCTGTAGTATAAACCTTCTTTTGAATTACAGCCAAATCTACTGTCAGAGCCATGCTGCTATCAAAAATTAATCAGCACTTTTTGATTTGAGTCAGATTTGAGAATTCAACAGCGCTGTGGTATAAGCGGTATTTGTCGTGATTAACATGGTATGACGTGCTGTTTCAGAGGTCTATTCCAGAAAGAAGGATTCCAACCCGTCGGATGATTTCACCAAACAAAGTAGATGTCATTTTGTTTACTTCCTCCAAAGATCATGTTTAATAAAAACAGTTTAACAAACACAGCAGTAAAAACCCTTTAAGGTGGTGGATATGTTCATGTTGTAGCAAAATGGACACAAGGGTAATATAATCAGATACCACCTGTTAAAATGCCTGTGAGTTTGAAATGCTAAAACTTTACTTCTGGTTGAAATTTATGTGAAAGGGAAACGTGTTTCAGTTCAGTCTGTAGTTTTTCTGTAGTTGAACTATATAGCAGAAAATTCCAGTTTTACAATGTAAAAGGTTTTCCCAAGTCGCCGAATATTTGTTACATTTAGGGAAGAAAAAAAAAAACCTGGTTACAGTTAGCTAACCGAGTCCTGTATAGGCTGCATAAGGAGCCATCAGAGTGAAAAAGCCCTCATTAACTCCACTCTAGAAGCATAGATTGGGTAATTTGGTCATTTAAATATAGCTCTACTACATTGTTCTTCTATCAAACTTGAAATTTTTAGTTGCATGATAAGAGTAAATGGCATGTGATGCTATTTTTATCAAGATATTGCCTCGGACTTCACCTAAGAAAACAGTTACGCGCTCTTTTTTTTTTTTTTTTTTTTGCTGTGAAAGTGGCAATGATGCTTGAGCTCATGGAACAAAACAGGATGTGGCTTCACACCTGTGATGCAGCTCTTTACTTTCTTTCTTTTATTCTGAGGTGTGTTTGATATCATACTGCACTGCTCAGTTAGGTGAAGGCGACGTTAGCTGAAGATGTTAGGTGAAGTGGTAGAAGGTGTTAGAAATATAGAAAATCTGTATTGAACTCACTTTGCTTGTTTCAATCATTTAAAATTATTTGGCATTATTATTATTATTATTATTATTATTATTATTATTATTAGAAGGGGCAGTGCAGATTGCATGTCCTTCAGCGCACTTTTAGTGCAGTTCTTCGCTACTTATTCCATTCAACCTATCACATTCAATCTCAGCTGCTTCTGTTGTTAAAACCACACATTCATCATACAGAGAAAAAGCCTGTAATGAACAGCTCTTATCTGTGTTTATAGCATAGGTGTGAACGGGAGGTTTCACTTCATCGTAACAGATCTTGGCAGCAGCGTAGTGTTTTAAACTAGTCCAATGTGGCACAAATCTGCAACCCTAGCAACACTGTCATTAGCCATCCTGTCCACTGCTCCTCCCCCAAGCATGGGGCTGCATGAATCCTGCCCCAGTGGGCTTTTAGCAGTGCTCGTTGCGTTTTTCATTTTTCACCACTAGGTGTAATAATAACACCATGGCGCTAAATGCGGCAGCGAGCATGCTGCCCGACAATTGCATGACATCTAGAAAGGCAAGCAGATCAATGGAACTGTTAAATAGCAACATCTTTTAGCACATAATGAACACGTAACAGCTCTTTCAAAGGACTTGTATGGTGCACAGTCCACATAATCTAAGAATAGTAATAAACAATTAAATAATATAACAAAGAAACATAAACATTATATAACAAAGAAAATCATATAATCGTTAATATGCTGAAGCTTTTTGTAAGGAGATGTTTATTTCACATTGGGAACAGTCAGAGGTAAAACTTGCTTTAGGGTTTTTTTTAGCACCAGGAACAAAACTGAGGATGTTGGGTTTTGCGGTTTCTCAGTAACAAGCTGCGTTTTTTGTCATATTAAAGCCAAGTGAAAGTGAGTGAACGACTGTTTATTGCTGTTATAATGAAATTGATTACATGAGCTAACTTGTTTCACAGACTGTCCCTGAATTTTAATGAAAATTTTAATGAAATTAAAAATTATCATCGGAAAATTGCTGTGGTATAAGAGAAATAAAACACTTTATGACACCACCCAGTCACTGATTATTTTTCTATAACAACACACCCCAAGTGTTTTATTCATTACAGATTTTTATTATTTTATACAAATAGTCACTACTATTGTCTGTGCTGTTTATTCATGTTTCATCTCTGATCTGTCTCTCTTAGCTTGCAGTGCTGTATGTGGTAGTTCAGCTCACGCTGCTTTACCTAGAAATCCTGTGACGAACTCTCTGATGCATGCAGTGATGAAGTTGGCGTCGCAGGTTCCTCCTGATAATAACAGCATCCATGCTCTTTCGTTCTCACTGCTCGCTAATTTGTCTGTCTCCAGAGACTGCAGAGGCCTCCTACAGAAGGTACAGTGCATGTTATGGTAAATATGTTTGCAGCCTGCACAATTTTTGGTTTAATATACCCTGATACAATGGGTTCCATGTAGGTGGAAGCTGTATTTTTAGACAGGATTTGTTCTTTTATGATCAAATCTGTGCCATTAGAAAGGGACTTTAAGGAGAACTGTCTTCTAAGTGTCCTTCTTTTGGGCAGATTTGAAGGCTCACTTGTGTGTCTACTTTTCAGACAACACGGTCTCATAATTGTGTTGAAAGGTTGAGTGTTCCATAATAAGGACACACCTCCTACTGGTCTTAAATTATTTAAATTGAGGAATTATTTAGAGTTCTGCGGCTTCTTTTGAATCTAGATGTGAAGTCCATCTCCAGGTTCGGTTAGGAATCATAAGTTGCCGTTTTAGGAGACGAGTGTATCCATCATTCCAGGTCCTGATATTCCCTCTCCTCTGTGTTCTTCTATGTTGTTTTGATCACCAAAAATAATGATAAATATTTAAATTCCATCTATTAATTATCGATCATTTAACATGTGGGTTTGTAAATATAAAAGATATGAATGTTAGTCTATTTTTCATTTTGAGAATTGAGGCAACATGGGGCTCAAACTAAGTAACATTGTTGTTTCTTTAATAATGCAGTGAGAAAACAAAGCTTGGTGAATATAGGGCACTGAAAATATAGGGTTATTTTTAAAATTACAATGAAGGAACATTTTGTTGAGTCCTAGAAAATTCTATAAGAATACCTAGAACCGTTGAAACAGGACCTAGCGAATATAAGAAATCTCGAAACAAGGTGAAACATACGGTTTAAAAAACAAAGGGAAAATTCCAGTGAGTAAATTTAGGATTCTTGGAACTTTGGGGTTGACTCCAGCATACATACACTTCATAATCATAATCCTAAAATGTCATACATGACATAAACAGACACCCAAAATCTTGTTTCCCTCCTCTCCGACTTTCTAGAGCAACTTCCTACAGCACTTCCTGTCTCTCCCGATGCCTCGGGTGAGCAGTAAAAGCAGCACAGCAGCAGTGATTCTGTCTCAGTGGCTCCAGCTGCTGCTGAACATCTCTTTTGAGGAAGACGGTCAGCAGATGATCATGAAGATGCGAGGAGCTCTGGAGATGTTGACGGATTTGGCTCAGGGCAAACACGGAGACAAAAAACACACAGCTCTGCTCATCCTCCATAACATCTGCTTCTGCTCAGCGAACAAACCTCGAGTCCTCGCCTGTGGTAGGAACCGAGAGACAGTGGAAGTCATTTTGAATGTGTAGTAGTAGCGACTTAGTGTGACTAAACAGTTATACAAAGTTTGGTGGGAAATTCTCAGACACTGAAAGAGCTAGACAGACTAAAGCCCTGCTGCATCACTATCTTTAGATAGAGATGAAGCAAGGGGTAATTCCCACTGGTCAGCAGGTAATCGAATGGCATTGTGGGTATTAAACCGTTAACCAAAGTGAAAGTAAGCCTGCATGTCCATTAATGTAGTTTAAACTTATGAAAAAAAAAAACCTCATTACTCAGAACTTCATTACAAAATAAGTCTTGGACAGCATTGAAGAGCCCATGATACGTATAAATTTTGTCTTATTCCTACCAGATTCTTGTAGTTGAAGAAGAACTTAATCAGTCGTCTACATGTACTTATATAAGCAATGTAAATAGAGAGATAATCTTCTATACATGTTTAAGCTAATATACAGTGATATTCCCATAATGTCTCAGATAAAGCTGTAGAGCTGCTCGTGTCATGTTTGGAGAGCAGCTCATTAAACGTCCGTGCTCTCGGAGCTTCAGCACTGTGGGCTTTACTGCACAACTATCAGAAGGTATTCATCATCTTTTTCACTGACAAGTGAGAAAAGGATGCACATCTTTACCTCTAATTTAATTTTGACATCGACACTGATAAAATTCACTGCATGGCGGTTACTTGTGTAAATGCGTAAATAACTACATAGCTCAGTCTTAGCTAAAAAAAAAAAAAAAAAACATTCAAAAGAAATTCCTTATACTGATGATGAGTAAAATGTTTCTCCTTATTAAATACATCTGATCTCCATTTCAAAGGCAAAGGTGACCCTGAAGTGTCCCTCCATCAGACTGAAAGTGGACGGAGCATACGCACTCACTAAGAAAGGTTTGACTTAACACACACGACTGTTTTTTTTAAATACATTCTTACTATTCTTACTGACTCAATATCAATTTTTAGTAGTTAAAAGACAACAATTAACCATGTGTTTGGAGTATGTTACTATTTTTTTTATCGAAATATGTGTGGCGGCCTGGGAAAACCTGTCACATTTTCTACTAGTCGTCTGGTCTTTCTCTATCTATCTTCAGTCGTCCACTTTCGGTGAGTCTGTAGTCTCAGATTCCTGTTCTTGGCTGACAGGACTGGAACGCCATGTGGTCTTCTGCTGTTGTAGCACATCTGCCTCAAGGTTTGATGTGTTGTGCGTTCTGAGATGCTTTTCTGTTCACCACGGATGTAAATAGTGGTTATTTGAGTTACTGTAGTCTTCGTGTCAGCTCAAACCATCTGGCCATTCTCCTTTGACCTCTCTCCTCAACAAGGCGTTTCTGCCTGCAGAACTGTTTTTTTTTGTTTGTTTGTTTGTTTGTTTGTTTGTTTTTCTCTCTCTCTCTCTCTCTCTCTTCTCTTTCCCTCACTCAATCCTGTGTAAACTCTAGAGACTGTTGTGTGTGAAAATGCCAGGAGATCAACATGTTATTATATTACTGTTATATTACTATATTGTATTACTGGTCGGTTTTGGCTAAATCTAGATTTTTGGCTGTTATGAAGAAATCAGCCACAGCGATATCCTTTGGGTTTTCCCACACCACCACACACATATGTCAGTGAAGAGGATATTTCACTTTCACTCATGCATTCATAAACAGTTTGTATTGCTATTGTGATAACAGCTTGATATACTGATATACTGTGTCACTTTGTCTTTATTTAACAGGCGCAGAACCGAAAATAGAAGAGAACACAAACCTATATTTACTGAAATGCCTTGAACATCTCAGCCGTCTTTTAAACACATAAGTGCCTTAGCCTTAATGAATGTTAGTGCAAAAAGTCATGGAAAATGTGAATTAATATTTTATATTACATTTTTGTTGTTTATTATTTCAACATATTTAAACACCTGACACTAATGTTATTTAAATCATGGCTTCTGCAGTCTGAAATAAAATTTTTTATAGTTCACCTGTTTATCCAGTCTGCTTGAATATAGATTCTTTCCAGTACATCAGTAGGATATCCTACTGTTGAGTGCAAATGTTTGCATCCCCCAAGGTCTTCATTTGCAGGGAAAAAAGAAAGAAATTCCCAAATGATTAAATGAAACTTATGTCCTGCAAGAAGACAACACAGTAAGTAAAACCAACAGAAAAATATGTTGAAACATTGTTTTACCTTGAAGAAGGCAGTGTATGACATCTGGCACAGTTATGCCAAATATGTCAAGAAGACTGGGCAACGATTTGACAAGCAAGCTGACAAAGTTTGAACAGAAAAGTACAGTCATGGGAAAACAAAAGTACACTCTCCTTCAATGTTTTTTATTTATCAGGGCCTAAATAAAAATTGTGTGGTCCTCACTAACTTCTATAACCTAAATAACCTCAGCTAACAAAAAAAAACCTAAATAACCTCAGCTAAAAAAAAAAAACACACAACAGACAATCAATATGTAATAATTTTTTCCCATAAAGTAAACCAACATTCAGAAACCGTGTGGAAAAAATAAGTACACCCTTCCTAATGAAACAATCATTAAGAGAGTAATTAGCAGCCATTTATTACTAATGAAATGAAGTTAATCATCAAGAAATGTGACTAATTCTATAAAAGTAAAAGCAAAATATCTTGCACTTTGGTGTTCTGGAGCACTCAGGTGTTTGTCTACATCATGCTAAGAAAAAAGGACATCAGCCATGACCTCAGAAATTCAATTGTTGCTGCTTATCAATCTGGGAAGGGTTATAAGGCCATCTCCAAACAATTTGAAATTCACCATTTTACAGAGAGAAGGATTATTTACAAACGGAGTGCCTTCAAGACAAAGATATAAAGAAAAACCCAAGAGCTACATCATGTGACCTACAGGCCTCTTTAAGCTCATTAAATGTTTATGTTCATGACAGCACAATCAGAAAAAGACTGAACAACTATGGGTATCATAGAAGGGCGGCTAGGAAAAAGCCCCTTCTCTCTCTGAAAAAGTATATGGAACACAGCTTAGGTTTGAAAAATTGCATCTGAACAAACCACAAATGTTCTGGAACAATGTCCTTTGGACTGATGAGACCAAGGTGCAGATGTTTGGTCATCATGCATAGTGCAATGTTGGAGGGGTGTTTGGGCTTACGAGTTTCCAGTGGGGATTTTCTTTGGTTTTTCTTTGGTCTTTCCCAGTCAGAGGTCACACTACGAATCATAAGTTTATATTTTCTGTCTTGTGTGTGCGTGTGTGTGGGCGCCTGTGTGTGTGAGATAATTTGCCCATCATACACATGTTGTCACGCTTGGTCAGAGACTTTGACTTGTGACATACATGATATGCGTGATATGTACAATGCGTTGCTCAGCCCTAACAGTTTCACTGTTGCGCTAATGATATATATTAGATTTAATATTTACAGCTAATGTCTGGCTGTGGTTAAAAAAATAAATGAATTTTCAGACATGAACAACTTTAATTTTACTGTGCAAATCACCAGCATCCTGCAAGTATTATTTGCTAATTAATTTTGCTTCACATTTACAAAAGTCCAGTCATTTTTTTAAAACACTTGTTTCTTTAAACACACATTTGTTGTTCTTTTGTCTCTCTCTTACAGTTAGTGTTGTTTCACTGTTAGTAAAGGTTTTAAACTGGGTTAAACAGAACAATAAAGTTTCAGTTTTAGTGAACGTTACTCCGCCTCATTGAATGCTGAATTGCTCTTGAGTGTCTCTGAACAGGAAGTTGTGCTTTGCGTGTCTTCTCCATCAATGCTGCATTCATTTTCACTCAGACTGTGACGATGGAGGCTGTTCAAAAGGAGAACTGGTACTTCATGGCACTTCTGATTTCTCTCTCTTTTCTCAAAGGTACTGTGCTGCTGTTTTCATTTTAACTTTTACAAGAACAACAAAATATATTCATTAAAGAATGAGTAACTATATTACAAATCAATAGATAATATTTACAAAGAATGCAGGAAGTCCTACATGTATTACTAAAGTGAACCAGATTTATTTTATATAATTATAATATATATAATTATATAATATATATATATATATTACACATCAGTATAATTTGAATTTTTATTTTATTTTATTTTATTTTATTTTATTGTTTGTTTGTTTTTGTTTTTTTTCCCCAAACAATTCACTTCCATTAATGACCCTAAAGATTTATCTTCAGGCCACATGCTCATCATGATGTCTAAACACCTGGTAGAATAGAAACCTTATTACATTTTCTAAATATAAATGTGCGCAAACCTTCTGAATTATTTATTCTACTACATTTATACTGCTAAAAACACTTATTCACTATTATTATTATTATTATTATTATTATTATTATTATTATTATTATTATTATTTGTTAACCTTATTGGCATTAACCTATGATTTAAGGAAATTTCTATTAAGTATTATTATTATTAGTATCAGTATATCATGTATATTTCATTTTTGCTCTATCTATCTATCTATCTATCTATCTATCTATCTATATCAAATAAAAGATATCAAGCTGTAGATCATTTATTGAACAATTAATTGAACATTTCTGTGGGGAAATGGTGATGTTTTCCTTAAGGAGATTTTATTTATTTATATTTTTTATTTTCATTTTTATTATTTATTTATTTATTTATTTATTTATGGAACGAGCCTTCAGCATTTGTAACCGTCAGTAGGTTTTCCACCACAGGAAAGTCTTCCAGCTTCAAGAGAGAGAAAACAAATGTTTATGGCTCCTGTAAATCAAGTGATAACAGGAACTAACTTGTTTTGCAAACGTTCCAAAAAATTAAACATAATTATAAATGGATAAAAGGTATTATTCGTTGTTCAATATATTTTAAAAATTTAATTGTATGGGCAAATTTTCCCTTATAGGAAAATAATCAACTTCAGGGTGGCAAGAGTAACTCGGCTTCATGTCAAGCCCCAGCACACCACCTCATTGTTGATTATTTTCCTATAAAAGCATCGTGTTTTATTCCTTTCTTATTAACTATATTTAAATTTAAATTGGATACAAAAATCAATCAGCTTTGTGGGACGACCGCCTACCAGCGTCACTTTTACGGTGGCTGAGAGATAAACACAAGCCGAACACAAAGTTGACTAGCATAACTTGGAGTTGCTAAACTGCAGAACATCCAGCCATGGGCCTGAGGGCTTTTTTAAATTATTAATACTGCACATGATTCAGACAAGAAGTGTGGAGACTAAATTATGTGTTAACATTTTCACTGGTATCTTGAACGACAGCTGGGTACTTGCGAACAGTCTCCATAGACCTAAGCAGAATGTAGACATACGGATAGGCAGTACTTCTAAGCAGCTAATTTTGAGTATACTCATTTTGAGTAGCTGTAAACATGGACAAAACAGACCAAATCAAAACATCGGCAATAATGCTGAATAAAAGTTCGAATTTACTAATATGCTGTATATAGTATATTTTAATCAGCCTCCTCAAAGTCTTTGAATACAGTGTGGTGTGTTGTTTTGTAGATATGTCTTGCATAGATGAGGTATGCATTGTGTATCCACTGAAACACTTTCTTTTTGAGTGTTCAGTGCCATTAACAGCTGCTCAGCACACTGGTTGGGACTGCCACGACTACTTAATAACTCTCATGGTCATCCAGACCAAACATGCTTGTTGTCAGGGAATGTTTGCTTTTCTGCTTTGTCTATTGTACTGCTTGTTTGAGAAAAAGCAGTCCAATCATAGATTTTTTTCTTGTAATGTTAATCAATAAAACATCACCCTGAGCGTACTGATCTTTTGATTGTATAGGTTAATTTTGCGATGTTTGTCTGTATGTACAAGTTTTCCACTGGGTCACATTGGGGTTTTTGTGTCATTACTAATAAGTCTGATTTCTCTAATGGCAATCAGAACAACAACTCTCTTGTCACTCTTCAGTGGTGGGAAATCAGCTGGTTTCTCAGTAGCAGAGTTTCCTATTGAGAGATTTTCTAAATACAGGTTTACATGTCCAGTCACTTGACCTGTCTTCTCAATCCGCATGGTGTCTAACGGAAGTCATTAAAATAAAACAAAATATTCTACTTTAAGTACTCTTCAGCACCTATCGTTATCGTAGCATAAAAACAGTATTTAACCTCAGGTAATTGGATGTGATGAGGCGGACATATCATTCATGTGCAAGGTGTGTACGTAGTGTAGATGTTTTCTGGTAGTATGGACTAAATCACACATCTCTGAGTGGAGCAGAAGCAAAGCAGAGGCTCAGATTATTTACAGATTATGCTCACCTTTTAGAATTACAAAAAAATTTATTTGTTAAAAGTTTGACAGCAATTATTTTCAGATTTTGCCATGTGTAATGTGTTCTGCTTGACTCAGTCATGTGTTGGTCCAGCCTGTTATCTTGCTATTTACAGTGTTTCAGTCACACAGTCATACATCACCAAATGTATAGTGACATAGTATTAGTAATAAATAAAGAATAACACACTTTGGGACGTGCTGTTCGGGGAAAATGATCCATGCTGGGGTGGTGTTCCACAGCTGAAGTGTGTTTTTCCTCTTATACCACAGCAATTTTTCCAATGATTACAATCTATTATTTATTATTAAATGATATGTCACTTTTTTTTCTTTTAATCCATTTGTAGTTTCATTTACTGTTATGGAAGCAGTTATTTTCCTTATGAAAACTTCACCATATCAACAATATTACATTTTCCTTAACATGTTTTTTTAATCTTTTTATTATTAGCCTTGGATTATGTGGAGCATCCATCACACAAGTCTCTGTGTATGAGCCGTTGCTATAGAAACAATAACATGTTCGAATGAGCATTTTAATATAAACCTGTCAATTATATTACAGCCAGACGAGGTTCCCTCATTACTTTATACATCCATCACTTGTCACTTTTTGGAATCTTTACTCTGATCACCAAGTAGGATAAGAACACTACATTTCTTATATAGGGTTTTAATTTTTTATTTTACGCTATCATATTTTTATTTAATTTATTACTGCTTATTTTTATACTGTTTTCCATTTTGAGCTTATCTGAGAGAACTGCTGCAAAAAGATGCTTCACGCTTATCAGTTAAGCAGTATTTAGATTTTTAAAAAATTTCTGAGGATATAAATAATTTATTTCATTTTATTTCCGTAGAGAGTCGCTTCAAAAAGAGCAGGGAAAAAATCCCACTCTAATATACTTATATTTGATGTTGCAACACAGCAAAAAGAGAAACAATCACTAAGGGGTGAATACTTACAGGAAACACAGTATCTCATTGTTTATTTGAATATTACCAGTTATCTATCATCTACCAGTTGAATGTCTGCAGTTTATAAGACATAATCATCGATCTATCTGGGTTTCTCTCTGTCAGTCTCGGAGCAGCTGAAGTCTCCAGGCAGCACAGTAAAACTTGAGGACGGGATGCTGTTGGACTGCTTATGTCCCTGGAGTGGTAACCTCATCATGGTGTCATGGACTAAAGGAGTCTATTCGACTCCCATCGCCATTTATCACCCAAACTACGGCGTCAATTTCAACGCTGCTTATGACGGTAGAGTTAAGTTCATCAATTCATCAGAGATGGACGGCAGCATCAGAATAACGAACGTCACTGAAGAAGACGAGGGTGTGTATCACTGCTCAGTGCAGACGTTTCCTCAAGGGTCATGGACCAAAGATACGCTGGTGCAAAAACAAGGTATAACAAACGAGAAACCTGGGCATCTGATTTTATTTGATTTGTTTATTGGTACTTATTAGACAATATTTCATCACAGTTTTGTTGTTTTGTTTGCCATAAGTTGTGAAAACCACATTTTTAATCTTTCTACTAGTTTTCTAAGCACTGGCCGTCTCCACAGTCCAGATCTCTCTGATTATTGACCATCATTCATGCCGGGTCAAGCTTTTTTATTTCTTCACCTTAACTGTAATTTATTTTTTTTGCCTGCCATATCTGTAAAAAAAAATTCATCATGATAACCTGGATATCCTGCATATTCGGTGTTTAAAGATTGATCATTGCTAATATGATATTGTTCGGGGTATTTTATAAGGAAATGGAGCAAAATTGGGGGAAATACTTTTAAAAGGTTAAGACAATATAAATTCGTATATAAATAAAATCTGGATATTTTGGACTTATTCTATAAGGTAATGAAGCCGACGATGCAGAGAAAACATAGATAACCTTTAAAGAGAACATTAACTTCACTTCTAAGGGGGGAAATTGACTGAAGAATATGCTCTTAAAATAATAGGTTAAAACCCTAAAACTTTTAATATTTCTCTGGCTTTCCCTCTAGAGGAATTTAAGGGTTCTGTGTAGAAACCTACAGCAAAGTGTTTCCCATTAAAAGTTCCAAGTAGTTTAAAAAAAAGTTTAAAAAAACATAAAATAAAAACGATAACTCAACCATCAAAAGAACCCTTAAAGAAACCTTTTTAGCAAGTGTAAAGGGAAGTTTTGTAAGCGATCTGGAAATTCGGAGTGTTTTTAAAAGAATAAATGTAAAATTGAGAAGGCTATGTTTTAAAGGGAACTGTAAAAGGACCCTTTAAAGAGAGAAAATGGGCAGAGGCTGCTAGAAAATTAGATCACAGGCTAAATCTGGACTTTCTTGATTAATACAATATAAAGAAAACTTTAAACTTCATTTTCAAGTTGTAACTTGGGTATTCTGTCAGTTTTTTTTTTTTTTTTAATAATGGATTCAATAAGTTAACCTTTAATGGTAAAATCACTAATGCAAGCCAGGCGCAATGACCTAAGTGCACTTTAAACCAGATTCTCTTCACAGAATAACTGAACTCTCACACTATCTCTGTAGTGCTATATGGAAATTTAATACTGTCCTCTTTTAAGTTAGGAAGTGAAGTCGTAAGCAGGTTTTGTAATGCACTGGTGGATTGTTATCACCCTGTGAATGATTATATTATTCTAACCCTATATACAAGTGTGGATATTACAAACATTACAAACTTGTAAATACAGTATGGGGGGGGGGATCCTTGAGGTGTTTATCTAATCATTTCTTTCCTCTTTCTTCCCTGCAGTCACCACCAGCACCGTCCTCACCCACAATCCCAACACCAAACTTATCGTCTCTGAAAGCGAAGACGTGACCATCAGCTGTAGTCATGACAGCGTTGTGTACGAGGTCAGCATGGAGAGGATGGAAGGAGCAGACGGAGGGAGCAGTCTGTTAGCAGTGTGTATGCAGAACGCTGATGGCGTGGAGCTCAACAAGTATCTACACAGAGGAAGTGTGAACTGCAGCGACGAGATGGAGATGAAGCTGCATTTAAACAACGTGAGCCAAGATGATGGCGGGATTTATCGCTGTAACTTCAGCACAGACGCCGGGTTTTCTAGCAACCTTATCCTGCTCACAATGTTGCCCAGTCCCAAAGGTTTACAACTGCACAACACCATGACCACATGCACACAAATGTAGTCCATCAGCTAAGTGTTTAGTGTCTGACTTTTCCTTCTCCAATTTGTCACTGGAGCTTCAAGGCTAATATTGCTTGAAGCTAGGTACATGAAGCTTATAGCTATCATATTAGCATTAGTGCAGACTGCATGTGTAAATCAGTGCACACTCGCCTCAAGGGTGCTATTTGTACATAAACAGTTTCATGAAATAACCCAGCATTCTGCATAAAACTGTAAATATACTGTACAAGTCAAAGTGCAACTATATTATCATCAATTTTGAACTTCGAGCCACACCACTAACCACTGTCTGGTGCCACCAGATTATGTGGTGAGGAAGAAAGCTATTTGGCTTCAAGATGGCTGTTTTTAGCTATGACATCCTTATTCTTTTCTTTTTTAAGATAGTTAACACTGTCTTATAGCATCAGCAACTCTGTTTGAGATACTGAACAATGACAAAGCATTTTAATGCAGTTTGCACAATGCTAACCTCTATACATTACTCAATAATTAGCTATGTTAGCATTGTAGATATAATGCAGATAAATGTAGACATAATAATAAATTATTAAATATAATAATTTATTTGAACCATCCTTCCTATAATTGCTAGGATGTTCTGTTAGGGCTGTATAGAGTGCATAGAGTTGTATGCATGTAGTGAGGATTTAATACCAAAACTACACACACCAGCATTCAGACCTCAGACGAATCTAGGGAGCTAAGTGCTATGCAGAACTTGCGCAAGAGTTACACATCTGGGTTGGTGTTTGAGTGAAATTGAAGCTTGTTGCTGTTACACTCAATTCTGACCTTGGACTTAAGTCTACCGGGTGTCCGAAAAGTCAGGAATCAAAGGGAGTATGTTGAATAAATATTTCAATCTGAATATGTTGAGCAAAATTCTGCAAAAACACGATACAGCGGCTGAGAAAATGCGTACCATTGGTCAGGAAATTAGCAAGAATTAAATAAATAGGTAAAGGAAACTAGTATGTGAAGCCTTTCCCTTTGATTGCTTTAAATGTTTAAGTCTTGTGGCTCTTGATGGGCTGCATCAGGTGTGGCACATAACCAAATAATCACAAATCTTTTAAGAAAAAAAAAAATCCCAGAAGACATCTTTGGAAAATTTTGTACACCCGAACATGTGTTAGTTTGAATTTTACATCAAACTTTTTAATCATTATCATGATTTTACCTTTGTGTACAAGAAGACTATATCAGTGAATTTCCCTGTTTCTAGCTTTTCCCCAAACAGTTCACTGCAGCAAAAGAAATCCAGCAAATGGTGGCACGGGAGCTCTCAGGAGTGCATTTGTTTAATTCTTGCTAATTTTCTGACCAATGATTTGTTGTTAGGACCACTAAAAGCTTAATATTTGCCATTTTGGGCTTTTTATTATTATTATTATTATTATTTTTGCCCAGGAGCACACATTTCTTACTGAATGTTGGCTTGAGTGAAGTGCAGTATTACATCCAGCCCCACTGTCTGATGTAACTACAATTTGTCACACTGAAATTTATATTTTGGGCTGTAAGTACACTCAAACAAACGATAAAATGCCGTTTGAGGTCAAGTATTAAGTACATAAACAGATCATTACTAATTTTGATCAGGAACTACTCAAAAAGAAACTGGAGCGTGTGTATATGCAAGGTTTTACAGTAAGCACCTGGCAAGCAGCACTCTACAGGCCACCGTAAATCCTGGGGGCGGAGCTTTGTCAACATGGACAGGAATCATCCAAATGTCAAACTCACATAAACGTTAGAGATCTAATTTTGAAGAAAAAAAAACAACAACAGAATAATCTTACCTAATGCACTGTTAAACTTAAGTCTCAAACTCTGAATACGGCCTTTACTGTTACATGAGAGGTGAGAGGGAACCTTCAGATCTTTATTTTTCGAAATGACTGTGGCTAAATTACAGTCCTCTCATCCAACATCTCTGCTTGTATTTCAGGACTCAGTGATGCTCAGAACAGGTGGTATATTTACACCGGAGGAGGAGTAGCAGGTGCACTTGTCCTGATGTCCGTCGCTCTTTTATTCATGTGGAGGAGCAGGTACATTACTGCATGCACTATATAAATCTATAGTCACCGCCCACTTTATTAAGAGTGGTCGGCGAGTATAGACAGCTGTATAGCTGTATTCATTCATGAAATATAGATAGCTGTACAGTTGTATTCATTCATGAAATACATTCATGAAGCTCTGCAGGCAGAAACTCTTTGTCTATCAAGAGGTCAGAGGAGAATGGCCAGACTGGTTTGAGCTGACAGGAAGCCTAAATTCACTCAGATAACCACTCTTTACAATCGTGATGAGCAGAAAAGCATGTCAGGATGCACAACATGTTTGCTACACTCGCAGAAGACCAAATCAGGTTCCAGATTGTAAAAAGAGCAGGCAGTGTTTTTCTCTTGGCCTGTATCTGCATGATTTTATGCTACACACATCATGCTGCCACGTGATTGGCTGATTGGATAATTGCATGGATATGTACTATTTTAGTCGAAGTAGCATTTAATTTCTCTCATCAAAATACAGTCCAGTGTTTCGCTAATGTGAATGCTAATGCTAACCATTACAGAGTCCATCATTCTATCTATCTATCTATTGTTAATTTGTTTTTTTGTTACTTAATGAATTATACTATTAATACTACTATTAACAATGAATAATATCACAATAATATTAAATAATTATACATTCACAAAGCACCACTGTAGTGTATAAGTAAATAAAATAGAGTAATAGGGAAAAGTTTAAAGGTAAAAGATAGCTTTAAAGATAAAAGATGCTCTAATGATATCAGATGTCAGTAATTAGGTTATCTGGAATATGCTAATCTGGTACCATTGGCTAGAGAAAAGCTGCACAGTAAACACTCCTAGAGGGACAGCATTATGTGTGAATTTGCATCCAGGAAAACACTCAAATATTTGCAGTAAAAAGATTTCATGATAACATGCTCTAACTCTGAGTTTGAATTTGAATCACGTCCTCCTTCTCCAGTGAGTTTATTAGCACACACGTCATGTAGTTGAAAAAATAAAGAAATGCATCGGAGTTCTTCCATTATCAGATGTCCACCCACTCACTGACACTGCATAAGCATTATCATTTTATCATTATCGCTTTAAAATCTTTCAGTCTTTTGTTCTCCTTTACCGAAGCTTAGTCTCTTTCTTGGTTCTCTCCCTCTTCAGTGCACTTTAATATGTCTCCTTTAATTCTCTCACTCATTCTGCAGGAGGAAGATGAGGAGATTGGAGTACAGGACACAGTTACATACCACCAAAAGACAGGTAAAACCCTAAAATCGTTCTGCTTCACTGAGCGTAATAGAGAAACACATCTCCCTTATTTAACACCCTGTTTCACTGAATAAAGGAATGTCTTTTTTCTTTTTTATATATATATATATATATATATATATATACACACACGGCACCAATTGCTACATACTGAATAATATAGGAACATATAAGACTGTATGCTGTATAAAACATAGGCATATAATAACCCTAGGTCATACATCACAATATTGTAATCAGGAACACGTCAGTACATCGTCTTAATTCATATTTGTGTTTGTACGTTCCTTGGATGAATGTAGCTAATAGCTGACAATGCACAGGGCATGTAGCTTAGAAGCAGTTGTGTGTAAACAAACATCAAATGCACAGCACTTTAAAGTGATGATGATGAAGCTGAATCCTGAACGACACAGGGTCGTTTACAGTTACAATGCTACCCAAGACAACAGGCCCAGATAAACTGTGATAATATTGTGGTCATTACTTGTGCTAAAATGTTCGCCAATGTTTGTGGTGTGTGTATTCAATATCTGCACATGCCTAATCTACACTATAAGGCAGCCATTTTGATTCATTCAAGTTTAACAGAATGAACATGACACTGAAAAATGTTACTTTAAAACCAAATGTGGATTGTCAGCCAAGTCATGTTTGGCTGATCAATTTGAAGTAGAGCTACCTGGTTATTGGGCCTCATTGATCAATCTTTCAGTAAAGTTGTGTGTAAATGTTTTTGTAGGACAAACCAAACAACAAATTCCTACCAGATTTACAAAGGTTTTGGTATCATTGAATTTCTTTGTATTTACCTGCGTATGTTTATAAATGCCAGTCACCCTTAAATTACCAAGCATGTTCATGGCACATCTGATTTGCATTCAGTGACACCCACAAAACTCCATAAAAGGCAAACGAGCCATAGAACACAAAGCGCTGTAAACAACAAAAATCACAGCAAAATGGTGAAAGAGCACCTCCTAAAGGCTACATGTGCTAAATCTTCCAATAACGCAGCTCAGCCACTGCAGAGCATCGACTACCACAGACATACACTCACTTTTTCTCCTTTTATACAGTGGCATTTCTTTTGTCCTTACTGAATGACTAGTCTTATTTGTCTTGATTTATGATTTTGTTTTAGATTGCATATTATTTCATTAGAGTTTCACAATATATATAGTCATATCCAGCTTGCTCGAGACCCAGTGTAGCTAACAAGTAACCAAACTTTACAGCCTCCAGTTTAATATAAACTATTTTTATCCTTATACGCTTTAACACATGAATTTCTTGCTTAGCATGTTTTTATACGCAGACACTATATTCCCATTACTAACTACAACATTCTCATTACTAACAAATGTAACTTGTTTTTTCCCTGTAGCATATGTACACTAAAGAGCCAGGAGGAGTGTATGACAGGATGAAAAAGACAACGAGGAACCAAAGAAAGAATAATCCTATATACGTCAACTTCCAAAACACCAGAGTTCAGAAGAAAGGAAAAAGATGACGTTTTCAAGTTCATACTGAGAAGACTTCTGAATATGTGATGAACCACTGACCTCGTTTGCCCTCCTGTGATTAGACTTTGATTGACAGGTGACGAGACCATACTGGCTTCGAATAAAGTAGAAAAGAGTGAGAAATCTCCTGGCCACAGAAGGCCCATGAAGACATTAAAAAACATTTTGAAGACTATTTTGAAGAAAGCACATAAAGGACAGATTAATTGGAATAATTAAATGAAAAAAGGTGACATTATTATATGAGATGGATCGTAGATGGAGTGATGATATCCTGTGGCCTCCTGAGAAGATGACCTTTTTTTTTTGCACATTTAATATTGCAGTTTATATACAACAGCGCTGTTGAATTCTTGAGTCTAATTGGTCAGCAGGTGTTGATTCTTTTTCTATAACAGCAGCTCTGACAGGAGTCTCGGCTGTAGTTCAAATCACAGGTTTATATTAATGCAATATTAATGTTCTAATACATTATCGTTTCTATAGTAACAACGTACATAGGGACTTGTATGATGGACGCTCCATATAAACAGATTAAAAACGTGTAATTGTTGATATGGTGAAGTTTTCTGTGAGGAGATATTTACTTAAAATTTAAGGAAGGAGTCTCCAGTGTCAGTGCTTCGTAACAGTCAGAGGTAAAGTTGTAACTTTAGGTTTTCCAGTATGGAGAGCGTTGCAGTTTCTTGGTTTGTCGCGGCTGAGGCTGGTGAGGGAACAACGGAAGTGATAACAGGAGCTAACTTGTTTCACAGACATTTCACATTAAATGTAACTATAAATGAATAAATAAATAAATAAACTGCAATTGTTGGCAAATTACTGTGGTATAAGAGGAATAAAACACTTCAGGACGTGTGTTAGTAGGGTGCTAACAGCAACCCTGATTTGCTGTCGAGCTGCATCACACCACCCTGTCATTGATTGTTTTCCTATAACACCACTCCCTTTAGTAATTTATTCCTTACTTATTGTATAACCCAGTTTTCACCTATTTGTATATTAATTACACTGAGCTGAAAATATATTTTCCCCCAGTCCTTCATGACGCTTCTTTCACTAAGGTGTTTTATTAATGAGACTAATGTTTTATAATGAGATTACTCGACATTTTTTCAGAAACACACTGTAGTCCATTTTAAGCTGCTCTTACTTTTATATGTACAGAAATGGAGAAACGATCTCTGAAGATGTGATGACAAGAGAACAACCGTTATCAGTGGATTATAGTATCACTGGTGGAAGACAAACTGCCTTTATGTGTTAAGCTCAAGAAAAGTATTAATGACTTTTTTAACGCTGGCTATAAAGTGGATGATTTGGCTTTTATAGATGATGCTTGGGGGGGGGGGGGGTACATGATGGTCAAGTTTTGAAAAACTCTTGTAATAAAAGTGTTTTTTGTTATCTTAAAGCTTTCTTTCATTAATTAAAAATGTGTAAGTATCCCCCCCACTCCCCCATTTTCCCCCTCCCCAATTTTGTCTTGCAAAGTCCCACCCACTAGCTAACTTCCGCTATCACACAACAGCTACCAATCCAGGAGGCCGAAGGCTAACACGTGCTTCCTCTGAGACACGTGAAGCCAACCTCGGCATGTTTTCTAACGGATGCTCATGCTGCCTCACAGGACAGCGTAACGCACTAGGAGGAAATCGCTATCTGCCCTCTTCCACATACCTTCACTTACAGGCGCAAACAATTGGCTAGTGTCATTCTGATTGACAAGGGGAAGAGTAATGCCATCCCTCCTACCCTGAGAGCATGGCACATTTTGTATGTTACAATCTGTAACTGAAATTTACTTAATTGGGGTTAATGAAAATTGCACAATTTAATGAATTTTAAAATTTAAAAAAATTTCAATATTTTATGTATTCATTACATATAATCCCAATTAAGTCCATTTCAGTTCCAGGTTGTAACGCTACAAAATGTGGAAAATTGTTTGGGGGTAGACGGCAGCATTGAACATTGGACATTTAGCTAACAAGCTGCTAGCTAACTCCTGAATATCATCCCAAATTCTTTCTTTTATTGTTCAAATGTGATAGTTAAAATAAATTCTTCCGACTGACCGGCACAAATCTGTACAAGGGCAAAGTCTCTTAAGTACACACAACAACTATTACAGTATATAAGACGTTGTTTTTATTTTCCTGTATGTAAAAGCTGACCTATGTACATGACCAGTCACTCCACGTATGTGTATGAAAAGATCAGCGTGAGGAGGAAATGATTAACAGAAGCAGCTACATCTCTATACCTCAAAACAGCAAACACATTTACAACGTGTTAACGAGAACAGTTCCTTATCCATCGTTCACACTAGCAATCAACAAGTCGCTCATGCTACTACATGGTGGGCGTGGCCTATCCAGCCCAACTGAGAGAGCTAACTGTGTGTAATTTATACTCCCTGTTACTTTGTTTAATACAATTTTCATAGTATTGAAATAAAACCCTCGGGAAGACCAAAACAGTGTTACTAAAATGTAATAAAAGCCAGGTATCTGGATTTATTCCCACAATGCATTGTAACCAATTTGCAAATATCTGCTATCGCTAGAATCCTGTCAATACCAGTTTATTTTGTGGAAACAATTCCAAAGCCATAATTCCTTTACCACTTATTTTAGTATTATTGAATTCTCAATTCTGATTGGTCAGAGATGTTGATTAATTTTCTATAAGAGCAGTTCTGACAGTAGTGCTGGCTGTAGTTCAAATCACAGGTTTATATTAATGTGAAAAAATGTGAAAAACCCATTCACAGTGAAGTGAATGGCAGTTGCTACACATAACCTAGAGCTCTAACAAACGTATAATAGTTGATACGGTGAAGCTCTTTGTAAGGAGATGTTTATTTAGCATGTATGGAAGGAGTCTCCAGTGTCAGCGCTTTGTAACAATAACTCGTCCTCCACAAGAGAGCCTTCAGAACGGAAGACACTTTTCCTATTTCTGCTTTTTTCGTATCTTCATTTCTGCATTTTTTTGTAACTTCAAGAGAGCAAAAAGAGGATGTTGAGGGAACAACTGTTCATATTTGCTATAAGTGACAAAAGGAACGATCTTGTCTCGAGCATGCTCCACAACATTAAATATAGCTACTAAATATAGTAATGAAGTATAAAGAAACTGAACAGGCCACGCCCACGGGACACAAACCTGAGGTGACATCGGCAACTTGCCAGTGTGAACGCAGAATTAGGTTTACTCAGCAGTTAATGACACTTTAAAGTTGCAAGATGACACAGACAGTTTACAGTTTTGAATAAAAGACAGTTTTGATAAAAGGAAACTTAGTAAAATACACTTAACAGCAAGTCAGACTAGTTTTCAGGGAAAAAAATCTCAGTAAAACAGGACATCTTTCAAACAAAGAGGGCCTCGTGTAAACACTTCTCTATTCCAGTACTGTTTTCACCCTGACCTTGTTGACTTGTTCTGCTGCACTAACAATATAGCTGGAGTGATTTCCTCAGAGACTTACACACACTTTCCTTCACACACTGAACAGAGTCGCACAACAGAGTGCACACTGTTCCACCATCCCTTCATGCTGGAAGAATAAAACCTAATCTAAACAGTCAAATATTAGAGTTCTGAAATGCGAACGTCTTGTAGTGTTCTTGTTTACACTTAGTTTCTGTGTCAGGCTGCAGCAATGCTTTCTGGGTAAAGTTGTGTGTTGATTTCTACCCTTGAACTCTCATCCAATGAATTTGCTCAAGCTGAAACGGACATGTAACAACCTTTATGATGGATTCAAACAGGTCAATAAGGGTGCACTACTATCGGCATTGGAAAACAGGAAAACAGTGACACCATCAAAGGGACATGCACCTTTAGGATGTATCTTTCACCTGGACACATGAATATAGTATATATTTAATATAACTGAAGGTGCATAATTTGCTTTAAAAGTTAAATTAAGGACCTTTGCTTTAAAAGGTAATTAAATGAACACCACATGCACCTTTCCAGGTAAAAAAAAATACATACTAAAGGTAGAAATGATGTACCTTTGACTTTACAACTCCAGTGACAAGCAAAAAAAGTACAGTTTGATATTTTTATTTCGGACAGTGCATGTTCTGCTTAGTGCGATTAACATGAGAGGAAAAAACACAGAAACGTAAGATCTCAGTGTTACGTCACAAATCTCCACAATACACAAAGAGCAAAAACACTGAAGTGCAAATCAGGCTTGGGTTGAAAGTGCAGGGTGCAAAAAGACTTTTTTTTTCATTTAGAGAGAAGCTACAGTAACTGAACACTCCTCTAATGTGTGTGTTTGAAAATGGAAACATATATGTACAAGCAACCTACCATATTTTATGGACGGTATGTCACCTTCCTCTCAGAGTATAAGACACACGCCTCTAAATTCTGCTAAGAGAAAAATCAAATCAGTATACATGTTACTTCATTGCAATAAGTCCCATTAGAGTCGAGGTATTCAAAATGTGGGACGTGGCCCACTGAAGGAATTACAGGAGGGGTGCGGGTGTGGGGTGAGATGGGGAAATACCAAAAATAAACATTTAAAAGACTATATTAGACCTTTACACATTTCGCCAAAATATGCCAAAAGAGTGTCTGTTTTTCATAATAAAACCTGCAGATGAGAAATGTGCAGGTGTTTTAAATGCTCTGATATTAACTGACGCTCTCTTTTGGCCCTTGCTCATGGTGCTCTGAAAGAAGCGCTGATGCGCCGTCGTTGCTTTCTGTCAAGGGGAAATGTTTTGAGTTCACGGAAAAAGATTAAATAAGCCTACAATGAATCTAGCACATCCCTCCATCCATTCTCTGTACTGTTTATCCTACACAGGGTCACAGGGAGCCTGGAGCCTCTCTCAGGGAGCTCGGGGCACAAGGTGGGGGACACCCTGGACGGGGTGCCAACACATCACAGGGCACAATCGCACACACACTCACACACCCACTCACACACCATGGACAATTTGGAAACGCCAATCAGCCTACAACGCATGTCTTTGGACTGGGGGAGGAAACCCCCGAAGCATGGCGAGAACATGCAAACTCTGTGGCAACAGCACTAACCACTAAGTCACCGTGCCCTCCCCCCCTCCCGAAACTAAAATATTACAAACAATATTAATGCTAATGATAACTGGACAGAGATTTAAAATCACTGTCTGCTCTCCTGCGTCAGTCAGCGCTCAGAGGTGTTCAAAACAGTTTGAGCAGCAGATTAATAATGCAGGATGTTATTCTTCTTCAGCGTTGTCAGGTCTGTTGTATTATAAAATTCTTTTTTTTTTTTCATATGGTTTTATATTTTATTATCTTTTATTTGCCAGTTAATAATAGGCAATAAAAGCCCTGGGCAAAAGGGATGCCCTTTTTTTTATATATATATACATAATGACAAGTGTTTTTGTTGGATGGCAGTGGTGGGGGTGCAAGTTCTCCAAAACCTGAGAAGTTCCATCTCGCTAGAATTTGGTGATTTCTTCTCACCATGAAAACTGTGTATTTGCTTTACAAGTAGGGCGATTAACAGAAATGCACGTTTTCACTTCCTGTATTAGTCCTATTATCTACTAATTAGCATCTAGCCTGGACTTGTAATGAATATTTGGTGAATTCTGTGAAAGGAATGCAAATGAATGAGAGTCATTGCCATTCCAGGTTTTTCACCCAGTTTACCTCTGCCATGTTTAGAGGAAGCTGAGGACACATGGTGGTCATAGCTCCTTTTGAAACTGGAGGATTCAGCAGAACCATGTTTCTTTTTTTTTAGGGCTGATTCTACAAACAGGTGACAAATTAAAGGAAAAACACAGTGTCCTAGTGAGGAGGTGGACTGGCAATACACCGATGAGACGTCAGACCAGCTTCAATATGCCTTGATATAGATTCAACATGTCTCTGAGTTGAGATAAGCTGAGTGTGAAGGCCAGATCGGACAATTTAGAATGTTTTCATACTCATCATTCTAGCAACATTTCTCTTTAAAAAAAAATCTAATGTGGCTGACTTGTGGCCTTTTGAGAGCAACCCAAAGCTAGGCTAACTGTTTTAAAGTATCCTCTCTAAATCCTCATGCCAAGAAAACCATGTTATAGTCCACAAAATATGGTAATGTGCAGAAAGATGTTTTTGGTAGAAGGAAAAAAAAAGAAAGGTGCAAAAATAAAGTTGTAAATTGAGGCATCTGTTGCTGTACAGCAGGTACAAAACCGTTCTAGATTATATTCATCTCTACAAGTGATATTTATAGAACTATACATCTTTACTGTACTGTACATGTCTACTGATTCTCTAACTGTAAAATGTCTTTTTTTCTCCCCTTCTTTTCCTTCTTCTTCTTTCTTTCCTTGTGAGAGTGCGTGTCAGTGCAGTAGTGCAGAGCTGTAGTGCCCTTTATGTTCACTAGAGGGCGAGCCTGATCTCTCCTTCTCTCTCTTTTCCTCTTCTGTCTCTTCAGTCAGGAAGCTTTGGAAAGTCTGAGCTCGAGGGATCAGGGTCATCATCGAACTCACACCTAAGAAAAAAAGAAAAAACTGTTAGCAAAACATAACGAGACAGATATACAGACACACAGACAGAAATTCATGTCACAGTTGGTCACGTTGACTTGTGAATTAAACATCACTCATCTAGATCCAAAGCAGATGAAGTTGGGTGAGCGAATATCTCGTCCTGTATGCTTGCTCAACACCACACACCGCTGTCCTTAGAACACAGCTCTCCGTGTGTGTGTGTTTGTTCTGACACTCCTGTCACCTTGGAAATTGCTGTCAAGCAAGTTGCTGTGTGTGTGTGTGTGTGTGTGTGTGTGTGTGTGTGTGTGTGTGTGTGTGTGTGTGTATTCCAGGCTCTCAGGTGCTTTGGGATTTGGCCTGAGCAGAGAAGAATAAAGGAGCAGGCAGGCACGCACGCACACACGCACACACACACGCACAGCTGGTTCAGTCTCCTATTTATACTGCCACTATATTTACTCCTACATATCACGGCAGAATAGAGTATCTCAAAATCACACTGCAACACTGCATTTGTCATGGCATAATGCCTCTTATCATTATCTTATTATTTATCCAGAGTCTCTCTCTGTAACAACAACAACAACAACAACAACAATCTGAATAAATTATTGCATTAAATAATACTGAAATTATGTAAAACACAAATGGACAGATATAAGAAAATATCTAACTGAACAAATAAAGTTGATATAAACAAAGTTGACTATAAAACATGGCAGGGTATAATATCAGGAATGAACTCTATATGGATTTATCCACCCTTTCCTATCCTTGTCTAAAACAGACATGATCTGACCCGCCAACCCAAAAAAGCAATAATGGGCAGTGTCAGGAAGAGGAAGGAGTAAAAACACAGTATAAAGTGTAAAAAACATACAGTATATTTCCGGCAGTCCTTTCCCAAATCGTCTAATCTCCCTTGTAGAAACTGTAGAATGGTTCCACATGGCTGACATGTTCCACTTTTTTTTTCTTTGTTTTTTGACCATTTTCAGGCAAAACTGTTCGGTAGTCAAAATTTTCCTTGGCTTTCCTTTGACTTCCACGGTTCTCGGTTGGTCCGCAACACTTCCAGTCTTTTCGAATTTGTTAATACGTTTGGCTTACGTTTGAATTTGTTAACACAGTGCTGTGTGTGATGTGCTTGCCATGTTTCCTGTTAAAGTCCATCGCAACCTTGTGACAGCTTCCCGATCCTGCCATGAGAATGATTTCAATACGTTCTTCTTTGGTCAAAGACATTCGTAAAGGCTATCTAAAAAAGCTATATAGCATAAACTAAGTATGAAAAATTTTGGAAGACATTTTGCAAAAAAGTGTTAATTTCCCCTATGTGTGGAGACTTTTGGGACACCCTGTAGTTATCGTCTCAGTCAGACATGACTTGATAGCTTTTATTTCACATTAGTGAACTGAAACATTTTCCTTCAACTGGGAAGATCGATTACTAAGATTACTAATACAAAATGAGGGAAGAGGGGGAGAGTTCAGAAAATTGTCAATAATTCCAGATTGATATGTTGAATTGAATCTCTTGCCATTAGAGCTGATGTTGTCTCAACAAGAACAACACATGCTTTGACCAAAGTGGCCATTTACGTAATTCTAAACGTCAACACACACACACACACACACACACACACACACACACACACACACACACACACACACACACACACACACACACACACACACACACATCAAAACAAAGCAGTCAGAATGAAACACTTGGGAGCAATCAAGCTGATCGAACCTTTCAGTGGCTCTCAACATCCGAAGCAGGCTGCAGCACATATATATATATATGTGTGTATGTGTGTGTGCGCGTGTGTGTGTGGTTGGGAGGGGTGACCAAGCTTTTATGTTTTATGGGGACCAAATGTTGTAAGGACATTTAAAAAAAAAAAAAAAAAGATGTCCTTCTGGTTACTAAAGTTAAGGATAGGCTCATGGGTAAGTGTGGACATATTATTTAAGGTGCATATATACATAGACTCAATGGAAATATTTTACAGTGTGTGCGTGTGTGCGCGCATGTGTGTATGTCCTTTCCACCTGTCCAAGCCAACCTGAATAGCCACTTACTCAAGCAAACTGAATAGCCACTTCATCTCTGTCTCGTCTTCTTCTTCAAAAAAAAAAAAAAAAAAAAAAAAAAAAAAAAAAAAAAAAAAAAAAAAAAAAAAAAAAAAAAAAAAAAAAAAAAAAAAAAAAAAAAAAAAAAAAAAAAAAAAAAAAAAATCATCCCAGCAAGAAGTCAAGTGAGAGACAGAATGGAGTGTACACTGCTGGCTGATTTAAAGGAGTACTTCAGCACTTGTCAAACAAAGCTCTGCCTACTGCATCTGTGTCTTATGTGTCATTACCACAAAGAAAAACTGACATGCTCTGAGATGAACAAAGAACCTGTTTACGCCACATACAATGGAAGTCTGAGGGCTTTTTGAATTATGATAAATGTTTTAAATACGCCATATACCATATACCGTATACCGTGAATTCATGGCTACAACCATTACGCTCTAACAAGAAATAGGATCAGAAGCTTCTTAGGCACTAATCCCTGTTACATTTCTGAAGGTTATGTGTTATCTGACCCAAAGAACCAGACCACAGCACCATAAATACTTCCCGAAGCTATTTCAGTGTATAGCACAGCATTGCATTTGAGCAGTCTAACTAAAGGCTGTCTAACAAAGGCTTTGGACATGTTCATTAATTCTACTGGCTGAGGAGCCCAGCTTGATTGAGAAACTTTTGAATGTGAAATTCCACCATCACACTGTGACATTTGAATTCTTGTTAATTTTTTAAAATGTAGCGGTAGCACCAGCACGAGCTTCATCAGAGTGACATATCTGGTCATGTGACCTTTTAGAGAACATGCAGACCACTAATTAAAAGTAAGATATTCATGAATAGGTGGCATGGTGACACAAAGAGTAGAGATGCTGCCTCACAGCTTCAAGGTCTCCAATCTTACACATACTGTCTGTGTGGGGCTTAATATTTTCACACCGCGTGTGTGTAGATTTCCTCTAGGTTCTCTGGTTTCCTCCCGCCTCCCAAAAAAAATGCTGTAGCTGGACTGGCTACTCTAAATTGCCCCTAGTTGGGAATAAGTGTATGCATGGTGTCCTGCGATGGACTGGCATCCAGCCTTGTCCTGTAAGTGCTCCCAGAACAGGCTCTGGATCCACAGCGAACCTGTCCAGGATTACTGAAGATGAATGAATGATGAATAACATTCATGTACACTAACATTATACAATGGATATAAAAAGTCTACACACCCCTGTTAAAATGGCAGGGTTTTGTGAAGTAAAAGAATGACACTAAGATAAATCATGTCAGATCTTTTCCACCTTTAATGTGAAATTGCAAAGTATACAAATAAAGTGAAAAACAATCACAACCTTTTTAGTGAAAAAAAAACTAAACCTGGCTGCACACCCCTAAACTAATACTTTGTTGAAGCACCTTTTGAATTTATTACACCACTCAGTCTTTTTGGCTAAAAGTCTGTCAGCGTGGCACATCTTAACTTGGCAATATTTTCCCACTCTTTCTTGCAAAAACATTCTAGATCCATTAAATTGTGAGGGCTTCTCCTATGCACCGCCCGCTTCAGGTCACCCCACAGATTCTTGGTTGGATTCTGGGCTCTGTCTAGGTCATTCAAAAACATTGATCTTTTCTTTAAGACACCTGAATGTTTTGCAAAAATATAGTATTTGTAGCTATTCCTGATTCCCTCCACCTTGATAAAAGCCCAGTTCTGGCTGAAGAAAAGCAGTCCTAAACATGATGCTTCCACCACCATGCTTCACAGGTATGGTTTTCTTCTGGTGATGTGCTCTTTTGTGCCAAACATACCTTTTGGAATTATGGAATTACTATACCTTTTGGAATTGGTCTCATCAGACCATAACACATTTTGCCACATGGATTGGCATGATATAGTTGAGCTTAGATGTTTTTTTTTTCCATGAGATAGGGCTTCTGTCTAGCCACCCTACCCCATAGCCCAGACATGTGAAAAATATGAGAGATTGTGGTCACATGCAGAGAATAATCAGTACTTGTCAGATATTCCTGCAGCTCCTTTAATGTTGCCATAGGTCTCTTGGTAGCCTCCCTGGTATGTTTTTGTCTTGTTCTTTTGTAAATTTTGGAGAGCTGTCCTGTTCTTGGGAATGTCACTGTGGTTACCCAATTTCTCCACTTGTTGATGATGGCCTTCATGGTGTTCCATGGTACATCTAATGTTTTTGAAGTTCTTTTAAACCCCTGTCCTGATTGATACCTTTCGACAAAGATGTTTTGTAAGCTCTTTGTGGACCATGGCTTCAGCAGTCAGATGAAACAAAGAAGATGCCAAGAATATTCTACAGATACAGCTGATCTTTATTTGGGGTTAAACAGTAATAATTTCGTTGATTATAGCTATATGGCAATTACTTTTGAACATGAGACTGAATGTGATTGGTTCATTCTGAACATTGCCACATCCCCAATTATAAAAGGGTGTGCACACTTATGCAACCAGGTTATTGAAACTTTATTTTCCTATTTTTCCCCCCAAAGTGTTACTGATTGTTTTTCACAAACTTTTCCATTTCAACAGATGTGTGTAGAATTTTTATATCCACTGTGTATTATACATTAATTGTAAGCACTCTGGCTTGAACACAAAAAGCAAGCATGGTTTAGATGTCTACATTACTGATGGAAATTCAGCTTTATGCAGCATTATTAACTACTGTACGAAACATCTAACACAGGAATTAAAAATAAAGTAAGGGTTTCATTCTCGTAAGATAGATATTAAAGGAGTGGTGTGTAATTTTAAGTGCCCTCTGCTGCCTGTGAGGTGAACTCCAACAAAACCACCGAAAAGCTTATCACAACTACCACAAAATACAAAAACAAATAACAACGAACCCATACATTCATCTAAAACTACGTCTGCCTTGTTAGTTGTTTATTTATAAAAATTAGAGAAGAGGTCTGTTCTGGATGGGAGTGAAGCTAAATTCTGGGCCAGAAAAATCTAAACAAAAGCCTGAAATTAAGAAAATAGAGACATCCACTGTAAGCCAACATTGTGAGTCACAGTTTTTCTAAAGCATCTTTGAAATAATATGATTATTACAGGTCTAGAAACACTTTTAAACATCACAGATATCATCTTTAAAGTTTTTCATTTTTTTTAACTCATTGCTTCACATGATTTGGAAGCCGTTTTTACTTTGTTTTTCTCTGTATTCTAGTGATGCACTTATTCAATGTATTCAATCATTATCCAAAAAAAGGAACAACATGCTGTTGGATTTCTTGCTGAGGAGAATAAACAAGCAGAACGAACGCTCAATAAGTCAACCGCTAATGTTTCGAAAACAGGTGATGGATGGATCGGCGTTTCAAGGCAATTGGTTAAAAAAACTAATTTCTTTTTGTTGAACTCAGTGACTAAATGTTAAAACTTGTTTATCAGTGTTAAAAGGAGGAATAGTAATGAAAAGGAAGTGAATATACAATAGATCAATGTCAAATAAAATAATGTCATCAGATCTGCATCAGTTCATATTTAAAAACTTCATCAAAATAGAGCAATCTAAAATGCAATCTAAAGGGCATCTGCATTGCCAACAGAAATATTTTACTATGATTTTCTTTCTAATCACTCAAAGCAAAAACATTTACTGCACTGCTAGCACTCTCTCTCTCTATCTCTCGCTAGCATCCACACTGTCCTCCATCACGGAATATATTTATCCATTTTTAAATGCAAGTGTATTCTGCCGAATTTGTATTTCTAAGGATAATAAATGAGCGGGATGAACAAGCACTACATCAAACACTAACGCTTTGATAATACAAACGCCACGATGATGGATGAGTTGCGTTTTAAAGGCATTGCCTCATTAGAAAGACAAATTTCCATTTGGAAAAAAACACTTACAAGATGTAGCTTATTGTCTTATTTTCTTATTAAGACTTTTATTTCACCTCTAGGTGCAAATTAGTCAAACTGTACCATGCCCACTGGTTGGTCTATCTACAGTAAGTGTGATATTCCAGTTATTATAATAGTCTGATGCCCCATCTGGCAAATCAACATACTCCAATGTAACATAACATCCCATAGCCATGCTAGCAGATAGTAGTGACAGTGCTCAAACACTCAGAAGCTCAGTATAAAGTAAACAGTGTGGTTCAGCATGACTGTGTAATGATTTTATAGACATATAGATAGATGTTTTCTAGGTCTGACATAGGTATAAATGTCAGGACTGTAGCAAAGGCTTCAGCTCAGGAAATGACTATAATCTGAACTATGGCAACCCTAAAAGGACAAACACTAAACTAGACTACAGCCATAGGTGCTGTTTAAGAGACAGTACAAATTTTGTGGAAAATAAAAACAGACATATATATATATATATATATATATATATATATATATAGTGTCTTTCTTCACTCCAGATGTGATCAAAATATAATAACTCTGAAAGGCAGGATTGTTCTACTGCTCTAAAGATTAATGCAAACAACACACGGGATTCTCTACAATGAAATTATAATGAGTGTAATATAAAAAGCCATCGGTTACAAGACACTAATCCTCTAAAACAGAGAGAAAGATGCATTAAGTACTCTTTTATTCATCATGTTTGAGGTTTGTACCATAACGGTAGCAGGAAAAAAGCATTAACACTTGAAAGTGTAGCAATACATCATGAGGACGTTTTCCTGTATTTACAAGCCTGATGAAGGAATAATGTTAATAATGCACAACGCACCTGTTGTCTTATCTTGATAACTGTAAATGTCTCCCATGCTGTTCTGACGTGTGATGTGATGCCAGTAAGCACTCCGTGGCAGCGATATCGACTTGGTTAACGTGTTCTCGCTCGAAAAGGTCTGTAAAAAACAAAACACACACACACACACACACACACACACACACACACACACACACAATCACACACAAAACATTAATGCTCATTAGGGATAAATTCATACATTTACAATGTATATCCTGAATGTATTTATTTCTGTAAATAACATCCGTTATTAAAAGCGCTATACAAATAAAATTGAATTGAATTGATGCTACATTAATCGTTTCAAAAGCCTACATAGATTAGAATTATTACTGAAATAACAAACATAAACTTTATATCTCAACATTTATCCTGACCATGCAGAGGAGAGAAAAAGCAGTGTTCTGCACCGACACAGGTAATAAATACGACTGTGGTGTGCTTAAGAAGGGTTATTGTGAACACAGCCTTAGACAATTAAAAATCATTTCATATCATTCACTTTTAACCAGCACAGGATTCTTGTGTATCAATGACTGTAAAATATATCCTTTACTATTATCATGCTGTTTTTACTGATATAATGCCAAATTAAGTTCTTCTTCTTTTCTTAATTTTGTCCCTTTGAGGAAAAAAAAACTGTTATATGGAGAACTCAATAAGAAATATATGGAGGTCTGGGATAACCCATCGGATGTCACTGTGGATGAATTCTGGAAAGCAAAAAAATAAATAAATAAAAATTGAAAATTTCACCAAAACAAGTGGAAATGTTAGTAATGTTAGTAACGTAACATAGTTTGTAATGTTAGTCTAGCCAAGCTATCTTCCTGCAAAGATTACATTGGGTAAGTAGCCAGTTTAACATACAGAATGGTAAATGAAGTTATTCTGTTCAAAGATGTCTAAAACCTTCCTAGCCAAGTGTGATTTCCTTACTCTGTGAATGTCACGCTTTGACCAAGTAGCTGGATAGGTACATGCAATAACTAAATGGACATAAGCCTAATGAAATGTAATCAGATACCCGGAGTCACAATGTCTGTTTGTCGGAATAAATTCTTTAAATACAATTCCATTTAGCTTTTGAGGATAACCAGACTTTTAAGTATCCATGCAATGGCTTCTTGGCTGTGATACAATACCAAAACAGGAAGTCAGAGTGACGTCGTGTTCAAGGGCTTTACTCACTTACATAACTGTTAATCGTGTTAGCCAAATCTAAACAAACCAGAGAACAAACAAAAGAACTGGCTAAATATGGATAACAGTGAAGAGATTAACAAGAACCTTTTACTGATGGAGAAACCTTGACTTTGTATAAAGACAGAATCGTGTTCTCGAGACATATTCCAAGTTGGCAGAACACTCCTCCAAGAAGTGCCTGTCACATAACCATGACCTTGTAGAACTTAGTCATTCTACAAAATGAATGAACTGCAAATATTCTTGTTTCTTAACCAAGGGATGGTTGGAAAAGGTGAATAGTTTGTGGAGAGACGCACCAAAACGCACCAACAAACCAGGTTTACTGCTAGCAAGCTGCTACTGCAGCTAATGAGCTACTACTGTAGAGCAAGACCTGCCTCTGTGGATAGGACATATATGAATCTAGAGAGCATTTAATTGGCCAATCACAACGTTTTGCCTAGATATGACTCATCATTTTCCCAGAAGTGATGAACTATAAAATTAAAATGAGAATATCTCCAAATCTATAAGTATAGTATAGCATGGTGTCCATAACACTAAGGGACAGGTACAAAAAGCTCTGAAACAACAATATGATCAATTTCCAGGTCACGTTCTGTGAAAGTCTGTACTTTTAGCTACTATATATATTAAAACATGCCAAAATTGGACCAGGTGAAGGCTGCCACACACATCATTTCCTGTTTGTAAACCTAGCCCTTAACCTAGAACCCTTGCATAGGTAGAATCTTAACCATCCAAAGAATCCTTGAGAGAGTCTTTTTTCTAAGAGTGTAGTCTAAAATCAATTGTGCAAAGCAGAAGCAAAAAGCTTAAACACATCATCAGTTTACATGATGCGCGTGAAGCACGCTTCTGAGTTGTGAGAGGAGGTGCGCGAGAGGGTGCTGAACACCGTATTGGAACACTGTGTGTATTATCACAATACAGCAGGGGGGGTCACACTCACAGCATGATGTGTTCAACAGAGTTCAGCGTTCTACCTCACTTCATTATAGTCACACACTAATTACCAGGACTTCATCATCAACAGTGAAACTGGTACACCTATTCAAGTCAGTCAGTGTACACCCCTACACAGAACAGCATTAAATTAATCACCAGCACTTAGTCAAGGCAAAAGGGCTGTAACTAAGGATGCATCGGTACCAGTACTGGTATTGTCGTATCAGTCTGATAACGTGTTCATTTACTCACACGTGTAAAAAGTAATCTGATACCAACATCCATTATCATGTGACACTATGGGATATAAGCTTTCGTTGGAAATATAAACAGGGCTATATAAATGTTCCATGATGCCACTGATCGATAAATATTAAGTAGGCTACTTAGTTTGGTATCCGATTGGTATCAGTATGAATAAGTACCAAAGAACATGTACTCATATTCATATTTGGTCTGAAAAGAATGTTATTAATGCATCCCTTGCTGCAAGTGTCTAACGTCAGACTTAATTGTTGAATGGATAGAATAAATACAATAACCTGTGACTTTTTCTCGAATTCCAGCATCATGCGTTCATGTTGTTCTGCGATCGAGAGTGTGGCAGAGTGAACTCGCTGGTAGATCACCTCTCCTTCTCTTGTTTGGAACGTGAACAATCCTTCTCCTGTATCGCACATCCTGTAACACACACACACACATTTGCCTTTCTATTCTTGTGCAGACTTTCCATTGACATAATAAATTATTAATGCAGCTAATTCATGCTATGCCTACACCTCAGTCTAACCTCAACATCAAGGAAATTTGGCTCTTTTAGCTTTTTTTTCTCTTAAATAAAAGCTGCTGTTTCTGTAAAAAAAAAAAAGAAAGGTTTCCTCATGGGGACCAGCCAAATGTTCCCACAAGGCTAAAACTGTCCTTGATAATGATATTCCGAATTTAACCCCCCTGTAGTTCTCACTACTCTGTCCCAGGTCATCTCTTTAGAGTTTAAATGTCCCATTATCCAAAAACACCCCTATATTTCCATTACAAAGATGAAATTCAGCTCATTTTGTCCCTGAAACAAACGTGTCTTTTCCAGCTCCATTTTTATATATCGTGTATTGCTCAACATAAACATGATGAAAAAACTGGTTTTAGCTTTGCAAAGTTTTTTTTTTTTCATTTTTATAGATAACAGCATGTCATACAATGTCAGCAAGTCTCTCTGAGACACTGAACAACTCGACAGAGTGAGCTGTGTTTCACAGTTTGACAATGAGGTGAACATAATCACTATAATAGAAATACAAAGATTCAAAACTTCTAGCATTTCTAAACATTGCACCAAAATGGTCTTTTTCATTCTAAACTTCATTTGTGATGAATAATCCTACATTAAATATTTATGTAGAACTCTTATAGAATGTAGAAACAAATGCTTTTACCTTCCGGACTCGAAGGTAAAGCATGTAGAGTCTCGTCCATACCGTCGCAGTGAACTCAGTGGCCACATGACCAGCTTAACTCTGGCATTATGGACATCCCACAGGTAAATGTTCTCCTGCGTGATCTGCATCGTGCACTCGCCATAAATGTCCAGATTGGGTGTGGGCATCAGATACACGTTAAACCTCTCTGGAGACAAATAATCATAAACAATATGATTTTTGGGATATCTCTCAAAAATGAATCCATCATTTCTCACTAAGACCACTTGGTATTGAAATATTAAATATGCAGCAACATCAGTGAGTATTAAATGACCTTCCATGAAGGTCATATAAAGAAGGTAAGATATTATTGATGTAAAGAGAGAAAAGTAAAAAGGGAAAAACCCAAAGTGGTTCCACCAACAACCCAATTAAACATTATTATTATTTTCCTGCTGTGCCATTTTCCACTCCTGAATTAGTCTATCTTGTATGTGAGTCAGGAACATGAAGGTCAACCAACTGTTGCCATGGGAAATAAAAACTGGACTTCACCAAGCCATATCAATTAGTTCAAAATAGACTCTCAAGTGCTTAACCCAAATGAATCATCACTAATTACAGCAAATCTTTTCCCTTTTTCGAGAGAAAGGCAGTGTGACCTAGCTGTTTTGTTAAAATTAAATCCAATATAATAATGGAAAATCCTCCTGTAGAATGCAGAATGTGATTCACAGCACTGAGATTTCTTGTGAAAGCTAATCAATATTTTCCTGTCTTTAAGAAAATCATATGAAAGGACAATAAAAAAGATCAAATCGTCTGGAGAGTAATGTTTTGATAGGTTGTGTATACTTTGTACTGATATTTTAATTTGTCGCACTAAATTATGCACACACACACACACACACACACACACACACACACACACACACACACACACACACACACACACAGTAAGATGCTGACAGATTTTATTGATTTCAATTATAAATATAGCCACACTTACATCTACTTACAGGTCAACACAACAATGCAGTGCACCAAACATATGGTTCCTGAGAAACAGTTCATGGAACTTAACGGGCGATGTTATATGTATATGACCACGCATGAATATCTGCATCGCAGAATCTTGCTCTGATTATGCCTTTCGGGTTTCTTGAGAATCCATGCAACCAATCATGAATTAAACCTGTCTGTGTAAATAAGGCTCTGACTAGAATTGATTGGCATGTGGCAGCCATATTGTTTGCAAATGTGGTGGCCTGGGAAAACACTTCACATATTTTTAATAATTATTGAGGGTTACACTCTGTTGAGTATTTTGACATCAATTCTATCTTGTTGTGGTGTAGTCTGCAAAAAAAAAAAAAAAAACCTAATTAGCCCAAAATCTAAGTAGGCAGAGATAATTAGCTCTTGAGGCTTTTTTTGTTTGGGGAAAAACCAAAAAAAAAATTGTGTGATAGGACATCTGGTTCCTGTGTTCTTGAAACAAAACACTGAACACTGCACTACGGCACAACCACTGCATCAATCAGGATCATCTCGCTTGCCTGAGTAGCGGGAGGGAGTACCATCTATTTACCAAGTTTCACACCTCTATGACTTATGGTGTGGTCTGCATGATTTGTTTTATGGAAGAGGAAGAAGATGGAGAAGAACCCGGGGAGAAAAAAAAAAAAAAAAAAAAAAAAAAAAAAAAAAAAAAAAAAAAAAAAAAAAAAAAAAAAAAAAAAAAAAAAAAAAAAATAGTGTCACAGCACCTTTGGTGCTTGGACCCCTATCTAGCAATATCCTTATTAACTTCTAAGCATAAACTCCCAGCCTGCCAGATATAAAAATAGCTCATGATTCACAGCGTTGACAAGATGTTTCTTCCTCTTTAGGTTTCTTCATCCATCGCTCCGTTTCTCCTCCCACTGTCACCCTCAGTATGCTCACTGGGGTTAAAGGAATAGTCTGGATTAAAAATGAAATGAACACACTGTCCTCAAAAGTACTCATTCAGCCAAGATATGTCTGGTGTCGGAATGCGTCTTCTGTCTAATTTTAATTCTCAAATATCCATAAGAGTTATGGAAGGGAAAAACATCTTCAATGTGGCGTAATCACTTTTCCGCTGCAATTACAATTTCCTCCTGTCAGCGACAGTGACGTGTTTATGTGTTTGATTGATGTGATATAGAGAAATAATAAACAGAAATATTAAACTCCCAGCAAAAGTTTTCCAAATATCAGTTCAATATTTCAGCCTGTAGCCCTCGTGTAAGAGCACACGCTCTGACATCAGTTCAAATTCAAAACTCCGTTAAAATTCTCATTCTAGTGTAAAACAGGCTTAACTTGCAGGCCCAAGGTACCTGATTGGTGTCTATTGTAGTTTAATTTTGTCTCTCATTTGTCCCGCAAGCTTCATATCTAACATTTGGCCTGTGACTGTATATTGAAAAAGAGTTCTGACTATATGATCTGGTTGAAAAGATTTCTACTCCTGCTGTCAGAACTCATTCATTTTATAACAGACTCAAACACAGAAATACAGAAACCATTTAAACATACTGTCTAAAAAACACACAAACACATGAAATCGCTAAGACACCATTTGACCTGCAGTTGGCTGGTCAGATTATAAAGCTGTGATGGTCGTTTTATTTTTTTAGTCTCTTGTCAGTATTAAAAATAAATATTTAAACTCAATGTCCCATGGTTTCTTTGCATTATCTTTTTTTTTTTTTTTTTACTTAGCAAAACTGTTGTAGCCAATAGAACACTCCATAACACGAGTCGTGACCCCGTCATATCCGTCATTATTCGCAGTAACACACTCCTTCTCGTATTCTGTCACTTAAACACTCAATATTCTGTATATCATCATTTCAATTTCAAAATAAATCTCGAGTCGAGCACCTACAGATTTAAAATAGCTTGTGTTTGACTAACATTTTTAATTGGGTCATTTTGACCCGACCAACTCATAAAGGTTGGCATTCACACATTTGTTGATCATCAAAGAATTAATTAGCAAGTGTTTAATTAAACACGCACCGTTCTGTTCCCTCTGCACTCCTGCTGCTAATAAATCCGGCTCACCGAGGCTGATGTCATTGATCCGACTGCCCAAACACTCCAAACAAAGCAACTTACACCACTCTTCTGCCTCCAGCTCTGTGGACAACACACACACACACACACACACACACACACAAACACACAAACACACACACAGGTCTATGAGATCAGACAGGAACAAAACACACACAGATACTGAGAACATAGAAAATAATTTATGGCATTGGTAAAAGTTCTGTGCTAGTGATCGATAAGTTGTGAGAACCTTAACTGCAGTTCTGTGCTGAGTCTGTGTTCTGTCTGACTTTTAAGTAATTTTGAATTTTTTTTTTAAATTGCAGGACAAATATATTTCTAAGCAAACAAATGTAGTGATTACAAATGCATCATCATCATCATCATCATCATCATCATCATCAATATTGTCGTTTGTTGTTATGGTTGGGGTAGTGGTATGGTTTGATGCAGTCAAATGGAACTGGCTATTCAAATGGAACAAATTTGTGCTGACTATTTAAGTAGTTGAAGTCATGAAAGTGTTGTTGCTAGGCAACTGCAAAATATAGCTAGGTAATGATTTAGCTTGCTGGCACATAGCCGGCATGTCCTTTATACAGACAATATACGGTGACAGTAACAGTGAAAATGAGACAGAAAAATTGAGAATATTAACTCTTTTTTTTAAATATATACAAATTGCTAAGAAAAAAATAACTGCATGTCTAAAATAAAACTGGAATTATGCCAATTTTCAAACTACTTGTGGTTTTCACCATATTACCAAACATCAACATTGACAAACATCATAGATACCACAAGACTGAGCTGTTCATGTGGAATTCTCTCCTAAACGCTGCTATCATTCAATCATTCTACATTTAGCATCTTCACAAACACTCATTGGCTCACCACTGAAACTTTTGGATAAATGGCAAAAAAAAAAAAAAAAAAAAAACAGCATTTCTGTCAAACTCCAAACGAGACAAGCTACATAAATCAGAGTGTTTTCACATTGTTCTGGAAGGTCTCCTTCCCAAACCACTGACCTTTAAGTGTGTCTAAACACACACACACACTTATAAGGTTCACTGAGTGGAAGATTGGATAAACAAACACTTCATCAGCATGATGGAGCTTTGTTGCTTTTCTGCTGCTACGTGGTAGCACTGCACAATTAATCGTGTTAATTAAAACCACAATTTTTTTTTTGGCTGCTGTATTTATTTCAGCACAGCATGACACACTTCATGCTATTTTTCTTGAGATATTATAGAGTGTTGCTGTTGTTGTTGTTGCTGGTTCTCACTGCTAGCCCTGACCCTCAGCATGGTCTTGGCAATCAAATGATTTAAAAAATTGGCCTCTGCATTTAGTTAACCCACAAAACAGTTAATGCTACTTTTCCTAAATGTAATCTTTATATTAAGTGTTTGCTGCTCTGGGTAATCTCCTTTACTAGCATGTCTAATTCTCTTACTAATTAATCCACTGAACAATTCTGGAGTCTGCTAATACTTCAGCTCAGTAAAGCACGTTATAGCTAATACTCCCAATTGTATGATATATTGGACAGTCAGCCTGGTACAATCTTCAAAAGGTCCAGTTTCAGTGAGCCTGTACCACCATAGCCTCAGATTACTGCTCTTGGCTAACAGGATTGGAATCTGATGTGATGATCTGCTGTTATGGCTCACCCACCTCAAGGTTTGATGTGTTACATGTTCTGAGATGCTTTTCTGCTCACCACAGTTGTAAAGAGTGATTATTGGAGTTAATGTATACTTCCTTAAACCAGTCTGGCCATTCTTCTCTGACCTCTCTCATCAATAAGGTGTTTCCGCCTGCAAAACTGCAGTTCACTGGATGCAATTTGTTTCTTGCACCATTCTGTGTTAACTCTAGAGACTCTTGTGTGTAAAAATCCCCCCCCCCCCCAAACCAGCTGTCTGGCACCCACAACCTGGTCAGTGAGTCACTGAGATCACATTTTTCCCCATTCTGATGTTTGATATGAACATTAACTGAAGCTCATGACCTGTATCTGCATGATTTTATGCAATATGCTCCTAGCGCATGATTGACTGATTGGATAATTGCATGAATGTGCAGCTGTTAATATTAAAGTGCCAGATGACTATATATTTTGCCAATTTTGTCCTGTGTAATTATTTTATCCCTGAGGTGAATGCCATATTTTAAAAAGTATTGACACACAGAACATAAGCCACATAATTATTTGCATATTAAACATAATTATTTGATTTAAAAAAAAAAAGGATAATATCTTTATGAACCCTGCGTCAATTGCAATTCATCCTTAGGAACATGGATACTAGTACATACATCTTTTCTGTCACAGTGCTGCCAACTTTTGGTGTTCTTAACAGTCTGAGAAACCTCTGAAGCTGTACAGTTATAACAGGTTTTACAATTGCACCTCCGGTCTCACCCATGATTTCTCACAACCTTGCAAACTGAAGTAGCATGCACAAACTCTGTAAGCTATGCTAATATTTACTATAGTGTTAAGTGTACACAACCTCACAGATTTCACAAGGACAGAGCTCCCCTCACTGCAGGGTATCCACCCCAGGAGAGTCTGCAGAAGGGCTAGTACTGTCATCAGGGATGCCTCCCATCCTGCCCACTCACTATTCACACTCATGAAGTCTGGTAAATGGTACCGGATCATCCTAGCCAGAACATCCAGACTCTGTGGCAGCTTATACCCCCAGGCTGTCAGATTCATAAACAACAGCCACCCTCTACCACTTCCACCTCCATATCACAATGACACACAATGTATAACTGCTGCAGTGCACACTTTACAGGACAGTACTTCTCCTCATGTAAATATGACCAAGACTATGAACTGTGCAATACAGCTCATCTTTCAGTAATCTGTATGCGGTTGTAAAAACTATTAGTATTCATTGCATTCATTTGATTTGATTATGCTTATTGTGTTTACACCTTAATCGCTATCTCATTTTTACTCTCGTATCTGCACGCTACTCCTGCACTGTGCTACCCAACTCCTAGAACAATACGATATCAATCCAAAGTGCTCCCCCTAGATTTCCTTAAGGCCGTATGGTAAACCGGTTCAGGCTGCCAGGGCTGTTGCACTGTTGTACATGCAACTACAAATTAGTCGTATTTGTTTTAGCTGCTATAAAAACACATGGCTACAGTTTGTACACAGCCAGAATCAAATGTTGCACACACAG
>CM040996.1:13671561-13807482 GCA_022985145.1 Pangasius djambal
TTAAAATCTATTTATTACTAAGCTTAGATTATGTAGATTGTCCGCCATACAAGTACCCATGTGTTATGGAAATTATTGTGTTATGTAATTACTAAATTGTTAATTATTCCATAATACTATGGTTGTTACCATGGAAACAAGATCAAATTAGAATTTTAATTAAAGTCAAAATTTTGCTATCATGACGACTCTAGAATCCTTAGTGACTATGTCAATATTATAAATGGTGTCGCGTGAGAATTTACGACAACAAATCAGGGAAATGGTCTTGTGAACAGCTTCGATTGGCTGTAAAGTGTCTTTGAAAAAGACACTCGTTCTAACCATGCAGTGCCTGTTAGGATTAATATTCAAACACATTCTCCATTTCCTAATGCTGACAGCCAATACTCATTTGCGTGATGCATTGTGCGCACTTTCCGCTGCTCTTCATCACCATTCGGATCCACTGGCGAGATTAATTTGTTTACCAAGCTGGTGTAGTGAATTAAGAAGAACAATGCTGCGTGGGGATGCAGTGTAATTGTGCGGTGTAGGAAAATATTCCACCTGCGTCCCATATTTCACTGAAGGTTAAGTGTTACAACAAGAGATACAACCTACTGGATATTAAGACAACCAAGATTATATTATATTATATTATATTTCCTCTATGGATGAATATTTGGACGGATTTTTGCAGAGCGTAGGATGGTATAGCATCATTTACCGATAATGCATTTGAACTGTGTTTGGGATACAGATAGCATTTGAGAGCGCCATGACTGACTTTTGACTTCTTATTTAATGTATTTCTTGGTGTTTTTATCTCTTTACTAATCGTTCTGTGAAGAAAAAGGGGTCTCATCATGTGCTTTGTGATATATATGAAAGAAAGACAAAGACAGAATGCCAACGTGTGTTTGTTTGTGTGTGTGTGTGTGTGTGTGTCTCAGTATGGCAATAACTTTTTCTCCTGCTGTTACTGTTAGATTTATGGATTTGGTGATGAGCCCATGGATGACGGTTTATTAAACGGATGGTTTATTAAAAGTCTGAGCCAAGAGGGACAATACTGTGCAAGATTTGAAGATTATATGCCACTAAGATCCCAGTGCACAGCTGGACTATATCATGTTTTCTGGTTGGTGTATAATATCAGCTGATATTAACATTCCATGACATTATGAGTATCTGCTGAAATCATGCTGATAAAGCACCAATAATGCCTCTATAGAAATGTTCTATAGGAAAACCAAATTTATAAATGGGACTCCATTTTAGGCAATAAATAACACTAGAATGTGCTAATCAAGCAGGTGATCATAGAGGTTGCAAGACCACACGTTCTGCTTTTCAAATTTAAATTTAAGTAAGTGGCAGCATTTGCAACCCACGTGACATTACAAATCTAGAGACATTTGCAATTACAGAAAGAGCTGCAACTGATCTGCATTTTGCAGCTCTTCTCCTTAAAGCCACATCATAAAAACAGTCAGAAGTGAAATCATACAGAGTTCACATGGTACTTTGACAAATATAAATGTTGAGCATAATCTCTAAAATGCATTGCTAATTCAAACATTTTTGACTGATCAACGGTCTAGATATTTAATCTGTATCTGTAATGTGACTGAGTCAGGCTGCCACTGATGTGTGCAGCCCCATCTGTGAAAACAGGCGTGCATTTTAATTTAATTATGAGATGCACAGCACTCAAAAGAAAAGAAAAATTATTTGCAATTATTCCACCAAAATTTTAGTTCCGTGATTGAAAGAAAATTCTGACTATCAGTCAAACATGGAAATGAACATGGTAAAGCATGGTAATGAACATGGTAAAGCAGAACCCAGACATAAAGTAAAAACCTTGAGCCGATTTACACCATAGTGAAGATAAATATCTTGCGGTGAAGGAGTTACTGTTCACTGAAAACACTGGCAGCATTTCCTTTACTACTGATTGCTGGGCATGAGCTTAACAACTTGTTTTATTGACTGTAAAAGAATCCAGGTGGTGCTCAGTGTGAAAGGCCCATAGAGGAGAGTACACAGGGAAGACATTCCAACCAGTATACTAGGGATGTAACTGAATATGAAGACATTATTCAGAATGAATAGATAATGTGTTCTATATAGATATAACTACATGTACAAATAGGAGGTGCACTTTTTATTTTTCACGTGCCAGAAAGGATCACAGGTCATCTGCTTGAGACTAGAAGTGTGGAACAGAACTGGTATCTCAATCGACACTGGTATCGAGACTGGTATTCCAAGCGACACTGGTATCGAGACTGATATTCCAAGCGACACTGGTATCGAGACTGATATTCCAAGCGACACTGGTATCAGAACTGGTATCCCAAGGGACAACAAAGAGGCTATTACTTTCATGGTGGCACGAGTGAGTGGTAAAATATTAAGGTCGCTGGACAAAGGCAACGTTCATAAACATGAATGTGCGTGCTGCATGATGCATTTTATATCACTGTGGTTTAAATTAGGCTACTAGTTTGTTTATATTTTGCAAAAGAGATCCAACTAAATTCATTAGAAAATATCACAGGCAGACACAAACAAAAGAAATAACTGAGCGAATGGATTTAAAAAATAAGTCCCACCCAAATCTGTAGTTAAGACCAACCGAGTAATGTAGATGATGTTGAGGAACTGTCAGAAGCCAGACATTATGCTGACACCGCTGGCATTTCAACCTCTGTTTTTTCCCCCAGTGTTCCTGGAGGCATACTGATAAGGATAATAGGTAGGTAGGAAGGAAGGAAGGGTAATTTTGGAAGTAGGGAAAGAGAGAGGCAAACAGGAAAAAAAGAGAGAGATGAAAGTGGGCAGAAAGGAAGGAAATACATCTGAGAATCAAACAAATAGTTAATAGGTCAAAGAGAAAAAAAAAATGTGAAAAGAAAAAGAAAGAAAGAAAGGTGACGTGGGAAGTATGGAAAGAGAGGCAAACGAACACAGAGACACAGGAAAAGAAAAATGAAGAACAGATGTAAGGGAGCACAAAAGGAAATTAGGAAAGAAATAAAGCTGAGACACAATGAGATAATGTTACAAAGAGAAATGAAAATGAGGGGAAAGAAAAGAAAAGAAAATTCCTTCCACATCCAGTTTGGGTTTAAATTCAAATTCAGATATTTGGAGCTCTAAACAGATAGAGAGAGAGAGATAGTCGCCTCATGTTACTCCCCTACTGCACACAAAGCAGAGATGTGTACGCTCATGATCATGGACAATACACCCGTCAAACTTGAAACTACTGAAAGGAACATCACGTCACACCTGGTCCAAGTGCTCAGCCCATTTGAGAAGATCACGCTTGAAATCCCGCATCCCTGTCATGCATCATCCACACAGCCAGAGAGCTGACACGACTTCTTCAGTCAGACGGGTCACGCACCAGGGGGATCCACACAATGAGGGGAACAATGCTTGATAGCCTTGAGGTGATTTTCCGAGATGACTGAGAGAAATGAGTTTGTACTTAGATGACTTCCTGACCCAGGCTAAAGCCTGAGAAAGCACTGGTGGAGATATCACCAGCGAGACCATTTACACCAAGGGCAGAAGATAAAAGGCCAGGAATGAAGGCAGGGAGTCAGAGTTTCCTGGGAACCCAACTGTGAAACAGATGCACCTGAAAAGCCACACTGCTGCCTCAGAGAGTCTGTAATAGACAGGAAGACAGGCAACCCTTCTGAGTGCTGGTGGCATCTTACTGTCCATCATTAGTCCCCCAATCAACATGCATTTAACCCTGCAGGGAACATCAGAGAAGAAGCTTACTAGTCGGAAAAATGTGAAGACCCTTTGCTTCCTGTATTAAAATTTACCACTTTATCCTGGGGCATTTGTTGCAGTGTTTGTTGCTGCTAGCAATGAAATTCTCATGCAGAGTTTTCTGTTTCAGATGTTATGACATTGGCATGAATTGCACCTTGACTCGCGAGCAAATTGTAGACCCTGGAAACCGATAGGTCTCAGATCTCAGATGATGTAGTTCCTCCTCTTGAGATTTTCACAGACCACAGTTTGCAGACTGCTTTGCTTTGATTGTGATACTTAATTGTGAAATACGTAATTTTGTGTTGTCGGTTCATTGGCGTGATGATGCACGCTAAGCTTACGCCAAATAGCATCACGGGATATCGGATTTTTGTAACAGAGCAATTTTTACAAGTAAGGCCCAATTTACATCTGGCATTAACATGTGTCCTGGGTGATCGGATCACAAGTGGTCAGCCTTAAGTGCAGGTGTGAAGAGGGTCAAATGCATCTCGAAGACACATTGTGATCCAACCACCACACTGGGAGGTGGTCTGGGACGCATAAGGCCACATCACAATTATAGTTTGAGCGTGAAAGCATCTCGATACATCCCAGACAGTAACAAAGGAATGCCTAATCAGCTGCGTCATTGCCTTAGCCGAAAAAAAAATATGAAATCATTACGTGTCTGTTTGGAAATCACGCACAGTAGAACTCTCTGCCGCTAGGCTAATGAATAAAGATGACGCTATAACAGCAGACATGAAAGCAGCTGCTTTTCATGGCTTCATTCAGGACATTTCTGTCTGAAAATAAATGCAGTGGAAGACTGACGTAATAAATGTACATGACAGCCTCTCTCCAGCGGAAACAATCTATGAAATTTGAACACAAGTGGTCACTAGAGACACATTCATAATGACAGGTGTGAAGTGCGATGCGTCTCAGCTACGTACTTGTGATCCGATCAACCAGGATGCATGTTAATGCCAGGTGTGAACGGGGCCTAAGAGAATGAGTAAATGAACAGAGGATTGGAATCAAATCAAAGCATTCCTATGACTTGCACTTGTTTATCAATGTTAGCATTTGTTTGTTTGTTTTTTTTCCACTAGGGAAGGCATGTGCTTCCTCTGAGACATGCAAAGCCAGCCAACCGTATCTTTCAAACTGCTGCTCATGCCACTCTCAGAGGTAAGTACTTTCTGCCCTCTTCCACATACATGAGCTCAAAGATGCCCCTGATTGGCTAGTGTCACTGTGATTGACAGTATAGAGAGAGAGAGAGAGAGAGAGAGAGAGAGAGAGAATGCCATCCCTCTCACACTGAAAGCAGAGCATTTTGCTGCCTTGGCTCCCGGCCATGGATGGCTGTGGCATCATCTGGATTCAAACTTGCAATCTCCTGACAATAGGGTGACGCTTTTCTGCTGCACTCAGAAACCTCTGAATCAGCTTTTGCTTTAACTATGGAAAAGATGACTAGCCAACTACTAAAAATTGATAGCCGTGCAACCGCTAGTAGTAAATGTGCAGTGTGTATTAAACTACCACAAACTGGACAAATTCAGTCACCACAGGCATACCACTTCTACATGATACATGCTGTAAATATTCAATTTCTAATCAAGGAATCTTTACAGCCCTGTAAATCACACTGCAATCTTAGTGTTATATCATTTTAAAATACTGCTTAATGTTTGTTACTCTTGCCTCAGAGCTTTACTCAGTTTAAAGCAGGGATGTCAAAGTCAGGTCCTGGAGGGCCCCAACTCTATAGAGCTTTGTGTTTACTTCTTCTAACACACTAAAGTCAGCTCATGAAGGTCTTGGGAATTAGTTAATGAGTTGAATCAGGTGTGGTAAATGGGTTAGAAAACAGAACTCTGCAGTGAAGCGGTCTTCCAGGAATCGAGTCTGACACCCAGGGATTAAAACAATACGTCAGTATTTGTATCTTGTGTGATTATCATCGTCAAGGTTTTATACCACAGTGAAAAGGTTTTATACCACAGTGCTGTTGAACCTTCAGTAGGTGTTGATTCATTTTTTATGACATTACTTCTGGTTACAAGACAAATCACAGGCTTATATTAATGTACTTTTTCTAATGCACGATCATTTCTGTAGTAAAAACTTACACAGGGACTTGTATGGAAGCACTCCACTTAAATTAATTCTAATAATAAAAACTGATTTTTAAAAAATATGTTGTTATTTAACAAACAAACAAAAAAAAAAGATCTAATCGTCGATATGGTGAAGCTTTCTTTACGGAGATGTTTAACATTCACGGAAGGAGTCTCCGGTATAATCACCAGGTAAAATCCTTCCATCTTTTTCCACCGTGGAGAACGTATTCAGGAAAGCGGATGTAGCCTTTTGAGAGGCTGATGAGGGAACGACAGCTGTTTACAGCTGCTAATACAGCTGCTAAACAGGAACCAACTAACATTAAACGTAATTACAAACTGATAAGATGTGTCATTCTTTAATAAACAACAAAAAAAAAAATGTAGTGATTAGATCAAATTACTGTGGTAGAAGATGAATATTGGAAAATCTTATTGGAAAATACTCAATTTCCACACCATTACACCCGTCAGTGATTATTTTCCTGTAACAGCAGCTCTGTTATGTAAAAACCTGTAACTAACACTTTAATAATAAACGACTTAAGATGACAGACATAACAGAAATTCTGAATGTTTTAGATCTAGGTCTCATCAGACGCAAACTACTACGCAGATAATATCATGTATCAATATATCAATATACCATAAATTCTTGGGTCCCTGCAAGAACCATTTATATAGCATCATGTTTAAATTTACAAATATTTCTGAAATTTGGGGAAAAAAAAAAAAGACTTAAAAGGGTTTGCATAAATGTTTATTCATAAAATGTAACTACCCTTAAACTTCCAACTCTCAGTAAGGAAGCATATTGAACTGTCTTCGTTGTGGTAATCACACACATGCTACAGAACCGATAGATACATAGAGACAAAGCTGAAAATGCTTGAGTATTCCTTTAGTCCTCTTTCCCTTGTTTTTCCCTCATTCGCACTTGCTCTGTCCTGCTTTCCTTCTCCCGCTGTGTGAGACTGAGATGAGCTAATGAGATGACCTTCACCTCTGTTGGCTAGTGACACACACACACACACACACACACACACACACACACACTAGTCTGAAATGTGAAAAGGTCAGACATTACTTTCTGGTATCTTTCCGGTTTGTATAAACATGCATATGGCACGGAATTTTACTGGACCTTAGAGCTACGCGAAAACAGTTAAAATGTATTTTGTTCAAGCAATATTTGAAATCAAAAGTATTTATCACAGTGATTCGGAATGAGAATTCAGGAACAACATAGATATAGCAAGTGATCATTTTAAAGAAAACAAGCCTTTTCCTTCCCATTTCATATACACGAAAGCAAGCAAGCAAGAAAGAAAGAAAGAAAGGGGAAGTATGGAATGGAGTGAGATGCAGACAGGAAAAGAGAGAGAAAAAGCGGAAGAGGTGGAAGTGAGCAGAAGGAAGGAAATAAAACGGATGAAGGAAGCAAGATGAAGAATAGAGAACAAATCTATGAAGGAAGGAAGGAGGGAAAAAGAGACAAGATGGTGAAAGAAAGAAAGAAAAATCTATGAAGAAAGAAAGAAAGAAAGAAAGAAAGAAAGCAGAAAGGATGGAAATTAAGCTGATGAAGGAAGAAAGGTGAAGGACAATAAACAACAGAAGGAAGGAAGGAAGGAAGAGGGATAGACTAAATGGAAAAAGAAAGAAAGAAAGAAAGAAAGGATGGAAATTGAGAAAAGGAAATAAAGCTGATGAAGGAAGAAAGGTGAAGGACAATAAACAACAGAAGGAAAGAAGGAAGGAAGAGGGATAGACTAAATGAAGAAAGAAAGAAAGAAAATATCCATACAGACAGTAATATGAATAGGGAGCTCAGTCATTAATGCATCACAGTAATTTAATGAACTTAATGAATTTTACTTCATGCTGTGTAAAATGTAAAAATCAGGTCAGTAACTTCTCTGTTGCAGGAGGAGGAGGATGAATTCAGAGGATGTCATTTATATCAGAACAGAGTTTCATTCACACAATTATTACTTATAACTTTATTAATCATTTACATGCACAGAGTTTGATCTCTCCTGTTCCTATCTGAATTTTGTACGTGTCCACGACTCCTCACGCTACTTCTGGATCTGCATTTGCTTAAACTTGGAAACAGTACAGAGGCTGTTTTACTTTTATACTTACATTATAACATCCATCAACCGTCACTCATTATAGATAATAAATAAGTGTTGGAAATAAATGAAGACATAACAACCATGTGCGATCCAACCACTTAAACACTCTGGATTTGAGAGTAAGATCTGTCTCAAGGGATTTGATAGTGGCCTGGATTTCCACGCATGTCTCAAATGTGTCTCCAAGGACCACTTGTAATCACGTTCAGTCAGTATCAAGGTTGCCAAATCTGCCAAAAGCAACCCAAACTGCTAGTCAATACCAAACAAATCTCAACATGTTTACATTTTTCCATTAGATGTCATTTCCTAATTAAACTGTCAGATTTTTAACTATAAATAAAAGCTATAGCCTTGTACTTACAGTATACTGCTACTTATACTACTGTCTTCTTTCAAAAGTAACATTATACAGCATTTCTTTATCTTTCCTCAAATTTCTCGCCCCAATTTTGATCAGCTGCCAATCAAACAACAGCTACCAGCTGGGAAGGGTGAAGGCTAACACATGCTTCCTTTGAGACACATGAAGCCAGCCAACCGCATGCTGCATCACAGGGCAGCATAACACACTCAGAGAAAAGCGCTATCTGCCCTCTTCCACATAGATGAGCTCACAGACACACAAGATTAGCTATTGTCGCTGTGATTGACATGGGAGAATGAGTGTGTCATCCCTCCTACTCAGAGGACACAAATGGCTGTGGTATCATCGGGATTTGAAATCGTGATCTCACAACAACAGGACGGACACTTTTTTTTTTTTTTTTTTTTATTACACCACCCAGATAAACCTAAGTACTAAAATTCTCATTGTTACAGATACAATACATGGCCAAAAGTAAGTGGAAACCTGACCAATCACTTTGAACATCACATGTTGAACATCCCATTCCAGATTTAGCCCCCTTTTGCGGTTGTAATAACCTCCACTCTTCTGGGAAGGCTTTCCACTAGATTTTGGAGCATGGCTGTGGGGGGTTTTGCTCATTCAGGCACAAGAGAATTAGTGAGGTCAGGTGATGTCAAGTGAGGAGGCCTGGTGAGCGGTTGGCGTTCCAATTCATCCTAAAGGTGCTCAGTGAGGTTGAAGTCAGGGCTCTGTGCAGCACACTTCCACTACAACCTTGGCAAACCATGTCTTTATAAACCTCACTGTGTGCACATGGGCTCTGTCATGCTGAAACAGGTTTTGGCCCCTTAGTTCCAGCAAAGGTAAATCTTAATGCTACAGCATACAAAGACATTCTAGAAAATTCTTTGCTTCCAAGTTTGTGGCAACATTCTGGGGAAGGCCAACATATTGCGGTCTTGGTCAGATGTCCACAAACTTTTGGCCATAACAAGGATCACATATATGGGAGGAGACCGTGTATAGCTGGTGTGCAGGATTTAATATACAGATAAATTAATAAATATAATGTTTGCAAAAATGCCCAAGACATGGACAAAATAAAATCATAAAATCCAGCAGACAAGAAAATTATGTGTATCAGCAGCATAGCTGGTGGTTCAAAAGTCTGTCTGAAAACTGCAAACCTGACGGCGACTCTTTCATTTAAAAAAAAAAAAAAAAACACAACAGCCCAAATTTTCTTTTTATAACCAAAATCTAAGAGTGACATGTAGCGATTCTAGGTCATCCTTTAATGTTCAAATGTTTTACGATACCTTTTTTATCAAAAGCACTTCCTTTGACATGTAAACACTGTTTTTGTCCCTCACTTTAATGAAGTGCCTGCATTTCCGTTCCTTTGTGTTGCTGAGCTCTTGTGCGTGTGTTTCATTTCTGCTGTTTTTCAAGGGCCTGATTCATAATTAAATAGTGCACTACAGAGTGAAGGTTATTCAGTAAGCAGTCTTTGATATATTAGTGTGCAATCAGAGAGATACAGTCCATATTTAATAAAAAGAGAGCGAGACAGGGTGGACCGCACCTTTGAAATGCATTTATAAATGACAAAATATTCTAGAGTGGGCTAAAAAAATTCTGAGCAGAATGACTCTTTTTAAAAAAAGAAAAAGCCTAAACATTAAAACACTGAATTAATATTATATCAAGTGGCATGCCCTATAAGCAGTAAAATGTTTTTTATTAAGGATGCATCAGTACAGATACTAGGACACACATTTACTCATATTCATAAAAATGCTCTGATACTCACAGCTGATATCATGCAATACTATATGACTCAGGTCTTGTGTATTTTGATGCTCTAATAAACAGATGCCAAGAAATGACAGCAATCTGGACATATTATATCACATGAATGGAGCCAATCAAAGCAATGCAGACTTCAAACAATGCTCTGTGAAAACAAAGCTTACAGCTTTAAAACAGTATCTTCAATAGAGAGCACGGGGATGGCCAAAATGAGTGCACAGAGTAGTATCTGCAAGCATCATCATTATTAGTGAGTGTATGCTGCCGTAAATTGCGTGCACACAAAGGTATATCCCAGCATAATGCAGTGAAGTGAGTGTGCAGAGAAACTATCAGGCATGAGAGCACTTCACCTCTGCGAGCACTGAGCCCTGAGATACCCTCACTTCTTTTCCACAAGCTCGACAGGATCTACACTTTGCTCAAGGTTTAAGGTGCAATTCACTACACCTTGTGCTCATTTTTAACGACCATGCTTGCTGATACTGCTCAACGTGCTCAAGTCAGCCATCCACACGCTCTCTATTACAGATACTTAAAATGCCATAGCATGTTAGACACAAAACTCAAGAGAGCAGCACATTGCAGCAGCTAACATAAAAAGAGCTAAATAAAATGTTTGATTAATGCTAAGCATGTTATACATTTCAGTATCACAGTCGGTATACAAATACCAAATACATGTACTCATATTTTGGGGGGCGGGGAGTATTACTTTTAGAAAAAGTATTATTACAAACAATCTTGTAAGCAAATATCTTATTTATTGGGAAAAATGTTCAGTGTTGGAGCTGCACGCTGCGTCTTGAACATCTCGCACTTTGGCCTTTTACAATTATAAAACATCCAGTGAGCGGCAGTTCTGTGGGCAGAAACATCTTTTTGATGAGAGAAGTCAGAGGAGAATGGCCAGACTGGTTCGAGCTAACTGGAAGGCTACGGTAACTCAAATAACCACTCTTTACAGCCGTGTTGAACAGAAAGGCATCTCAGAATGTGCAGGAACACCAAATCAGGTTCTACTCCTGTCAGGAATCTGAGGCTACAGTGGGCACAGGCTCACCGAAACTGAACAGTTGAAGACTGGGGGGGAAAAAAAAAAAAAAAAAATTGCCTGGTCTGATGAATCTTGAGTACTGCAGATGGTAGGGTCAAAACATTTGGTGTCACCAACATGAATCCATGGACCCAACCAGCCTTGTGTTCACAGCTCAGGCTGGTGGTGGTTGTGTAATGGTGTGGGGAATGTTTTCTTGGCACACACTGTTAATACCTACTTGTCTATTTAGTGTTTGGTACAGTAAAAAGCATCTGCTTCTGTCAGTAAACATTTTCCTTGTGAAATAAAGAATTAATTTAATACTGTGTATGAAAAATTTATACCATGAAATATCTGAAACTATATTGATATACATTTGTTCCATAATACCCACTACTATTTGAATGATTCTTTTTTCCTGAGCCATTTTTTTCTGTTTCTCTACACACCTCTCTATAGGACCCAGTAGTTACCTACTATAACACACATTTCCTATCGTCATTGAAAGGTCCTGTTCTCCGCATTAAAACAAGAGGCCTAAATTCACTCCATCCAAACTAACACCCATGCATTTTGTGTGTTTTTCTCCTCCACACTCCAGAGCCACTTCATTTAAATGCTAAGTAGTTTTTTGCACTGTAACAAATTGTTTATCTGCACACATACCCCAACAGCTAAAAAAAAAAAATCACTGTCTCTAGGGAGCATGTAGGGCACACTAACCTTTAGCGAGGAACATTAGTTAAAATGTCAAAAATGAGGCAGGAGCTGCACATGCACACAGGGACGTTACAAAAATAGCAGAGAAATAATGTCAAAACGCAAATGTAGGTCATTATTGGGGTTTCTCAGTGTTTGGCTGCAACAGCATGCAAACATGTCCTTGTTTTAAGGAAAGGACATTCGTTGACCTTTCTCCCAATGCAAAAGCAGCAGAACCTTCCAGAAAACTGGAGCTGTGCTTTTTTTCATCCACTGCCAGGCCAGGATCATACCTGTGGTTTTTAATACCTGTTCAAAATCAGCACCAGCACAAACTATCAGTACTCTGGAGCAATTCTTAGACTTAATAATATCGACATGATCAACATCGTGATGATGTCACTGCACTGTACCAATCATGAGGTCACTCTAAGTGCTGGAAAATAAGTTCAAGCTGCTGGAAAATAAACTATATTCATGAGCCGAGTTCCATCAGCTCCCCAGCTGTGGCTACAAACAGAAATGCAAATCAGATTATCTTACAGAGCAATTTTTTCATTATGGCTTCACACAGCAACATTTAACTAGAGTCCATGCTTTTCTGAATTGGGTCTGGCAATGCCCCAGGGCAGAATCACACTAAGCTCCTATTGAGCATCGACTTCTGAGAGTCCAAATCGCTCTGACAGCATTATGGATTTTCAAGAAGCTGTTAACTTAGTGAGGAGATCAGGTGCTTAACGAACTGCAATTAACAAACAACTGCAAAGCTCCCATACACCCAACTCCCACACTCAAGCTTCATATAATCTTACTTGCATAGAAAGAAAAAAAAAAAAAAAAGACAGTTCCTTATGCATACAGAATATGTATATACTCTATATAGCTAAAGGTTTGTGGACACCACCATCACACCCATATGTGGGTCTTCCCCGATCTGTTCTCACAAAGTTCTAAGCATACAATTGTCAAGAATGTCTTTGTATGCTGTAGCATTAAGATTTCCCTTCGCTGAAAATAAGCCTGTTCCAGCATGACAATGCCCCTGTCCATGAAGACATGGTTTGCCAAGGTTGTAGTGGAAGAACTCAAGTGTCCTGCACAGAACCCTGACCTCAACCTCACTGAACCTTGTTTAGGATGAACTGGAATGCCAACTGCTCATCGTGCCTCCTCAACTTGAGATCAGTGCTTGATCTCACTAATGTTCTTGTGGTTGAATGTGCACAAATCCACAAAGCCTCGCTCCAGATTCTAGTGGAAAGCCTTACCAGAAGAGTGGAGGCTACAGGAGCAACCAGGACCAGCTCCATATTAATGCCTATGGTTTTGGAATGGGCAGATATGGGGGGTGATGGTCAGGTGTCCATATATTTTTGGCCAGTGAGGTTATGTGACACAGGCAGACTCAATCATTCAAAAAATTCTGTGACTTCTGATGGCAACTGGTTGCACAAGAACTAATTTAGGGGTTTTCACAGCAATGGGGATAATACATGCAATCACAAGATTAATTTTTTTTATTAGTATGTTCATTTCAAATCTTTGCAAGGCACTAGATAGATAGACAGATAAAGATAGATAGATAGATAGATAGATAGATAGATAGATAGATAGATAGATAGATAGATAGATAGCAGTGTCTAAAGTGATACCTATTTAAAACTTTTTTTTTTATTTATTTTTTTTTTTTACAATAATTCCAAAACTATACAATAATTCCAAAAATTTTAACATCCGAGTTGATGTTAAAATTTTGGACTGCGATAATGCTCTTTTGCTGGCAGTTTGTTGGCAAATCTATATATCCTAATGCATATTTTGTATTGTATAAATATCTTCAAGTATCATGGTACTGATATGGTACTGGTATGTTTGGAACTATGGAAACAGGGTTGGAAACTTTGGTCGAAAGTGCACATTAAATGCCAGTGATACTTGTGCATTAATGCATTAGGTAAAGAAAAAGAGAAGAGCAGAAGAGCAGCTGTTCTTCAGGTGACTGAGAATGTCAAAACAGGACGTGATCAGACTGTCAGCAAGAACAGCCTGTCCACAACCACACTGAGGGATATTATAGCAGAGTTGCAGTGCATAAACCCCTCATTACAGAGACGAATGCACATTTGAGAGTTCAGTGGTGCAAAAACCGCAGGAACTGGTCTACAGAGAGAAAAAAAGTGATAGGGTCAGATGAGTCAGCTTTCGCCATATTCTCAACAAGTGTGTCAGTGCATGTGTGGTGCTCATCACCAGAACGGTGCAGGCCTGAAGGGAACGGTGCAGATCTGCTGTGTAGGGAAATTCTGACTGATCACCCTGGTCCTATAATGAAACGTTTTCGATCCTGATGGGAGTGGTCTCTTCCAGGATGACTCCGCCCTCATCGACAGGGCATGTGGAGTCAATGAATGGATTAATGAGCGTGAAAATGATGTAAATTATATGTCATGGCCTTCACAGTCTCCAGATCTCAACCCAAATGAACACCAATGAGAGATTTTGGAGTGACATGTCAGTCAGCGCTCACCAACACCATCATCAAAACATCAGCTGAGGGAAAATCTTTTGGAAGAATGGTGTTCATCGTTATAGTACAGTTCCAGAGACGCGTATAATCTGTGTCGAGGTGCACTGAAGCTGTTCTGGGGGCTCATTGTGGCCCAACATCTTTCTAAGACACTTTCACATATACAGAGAGAGAGAGAGAGAGAGAGAGAGAGAGAGAGAGAGAGAGAGAGAGAGACTAAAGGGGACAAGTGAAAGAGATATGAGGGAGATAAAGCAATAGAGGAAAGACCAAGAGGCAGAGGGACAGGGGAATGAGAGAGACAGTAAGAGCTTGGCAGGGTTTAAAACACTCCACAAGACAGAGAATGAGAGGAAACAAGATCAGAGGGGGAAAAATACAGAAAGAAGGATAGAGAAATAGAAGTACAAACAGAATAAGAAAGAAAACAATAGAAGGATACAGACAAAGAGCAAGAGGGTGTGAGAAAACTAGAAAATGAGAGCTTAGAGAAAGAAACAGACAAAAAAAGTATGGGGTAGAGTGAGAGAAGGAACAAGAACCACCACCTTCCAACATGTTATTTATTTATATGAACCTCTGCGTGTCTATAATTCAGTTTCTGATGATTTGAAACTGATACACTGTACAGCCTACTTTTGTTCTGCTGAATATTGCAAAAAAAAGTGCTAAGACTTAACATAAACCCAGTTGTCTGCTAATGCTAGCTCTCTCTCATTCATATAGACACACACACAGACACACACTACAACCACTCTTTAAATTAAATGGTGACGCAAGAACTTGTTCGACATTTCATGACACAATAGAAAGTTTCTCATCCTTCAGTTTTCCTACATGAAGTAAATGCATCATCGATGTCCGAAACTAAGATGATCAATTCAGCAGATCATTAGTAATTCCGACCGCAATTCAAATCAATGTGCTGTATGTAGTACGTCCATTATCGTTTCTATACTAACAACTTGCTTGGAAGTTGCACGTACCGTAAATCACCAGTATCAGTGCTTTGTAACAGTCCGAGGTAAAGCTGTTCCTCAAAGATTTTCAGGACGGAGGGCTTTGCAGTTAACAGGATATATTTTTTTTGTCTGATTAACTTCAATAGAGAGAAAAATGAGAGGATGGTGAGGGAACGACTGTTTAGAGCTATAAACAGAAAAGCGTACAACGTGGTTCTTAGCTGTGGAGTAACACACTCCTGTGATTAGAAAATAGTCAACTTCAGGGTGGTAAGGGTAACTCTGGGCCGTTTCACATCACCTCGTCATCGACTATTTTCCTGTAACAGAATTCCCTGTCGTGTTTTATTACTTAACTTATTTAGAATGGACATTTTGATTATAATTCATCTAATCACTAAGTATAGCCTAATATTAGAAGCTTCCTTCTGATAACTTGGCGCTAACTCACTTTTACTGCTGAGAAACAATAAGCCAAAAATAATATAACCAGCAAGACCGCATATCAATATAAGCTACTCTATCAAAATAACGCTAAACATGAGCAGTTAAACTGCCCACTGTTCTTCAGAAAAATCCTCCAGGTCCTGCACATTCTTTGGTTTTCCAACATCTGCATATTTGACCCCTTTCCAACAGCAGCTATATGATGTTGAGATCCATCTTTTCATGATGAGGACACCTGAGGGACTCATGCACAACTATTATAAAGGGTGCAAACATTCACTGATGCTCAAAAAGGAACACGATACATTAAGAGCCGGGGGGTGTAAACTTTTGAACAGGATGATCAGTGAAAATAATTTTGTTTAAAAGATCTTTTTTTTCCCCATTTAGTACTGCCTTTCAGAAGCCACATAATATATTTACATGTTTCCCAGAAAACAAAATAATTTACACCGTTCATCCTGTTCAAAAGTTTACACCCCCCTGGCTCTTAATGTATCATGTTGCTTTCTTGAGCATCAGTGAATGTTTTTGCCTTTTATAATAGTTGTGTATGAGTCCCTCAGTTGTCCTCAGTGTGAAAAGATGGATCTCAACATCATATAGGCACTGTTAGAAAGGGGTCAAATATGCAGAAGATGCTAGAAAAGCAAAGAATGTGCAGGACCTGGAGGATTTTTCTGAAGAACAGTGGGCAGTTTAACTGCTCAGGACAAACAAGGGACTCATGAGCAACTATCACAAAACATAAAAACAGTCGCTGATCATCCAGGTAACACACAGTATTAGGAATCAAGTGTATGTAAACTTTTGAACTGGTTCCTTTGTGTAAATTCAGTTATTATTGTGTCTTGTGGACTATATGTAAACATCTGCTTTGTGAAATAGCTTATTCAGTGCAGTACTAAATAAAAAACAAAATGCTATTTTTATGATCCCTCTTGATTTTTTTGCAGATTCAGTTCAGTTGACTCTTGGCTTCTATTTAAATTTTTTGTTTACTCTTAAAAACCAGCAATTTGCTCCCTGTTGTCCCAAATGGTCAGAGCAACACAGCTGCCATTTGTAATTTGCATAAAGTTGAAACTTTTTTTTTAACCACTCGCTATCCCACAATCCCTCACTCCCTTATTCACAGGTCTCTATTAAAAATGAACAGGCATCAAAATTGCTCAAACGTCTCAGTGACAGAAACGGGATTTTTTTAAACATGCGTCATGTTCATTAGTGAAACTGAGCCGAGGATATATTCATGCGTCATGTTTTTTTTCCCTCGCCCTGACATCTTTATTATATAGCTATGCAGACTATAAATGTCTTCTATGCATCCATCTGTGGCATGAATATAGAGCATCCTCTTTTACAGCAGAGTAATGAAATGGACATCGAATGTGGGTCAGGCTGGAGAAAGCTGCATAAAGCTGGATTAACATGACTAAGCTGAGTTTAGCCTCCGTAGATATCTGATACATTAAGATTTGGGCTATTTCAGTGGATTAAAATGAGTTAATGTGATTGCGACTGAATTCGAAAATATTGAATTGTTCGGACACAAGAGACATGCACGATTAGAGCTACATTTGTAAACAAGCTTTTTATGTGTTTTGAGATTTCCTGCAGCAAGAGCTTCGAGCTCTTCTTACATGCAACTATACCTGATCATGCAATAAATAATTAACACTAAGGCTGGACAATATGATGATATGATATTGATGTTATGATATAATAGCATCATGAGGCACGTTTCTATGGATGTCAGTGCTTTTAAAACTCCTTTGTTACTCACTGGCTACGTTTACATACACATCGATATTCCTATATTAATCAGAATTTGGCAATATCCTAATTAGTACTGGGTCATGTAAACGCCGCAATCCGATTGCCTGATTCAGATTAAGAGGATATTCTGGGGAAATTCCGATTCCCGTCCCTGGAATATGCCCGTTTTAATCGGAAATTTGTTGGAGTGTAAAAGTGTGTGCGCTGAGCTGAAACTGCTCATTCAACTTCACCTGTTAAGAATATCAGAACTTATGTATTATATGCATAAATATATAAATATAAATCAATAAAGTATGCACATATTTCAATTAGGGATCCACATAAACAGACAAACAAATGAGGAAAGGAGAGGAAAGGAAAGTTATAGAGATAAGAAATAAAGAAAGAAATGAAGAGAGTATTAAAAGGAAGGAAGGAGGGATGGAAGGAAGAACATGGGGAAAGAAAGAAAAAGACAAACGAATAATGGACAAACGGAAGAAATAAAAGACAGAAATTAGATGGAGAGGGTATTTAAGAAAGGAAAGGGAAAGAAGAAGGAAAGGAAGAAGGAAAGACAAATGGGAAAGTGATGGTGATAAAAGAAAATAAAAAGAAAGAAATGAAGCGAGATGGGGCAGGTATTAAAAAGAAGAAAGGAAGGAAGGACAAATTGGTAGACATGGAGAAATAAAGAAAGAGGATCTAGGTTATGTCGTCTGTGTTGTGTTGTGTTGGTCAGTCTGATCCAACACTAATCACAGCATTTCAGCTCAGTATTGCCCCGATGTTGATACTCTGTATCAGATTGGTACATACCTAGCAACGACACACACACACACACACACACACACATACACACACACACACGTAATGATTCATATCCAAAGCTGAATATCCTCTTAATATCTTCTTAAAAGTATAAAATACACACACACACACACACACACACACACACACACAGGAAGACAGATTAGATCAGAATCAGGATTTAATACAAAACAAGTGACAAAGTGAGCAGAGTAATAAGTACAAGTTTGGATACAAAGAGAATAAACAGTAAGAAGCTGGGAGGCTTTAATAACAAGCTGCTGTGCCAGGGACAGAGCTGTGTTGGGTAAAAGCTGTCCCACTTTCCCATCAGCACCATTCAACTAAAACATATAGCAAACCCACAGCTGGACGCGGCATAAACACGCTGCTCTAAACGACTTTACGTTGCTACTTTGTTTCTCTTCGAAGTGGATGAAATGGTCGTGCATGTGAAAAAGCCAGGCTCGAGCAGCTGAGGGTTTTATTTCAGCCTCTGCAGGAACATTTCAAGCCTTTCACATCCAGATGCTGCCAGCAAGAGGAGTGACAGAAACCCCACACTTACCCCCAGCTTCTTACTCCTGATCCTCACATAGCCCTGCTTCACTATGTCGTTGAAGTTGGAAGCCATTGAAAGATATGATTCTGATTTTTATTCCGCTGTTTCGCTCTTTCAGTCTGTGAGAAGTGAGAGCAGCATCCAGCCCCTCAGACAGCCGGCTCGGCCTGTACCACCTCCACACTCAGAGGGGGGGTTCAGGTTACAGTCAACTGATTTCATCCAGCACCCCCTGCCCTGGACCGTGCCATTACATCAGACGTGGAGAGCTAATAATAATAATAATAATAATAATAATAATAATAATAATAATAATAATAATAATAGGCGAATCTTTAGAAAATGAATGTTAAAAACATAAAAGGTAACAAATAAATATAAAATAAAGAAATAAAATGACATCTACCAGCCCAACTGAAGCTTGAATTACAGGAAAACTATTTGTGATATGATTTAAATTTAATACAAATGGAAATGTTTAAAGAACAAAACAAATGTATTGATTTCCAATAATAATATTATTATTATTATTATTATTATTATTATTATTATTATTATTAAGACATTATATGTACAAACATAAAATGGAACAACTAAATATTTGGCACATTCAGAAATTAATAAATTCAAATTCTTCCAAATCCATCAACTCATTCCTTTGTAAATTAATTTAAAAAAAAAAGTATTTGACTAACTTAGTTACTTTAGAATAACAATACTACTACTACTACTACTACTACTACTACTACTACTACTACTACTACTAGTTATCATTGTTGTTGTTGTTACGTTGTACTCTACTGTAGCTTTGTTTTGCTTGTTTTGTCTCCCCTTCTTCATATTCTTCTTCTACTTCAACTATTCTCCAGAAGAAAGAAAGAAAGAAAAAGAAAGAAAGAAAGAAATCAGTGAAATGAGGAAAAAAGAAAGTAAAAACATGCACAGGAATGGAAGGAATGGAATGGAAGAAGGAAATGGAAAAGGAAAGAAAAAAAGACAGACACATTATATATATGACTTACAGCAGCAGTAGCTGTCTGTCTCACAGTGAGCAGGTTTGGAGGCTAAATGCACATCAACATTTTCATAAACTGTCATTTGAATATAACTGCAGCATGACATACAGCTGTGTGTGTGTGTGTGTGTGTGTGTGTGTGTGTGTGTGTGTGTGTGTGTGTGTACACACACCATCAGCTTGTTCGCCTGTTCTTCAATCAACTATTAAATAAACAGAAGACAGAAACATGAATTCATCATTTTCGCTCTGACAGGATGAGGACAAGGGACTTATAAGCTTGTGTTTGATGAGGATTTAGAAGATAAAATGATGTTGACAGCAGCTCAAAATGACAAACAGAATTTTATGAGATTTTCAACATTTCAACATATACGCTATATTGCCAAAAGTTTTGGGACATCTGCCTTTACATGCACATGAACTTTAATGACATCCCATTCTTAATCCGTAGGGTTTAATATGGAGTTGGCCCACCCTTTGCAGCTATAACAGCTTCAACTCTTCTGGGAAGGCTTTCCACAAGGTTTAGGAGTGTGTTTACAGGAATTTATGACCATTCTTCTAGAAGCGCATTGGTGAGGTCACACACTGATGTTGGTCGAGAAGGCCTGGCTCTCAGTCTCCGCTCTAATTCATCCCAAAGGTGTTCTATCGGGTTGAGGTCAGGACTCTGTGCAGGTCAGTCAAGTTCATCCACACCAGACTCTGTCATCCTTGTCTTTATGGACCTTGCTTTGTGCACTGGTGCACAGTCATGTTGGAACAGGAAGGGGCCCGCTCCAAACTGTTCCCACAAAGTTGGGAGTATGAAATTGTGCAAAATGGTTTGGTATGCTGAAGCATTAAGAGTTCCTTTCACTGGAACTAAGGGGCCAAGACCAACTCCTGAAAAACACCCCCACACCATAATCCCCCCTCCACCAAACTTTACACTTGGCACAATGCAGTCAGGCAAGTACCGTTCTCCTGGCAACCGCCAAACCCAGTCTCGTCCATCAGACTGCCAAACAGAGAAGCGTGATTCATCACTCCAGAGAACATGTCTCCACTGCTCTAGAGTCCAGTGGCGGCGTGCTTTACACCACTGCATCCGACGCTTTGCATTGCACTTGGTGATGTAACACTTGGATGAAGTTGCTCGGCCATGGAAACCCATTCCATGAAGCTCTACGCACTGTTCTTGAGCTAATCTGAAGGCCACACAAAGTTTGTAGCTATCGACTCTGCAGAAAGTTGGCAACTTCTGCGCACTGTGTGCCTCAGCATGCGCTGTGATTTTACGTGGCCTATCACTTCGTGGCTGAGTTGCTGTTGTTCCCAATTGCTTCCACTTTGTTATAATACCACTAACAGTTGACCGTGGAATATTTAGTAGTGAGGGTATCACGGTACCACGCTTGAATTCACTGAGCTCCTGAGAGCGACCCATTCTTTCACAAATGTTTGTAGAAGCAGTCTGCATGCCTAGGTGCTTGATTTTATATACCTGTGGCCATGGAAGTGATTGGAACACCTGAATTCAATGATTTGGAGGGGTGTCCCAAAACTTTTGGCAATTGTGTGCGTGCGCTACATTAAAATCATTCTGCTTTTAGTTAAAATGTAAAAATGGCTCCTTAAAATCCAGTAATCGTCTGAAGGCTGCTGAATGTCCTGAAAGTCAATTACAATAAATAGAGCACTTGTATTTTATGTATTACTGAAATATTTTGGGAGTCACAGCAAGCAGATTCTTGGAAATGAAGTGAAATCCATAACATGATGCTATAACTTAGTACTAGAGTCACACAGTAATTTATTTTGCTGTAACATTAGTTAATAATTCATTAGTGTACTGAGCAGATTTAGTTTATTTAGCAGTTTACTTGATCAATAATTAGTAGTTTATATTCTTATTATATTCCTTCCTTTCTTCCTTCATTCCTGGCCATTTAATTTTCCATCGCCTGCAATTCCTTTGTTCCACCACTTCCATTTCCTTCCTTCCTTCTTTGCCCTGTCCATTTTCCCATCATTTCCTTCCTTCCTTCGCCCATCCAATTTGCACCACTCCCATTTCCTTCATTCTTTCCTTCCTTCCTTCCTTCCGTCCTTCCTGGTCCTGTCCATTTTTCCATCACTTCCATTTTCTGAGTTATCTAGTTCAAACTCAGTCGTCTGTTAGGTAGAAATTATTAGCTTAACTAGACAGGACAAGAGCTGTTAATTAAAAAAAAAAAAAATTATTAAATCTTTAATTTTAATTTTTAACTTTAACTTATTTTATTATTTTAAATTAAAACTAAATAAATTTAAAATGTATTAATTTAAAATTTAATAAAAAAAAATAAATAAAAAGACGTTATTTCTCAGTTCATTGGAATTCAGGAGATTAATAAGCTATTTATTTATTCATTCATCAATTCAACTTAATTAACAATTAATAGCACTCACTGACTGCTGCTACAGGGTTCAGAGAAACAAATATACACAATTTTCCCATTAACCAAAATGCTAAAAACTGCCCAGGTGCTATGAGGCTAATGTAGCTGAAAGGTAATGTCACACAGCCCAAATCGTTTCCATAAATATCTGCTTTAAATTAGTCAGTCAGTCAGTCAGTCAGTAATGTCACACAGATTTGCTGATGTGGTTTAGCATACAGGGGGACTTGCTGTAACCTATAAACATAAACAAATCTATAAGCATGATAATTGTCAATACATGATATTACAGTTAAGTCACTTTTTTTTTTCTTAGTGCAAATGGGCAATAGACACCATCGTTAGAATTCACAACAGACACAGAGTTGGATAAAATATTTTATATATAAAGATATTTTACAGGGTACATGTCACGAATAAAACTGGAAACTGGGTGTATTTCTCTTCTCTCACTGATATGAGGGATTGTCATGTTAAAGATGCAATGCATATACATTAGTAAACCAGGTGGAGGGAATGACACTTCACAGGACATTGTGTTTTTCGTGTAGATTAATTAATATTCCTTTGTTCTAGCAAGGGGGGAAAAAATGGTTTTATGCCTTCCTTGCTTCCTTTGCTTTTGTTTCGAGCCTCTGATATTTTAATCCAGTCAGAGAGCAGAGCAGAACTCATAAAGCACAATTCATCAGCTTGTACAGAGGAACACAAACACAATTTCACATGAACAACAGTGAGCTCAAAAGGATGCAAATGTTATGCAGATTAAAGGAGTAGCATGATACACAACAGAAAGATTTTAAATAAGAGAACAGAAATTGTGTTTATTTTATTTTTTTCACAATACGTGCATGCAATATTCAGTGAAAGAAGAAAGCTTTTGCTAAATAAACACTATTATTATTATTATTATTATTATTATTATTATTATTATTAATATTAATAAAGGAATTTTTGCTATTACATATAGAATTTATTATGTAGTAATGAGATTTGACAGTTATGCTGTGAGATGTGAAGGCCATCAGAATCAACATTTATTCATGTACACAGTCCAGACTCCAGTTAAACACCTTACACAGGGCTGAAGTTGCCAGATTTCCAGCCCAATGCACAATATGCATGCAATGCAGGCCAAATATTCTTGCCAAAGCTTTACAAAATAAGTCTTAAAACATAAAAGGTAACAATTAAATGTAAAAAAGTAAATAAATGATATTTACCAACTCAACTGTAGCGCAAATAAAAGGGAAACCGTATGTCTGATGCAATTTGATACAATATAAAGGAAGCATTTCAAGTACAGAATTTAAAATAAAATTCTACGATTGAATAAATTTATTATTATTATTATTATTATTATTATTATTATTATTCCTTTTCTATTTTTGGTCTTTTTGTAAGAACTTTCTCCCATCTTCCTCTATCGTTATCAGTTTGCATGATATTTTTCTCTTCTCTTTCTTCTTTTTTTTTTTTAATTTTACATTTTTTTTAATGTTTGTCTTTTTCTTTTGCTTTGTCTTTTCAATAAGTTAATATATCTTCAGTAATTTCCACAAAGAAAGTAACATCAGAACATCATGGGAAATAAACATCCTGTCATCCTGCACAGTACATTCAGATACAACACTCACATCTGGACTTACATCTGGACAGGATTGAGGCTAAATACTGTATGTTACATTAAATCTAACCAACCCCTTACGGACCATTTTTATTATGTCTTTTGTCTAACATGTTTAAATACATGTTAGCTGCTGTATTTTGTTATAATCAATAGTACATTGTGGAATGAATCCATCTATCAGGCCTGTGTGGTGCATGTCACAACCAAAGACCAGCCTATAGAGGGCGACATTGTGCTAAATTTATTTATAAACAAACATGGCTTTACATTTAGTGAAAGGGATTTGAATAAAGAATCTCTTCCTTCATTCATCCTCATTAATTGATTTATATTAGTCAGAGTTTCGGTGAATCCAGGTCCTTTCCCAGGAACACTGGGGGCAAGGCCAAATACACCACCATTACACTACTACTACTACTCAATACACAGTATACTGTACATTTTAATCAGTATATGTACATTTAAGGACAACTGACTAAGCCAGAAAGAAAAAGAAGACAACAGTACAGATGTACGTGGCACCAGGGACGGCTAGCAGGGCTAAGTAACTCCCCGGCCCCACCCCCTGTCTTTCAGAGATAAAAAGATATCAACATCAGATTGTTTTCTGTCAACAAATGTCCTAAAGTGGATTATTTTGGGGAACCAAGTGCAACTCTATCACCAACAGTCATACAAGATATACACAAAATTGCATGAAGTAGAAGTGAGGCTGGGGCTGATTTCTTTTTAGCCCAGACTGTAGATTCATGCAGTTTCAGGTGACAGAGTGAAACGCCTCCTAGATTTGATATATAATCTGTCCGATATTTTTCAGTATGCTTCACCATGCTTCACCGTCACATCCATAACACGTTTGGCCCACATCATCCTTAATATTCCATCGATGAGATATAATGCATTGTTCAGGCCTAATAGTATCATTGTCAATCTATTGATATACAAGATGTGTGACTCCCATCTAATATGACCAGCTGTCACCGTATGGCACTGAATTTATTTGTGACTGAAAACAAAATTGGAGTATTCTGTACATTACATCTACCAAAGAGATGCAGAAAATTTAAGTGAATTTATTAGAATACAATGCATACGTCATTTCTTAACCAACGAATTTAAATGGAAAGCTGATATAGTCTGTAGCTCATACAGTCTGTTATGTACAACAGTGACACATACATCATTAACTAGATTCCAATAAAATTAAGAATAGCATATTTAAAATACACTGGGACGATGTACATATATTTTAATTATTTGGTAACTACACTACTGTATATGGTCAAAAGTTTGTGGACACCTGACCATCACACCCATATGTGCTATTTGAACATCTCGTTCCAGATTTAGTCCCCCTTTGTTATATTAACCTCCACTCTTCTGGGAAGGCTTTCCACTAGATTTTGGAGTGTGGCTGTGGCAATTTGTGTCCATTCAGTCACAAGAGCATTAGTGAGGTTAGGCGCTAATGTCTGATGTCAGGAGAGGAGGCCTGGTGTGCATTTGCCATTCTAATTCATCCCAAAGGTGTTCAGTGGGGTTGAGGTCAGGGCTATGTGCAGTCCACTTGAGATCTTCCACTCCAACCTTGGCAAACCATGTCTTCATAGACCTCACTTGCATAGGGTCACTGTCATGCTGGAACTGGTTTGGGCCCTTAGTTTCAGTGAAGGGTAATTGTAATGCTACAGCATACAAAGGCATTCTATACAATTGTGTGCTTCCAACATTGTGGCAACAGTTTGGGGAAGAACCACGTGTGTGTGTGATGGTCAGGTGGCCATATAGTGTATATTGCATGATATTTTCTAATATACTGTATATGTTTATTTAAAAGCTCCTTTGCCAGTGTACAACCTGGCCTTAGAGTAAAACAAAGCTTCTCTTTTACGGAGTAGTTTCATTTAATGACTGACGTGAATATGGAGGGAAAAAAAAAAAAAAAAGGAAGGAAAGAAAAAACTGAGCCTTTTCATAAACATTGAAAGGTCAGCAGTTATGGAAGTTGAGATAGACTTCCCATCGTTAGTCTAAATTCTGGACATCTAAAGGGAAAAGCAGCCACTCTAACTTGCTCAGTGTGTGTGTGTGTGTGTGTGTGTGTGTGTGTATATATATATAAGATAAGAGCTGACCTAATAATAATAATAATCTGTTCTTTCTGTTGAGCTCAGGCCCAGATTAAGATCACACAGCACCCTGGGCCCATGTTAATACCCATCTTGGTACCCTATGTTATTCAAACTAAATTTCAGGCACACACGCACAGGTAGATGTATTTTTATATATATATATATATATATATATATATATATATATATATATATATATATATATATATATATATATATATATATATATATATATATATATTATATTATTATATATATATATATATAGGCTACAGGACACCAGTCGAGTTTGGATGTTTGCTTGATTTATTTATGCATTTAGGTGAATTTACTGGCATTGCTCACTACCTTAAAACAAGTATATTAAACACAAATATGAATTAAGAGCAACAAATTTGTGCCATCACCGCTCCTACTGCTGTGTGGCATCCACTCAAAAATGAACATGTCACACTTTTCATCTGAATTGTACAGAACACACAGTGATTCTATTTAGAATATTTCCTCATCCCCCTTGAAATTATTTTCCGGCCACTGCCAACACCTGACATGTTTGAAAAAGTGGGTCAGGTGGCTAAGCCTATCCTGTCCAATAGCAGACTGCAAGCATTAATTTTATTTTATGTTATTTTTTAATTAAAGGCAGTTTGGAAAAGAAGGGCTGACACATTGGTGAGCTGGGGCTATATCCACATTTGGAAAAATATTTTGCAGATTGCCTAAAATTAAACAAAAAACTCATTGTGTGCAGAAAGCAGATCAATGTCAGTATGTAGACACTATGAGGCTCTTCATTTGTGTTCCCTCTCTCATGCTATATTTAGGCTACTTCATACTCATCAATCATGTAGCTGACATGAACTACAGCCAACCAGGAGCCCCCATGAGCTCAGGCCCTAGGGCTTCAGCCCCACGTAGCCCCTATTATAATCCGGGTCTGGCTGAGCTATAAATGTACTCCTGCTGCCTGATGTGATGTTGGTGCCTGATACTGACACAGTTCTGCTGTCATGGCTTGTCTCACCCTCCAGACCTGGCTGATTCATCCTGATTCATGATACTCCTTTCTGCTTGGAGCTTTAGCACTTGGGACTGACTCATTCTGTTGTGTATTGTGCCACATGGATACACTAAAGATTTACACATCCCAAAAACAGCTTGTGCCTAAGCCTCACTCTTGCTTTATGGATAATCCATAAAGTGGATACTGATTTTTTGTAGATTTGTACCTACGAATTGCTGCTGTAATCATAAAACCTCATTCACAATATGCTCATCCTGACCATCCTTTTGACACAAATCAGAAACGTTTGACTTAATAGTTTATAAATGAAGAATATTAATGGTTTATAATCTCAATTTCTAGTGTCAAAAGAGGATCGGTTCCCTTTTTGATCCTGGTTTCTCTCCAAGTTTCTTCCTCATGTCATCTCGGGGAATTTTTCCTTGCCACTGTCACCTCTGTTGTTGCTCATTAGGTATCTGAATATAAATCTTCATCTGAATTTCTTTAGACGTGCCTTGTGACAATGTCTATTATTAAAAGCATTATATAAATAAACTTGAACTGATTTAAAACTGAAAAGGTTTTCTGGTTGCTCTAAGAACATCTTTACATAGCATTTATAACTGTTCCTACAATGTTGCAGAAACACAAGTGCTCCATAATGTTGATTTTTTGTCTAATGCTGAACTAAGAAATAGATTCCATATTGAATGACCCACTCTCAGTTCGCAGCTGATGCTAACTTTAATTACAGTGTATTTTCAGTTGTACTGAGTATTTTATTTGTAATGTACCAACACATCTGAGGAAAATGTTTATATTTCCAACAGTTTTGATATTTTTCCACCTTCTCTGTGCCTTTACAATGTTCATAAAAAGACTTAATGGCTACATGAGATCACTAACCTCAGTCATTAGCTAACTTATTTCCCAGTTGCCTAGCAGCAGTGTAGTCTGAGATGGTCTTAGTCTCAATATCTATTTTTAGTTTTGTATGTATTGTCATTGTCCAATTTGTTCAGCTTTGTTGTGTTTTTTTTTTTATATTAGGAGAGATTAGAGAATAAATGTTCTTCATTTACATTAGATATTGTGCTTATTTCCAATCTTAGCCAACCCTTCACAACCATCTACAGTTTGTTATGAACCATCTACAGTTCGATGATTTAGATTTAACCAGAGCTAACAGAACCTTGCATAAGTATTCACTACCTTTAACTTGTACCCATTTTGTGTTACAACCTGGAACTGAAATTGGCTTAATTGGGACTATGTGTCATGAATCTACACAAAATAACCAATAATATTGAAGTGGGGGAAAAACCATAAATCAGTGACCAGGTAAGGAGGACATTAGTCTGAGAAGCAACCAAGGGGCCAGGAGTAACTCTGAAGTTACTCATAGCTCAGATAGGAAAGCATGATAAGAGAAAATAAATACATGAGTTTGCCACAAGGTGTGTTGAAGACTGAAAATGGTTGAAAATGTTGAAAATGGTTCTCTGGTCTGACAAGTTCATAATTGATCTTTCAGGCATGGACACAAAGGCATCACATTTGGTAGAAACCCAGCATCATCACCTGAGAACACTATACCCATAGTGAAGCATGATGGTGGTAGTATGCTGTGGGGATGCTTTTAAATCAGCAAAGATTGAAAAATTGGTCAGAGTTGAGGTTAAGCTAGAGGGAGGCAAATACGATGTAATCCAAAAAGAAAACCTGTTCCAGTCTGCAAGAGACTTGATATTGTGGCGGAGGTCACCTTCCAAGTGGACATCAACCGCAAGCGCAGTGCCAAAGCTACACTGTAGTGATTCAACCACTCAGTGGTCCAGCCTCTGCCTAGCCAAGGGAGTCCCAGTCATCCAACGTCTTAACCTCCGAGCTACCACTGCTCACTGTACTGCACTATATAACACTGTCCTCTCCCAGCAACACACAACTGTTGTGGTGACCTAAATGTATTGTACTGCATGTGCAGCAGAAGGCATCGCAGTGATTCTCACTCAGGTTAGGAGGAATGTAATATTGTGTTAGTGTTAGTGTAATAGGAATAACATTTGCTTAAGGAAATTTTGGTTGGTTTGACCAGATTATGCATTGGAGCATCATATTCACATAAACCAAGAGGGAAGTGGGGCACCAAATATAAAACGTGGTATCATTTTTTTGTCCGTTTTCTTTTCAGTTTGAAATTAAATTTACTGGTGTATTCACAGATAACACTGAAACTAGCTTGCTAGTTTTTTGCTATGTTTTGTTTCTAGCATGTTGCCTATGCTAAGGACAGCTGCAATGCAATATAGGTCTCTGTGCATGTGTGTGTGCAATTCACTGTCTCCCAATCAAATGGCCAAGTAGTCATTTTAACGTCTAACCAGTTGTTACAGTTCAGTACCGTTCTGGTTGGCTTTATTGACATGAATGGATGTGGCATGGTTTAGGGTTCTCCACTATTAGTGGTGAAGGCCATCAGCACTACAGTGTCATGAAGGTCAGCATTCCAGTGGTGTTCTCAGTGTCCACTTCCCCTTTCACCTACATCACATGAATGTGCACTTGTAGCACTGGAGGGTGTTGTTGGAGACTTACACATACTTCTTTATAGTCATAATAAAGTTTCATCAGCTATTATGTATAGATGGAGGAATAAAACCTTATGGTAAGAAAATTCTCTCATTTTAAATTATGATGTAGTATTTACATTTACGGCATTTGGCACATGTCCTTATCCAGAGTGACTTGCAGAAGTGCTTTGTAGTCTGAAGCAAAAACACATCCTCATGTTAGTTCACTGGGTCAGGGACTAAGAGTATCATCAGTCTAATATCCCTGTTGGGGAGACAAGTACAGTACGAAAAAACACAAGAACCTTTTTTTAATTAAAAAAAACAAATTGATAATTTAAGTGCTTGGTGAAGAGGTAGGAATTTAGTCTTTTTTTGCTGACAGCCAGTGGCTCAGTTGTTTGGACAGCTCAGTTGTTTGACAGTTTGTTCCACCACCTGGGTGCCAGATCAGAGAAGAGCCTTGATTTATGCCTTCCCTGAGAGATGGTGGGTCCAATCGAGCCATACTAGAGGCTTAGAGGGAGCGTGGTGCAGTGTGATACATGCTTTAAGGTAGGTGTGTGCTGGTCTGTTTTTGGCTTTGTAGGCAAGCATCACTGATTTAAATCTGTTGTGGGCAGCTACAAGAAGCCAGTGGAAGAAGCAATGGGGTGGTGGTGAACTTCGGGAGGTTGAAAACAAGTCATGCAGCTACATTATGGATTAGTTGCGAAAGTCTGATGGTGTATAGGGGCAGACCTGTCAGGAGCAGGTTGCAGGAGTCCAGTCTTGGTGACTGAATGAGCACCTGAGTGGCTTCTGTGGATAGAAATGGCTGGAGTCTCCTAATAGTGTACAGGAGAAACCTGCATGAGCGAGTGTCTTTAGCGATGTGAGGCAAGAAGGACAGTAGTTTGTCCATGGTTACCCTGAGTTTGCATGGAGACAAATGCTGAGATCTGAGTGTTGTACATCGAGATCACACGATCTCGACATGGAGATGCATCAACAGGGATGTACAGCAGCTCAGTTTTGGTGAGATATAGTTTCAGCTGATGAGCTGCCATCCTTGAGATGTCTACCAGACATGCTGAGATCTGTGCAGAAACACAAATGTCCGAGGGAGGAAAGAAGTTGAGTGTCATCAACATAGCAGTGGTATGAAAACCCATGTGAGTATATGACCTCTCAATGCGAGCAGGTATATACCCAGAACTGAGCCTTGTGGGACACCATTGGAGAGTCTGCATGGAGCAGATCCCCTCCATGTCACCTGTCACCTATGACCATCTATCCAGGTAAGAAGCAAACCATTGCCATCCTGTGTCAGACATTCCAAGACTTGTGAGGATGGATAAGAGACTCTTGTGATTAACTGTGTCAAAGGCTTCTGAAAGGTTGAGGAGGATGAAAATTATATTGATTTGGTGTATACATTTATAAATAGCCGTGTCTGCCATTTTGGATTCTAGTTATAATACGTTGCTGCTGAATTCTACACCGATACCCAACTTAATCATTTACATTTACAGCATTTAGCAAACACACTTATCCACAGTGACTAACAGAAGTGCTTGTCTCCATTAGTGTGTCCTACCTCCTGTTAATAACTACTGTTATTTCGCCATTGCTTGTTGTTCATCATATTCGATTCATCTTGTGGCTAACATGAATGAACAATCTTGAACATACAGTTTTATGAAAAAATGAATTTATTTTCTAATTTAGTGTGTAACAAGAAAAAAAAACAAATGAAAAGCTCAGTGTTTTCCCATTTTAATTTTCAAATGAGAAATGAATAAACGCAACACACACAGATAGAAGATGTAGGCCTTTAGTCACCATTTGAAGACAGTCAACGAAGTAAGTTAAGGAATGTACCTCCGTTAAGATGAAGGGAACCAATGAAGGGGAAATAGCAAGCGGGTGTGGGTGCATCAAAAATGTTTTCACTCATCATCCAAATAGAGTTGTAATGCTTTAGGAGCTACAAAGGAGGGCAGCAATGAGCAAGTCTTTTTAGAGTTATGGCATAGGTACTGTACTGTGGAATAGTTTTAGGCACAGGTAAAGAAATTATCTAAGTGAAGGTGCTCTCAAAATAATAATAATAATAATAATAATAATAATAATAATACATTTTATTTATAAAGCACTTTACATTTTAAAGAAAAATAATGACATGAAATGTTTCTAAGTATACAAAATACTCTAAAGAGTGGGCAAATGATGTGCCCATCTTTTATCTTTAAAATTATACATAAGTAGCTTAATAAGTAAGTAAGTAGATAGATAGATAGATAGATAGATAGATAGATAGATAGATAGATAGATAAAGGAGGTGCCTAAGACTTCAAACTGCACTGCAAATCTTGATCTTTAAAATCTGTTACACTGCCCTCTGATGCAGCATGAGCAGCAGTTCAAAAAGTTGCAGTTGGATTGGAGGAAGCATTGATTGAGATTGATTGCATAAGTTCATGTTACATGATGAGTTGGGAACGTATTATGGATATTTGGGTGATAGACCTCCAGTACTCCTACACAATTAAAAAAAAAAAAAAAAGAAAAAGAAAAAGCTACTTTTGGGGTAAGGGAACATTTTGTACATTTGATTTTCAGCCAGTCTGGTTACTTGTTAAAAGAGCCAAAATAGCTGCCGATACATATCGTATATGGAAATCATGAATCATGGTCATGATTCAAAAGAGTTATGAATATGAGTTTAATAATCAAGGCTAAAAACATGCCTGCCCTAGATTTACACATTTGTGAGTTGTGCACATGGCACAGGCGACCAGAACGTGCTGCAATTTCACAGATTTGTTAGTGTTAGGGAGAACTGCAGAATGTAATCAATGAGCAGAGCTCGTGCACTTAAACATTTCCAAGACCTGCCTGTCTAAAAATAAATATAAACGGGTAGCTGTTCTTTGTTTGGAGCAATGGTGCTGCTCAGGTTTGGCTTGATTCTGATTAGGTGGAAACGTTTAGCAGTGGGAAAGAGTGACCATTTTAAAGTTTCCATCTTTAAAACAAAGCAAAGCCTCAGATAAAGAATATTACAAAGCTTCAGTTATGGCTGAAAATGTGAAATTTGTGATGCATGTGTGTACAAAATGAACACGTTCAAATGGAGGCTGGAAAGTCATCAGCTTTATCTGTATTAATGTCTCTATTTTTTTTCCTATTTTTAATTAAATTTTTTAATAGACATTAACATTACTGGAATCTTTCAAAGCAAAAAGTGTCAAATCATCTTTTCACTAACAAGGACAAGAAAAGGGGGGCATAAATCTATCAACACACACACGCAGATGCACAAGCACACACACAAAACCATTTCCAGGCTGGCTGTTGGTGCTGTTGGTTTAAGTCCAGCTAAACACTGAATAGGTTGGATATAGAGGTGTGTTTTCCATGAGATATTTGACACCAGAAGCCAAATTCAGCATAAATCCAAACCCGGTGCAGAGCTGCATTAGTGAAACAGAGGAGACTGCAGAGAAGTTTATTCACATCTCGGATGTACAGTTTTAAATCTCTTTGCTCTCAGGAAGTTTGTTAACCACTTCAATCTCACATAGGAGCTGTATGAGCACTTTTAACCTGCTGGAGAAGATCTGAGGATTTCCCACATGTACGTATATGGTTTAATTTTAATATTTTTTTTCCCCCTCAAACACAATTCAAATGCAAATTTTATTTTCAATTTTAACCTCAATAAGTCTTTTATCAAATCTTTTTTTTTATTATGCCTGCTGAACCTGCAACTTTTTGAATGAAAGCAACTGAGTGAACAATTTCATGTGCCGCATTATAACTTTTGCAACTTTCCGGTTCAAATTTTAGCTGAAATTGCACATTCATCATTAAGTTCCTTCTGGAGAAGCTGAAGTGTGTTTACTCATTTGTACACTATGTAAAAGTCTTGAAGTTGGTGAATTGGAATGTGTCATTTTAATTAAAGAATATCAGAAACTGCACCGCACACTTATTTACAATGTACTTTGATTGCAGCTCTGCTCCAAGTGTACTACTGAGCATAAGCTATTATTTTACCTGGATTCAAAAACAAGTCCATTTTACTAACCAACCTATGTTGATCTTTTTTCTTTTCTAATGAAACTATTATGTAAATGGAGGTAATGCTATTAAGTTTAATGTTAATTTTAGACTGTAAACCTCTCAATCACCACTAATACCACTCTAAAGAGTTTCCATATTTCTACCCCTGGCCTTGAGGTGTTCTAATCTCTCTCTTCTCTCCCACAGACACCGAGTCACTGTTATCCGAAGTTCCATCTCCTGAAGTTCAAAGGTCACATCACCATGAGTAGCACATGGCTAAGAGGACTTGCTCTTGTTTTTTTATCCCAGAGCGCTTTCTCCATGACTCTCTTTAATGCCACAGAGCTGAGCTCTCTCTTGGAAAAATATGCTGATGAAAATGTAGCAAAACCAAGAGGGAAGCGGGCGATCAGTGCCATCGATAAACAGGCCATCCTGGACCTGCACAACAAACTCCGAGGTCAAGTTTATCCACCCGCGTCCAATATGGAATACATGGTATGGAAATGCAGCATAAATGTTAATGTGTCTATAGTAAGGCTTAAAAGGCTGAGTCCACAGTGCATAGATTAGCACATAACTGAGTCAGCATCAGGTGTCAGGGTTCATTACTGTGGTGTTTTAGGAATGTTGTGTGTGAACAGGATTTTGAGAGAATTTTGTTCTAGTCAAATACAGGATTCTTAACAGCAATCAGGTGAGTAAAAGGTCAGATTTGTGTTCAATAACAGATTAAAAATGTAGAATTCTGTACAATAATGGATGATCACAATGTAGAAATCCAGTTCAGCACATTTCTTGTGAGCATTTCCTCACTCCTTTTTTTTATTAACTAAGAGGCATACAAAAGGTGTATTCTTTTCTAAGCACGATGCTGTTATTGTTTTCTCCGAATGGGTCACACTTTTTAAAGGACTGTAGTTAAACTCAGCCTTAACTTAATTTTGCAAAGATCAATGAAACTTGGCTGTTCTGAGTGATTCAGCACTCATGAAATGCCAGAAATTATCTTTGCAAAGTGCATACTTTGAAGTATGATTGCATTTTTTTAGGTTGGTATGATAAGGAAGGACTAACCAAATATCTATGAAAATGCCATAAATGAATAAGAACCAGCACATCCTGAAGTGTTTTATGACCCTTATACCACAACAGTGAATTTCTTATTCACTAAAGAATGACACTTCATACTTTATATGTTAATAGTTACATTTATACATGTTGTGAAACAAGTTAATTCCTGTTATCACATGTTACAGCAGTTAAACAGTTTCCTTCCTAGTTTCTCTCTCTCAAAATTAATAAGACAGAAATACGCAGTTTATGTTACAAAGAACCTACAAAACCCCCTATGAAGACCTTCCAGTGTCAGAAAACTTAAAGAAACCTCTGACTGCTGCCAAATTCTGAAAATGGAGACTCCTTCCAAAAATGCTTTTAAAAAAAATCTCCTCTCAGAAAATTTCACCATATCAACTACATTTTGTAAACATCGTGGAAGTCTTTGCTGTAGAACAAGCGCATCATCAACGCCTTCTAACCAATTAGAATTGAGAAATCAACAGCGCTTTGGTATAAACCTGGGTAACAATCAATCTCCGCAGTTGTAAATGACTATACAAGTAGATAGCAGTCACATAAAAACACAGCTGTAAAAACACATACGATGCAAAGCATTTAAATCTAATTAAAAAGAGCTAATGTAATAGGTCTGAAATACATTATGTCCAGATGTTATACAAGTGTCAATACATTCATCTTTCCAAGCCACATTTAACAAGAAAAACTGCTCCCTCTACAGTAACAACCAAATGCCTTTTCAGTAAATCACATCATATCATGCTTATTCCTCCCGAATTTAAAACCGTATACAAGATCACAACTTTTAATGCGGTACATCTCTTTCACATCAAACAAAAACTGGAACTGCACAGGATGTTAGTTATGCGTGCTACTGAACAATTTCAATCTGATTTCAGTCCAGCTAATGAGAGCTACAAGTTAAAACCTTATCAGGATACAATCAAGATACCAGACCTAGGTGTAACTGCGTTTAAGAAATGTTCCTGCTATAATGGTGTGTAGATTTATGAATCTCTAATCGAATAGTTCCGCAAAAAATCAATGTGTGTGTGATGTAGCCTTCCATGCTTCATTAGCCTTGTGGATGCAGAGCAAAATTAAAAACACAAACTATAGACACCAAATATGTCTTGGCTACATTTGGGGTGAGGCATGCATGTAGTGTATGTGAACGTAATTTCAATTTTATTTTCCTTCAACGTACTCAAAACACAAATCACACATTCATCACACTGCAAATATCTGCATATCAGAGCACTAACCATCGGCTGATACCTGATATCAAGCCAATACTAGTGTTTTTCTCTTTAAGAATTACAAACCCCTAATCAATTGGATGTTAAAAGTAATCGTATCTGAAAGAGTATAGTATAGCACTGCAGCAGAAAAGGAGAAGAAAGAGAAGGAGAAAGAAAATTGCTCAGCCAGCAAGCCGGCAGTGAGCTGTCTCCTATTACGGTTTCAAGATGGTAGAAGAGACAGTGGATAAATTATGGTTAAGGGAGGGAATGAGGAGAGAAAAGAGAAAACAGAGAGAAGTATAAGGAGCAGATGATGGTGAAGTAGAGAGGAGGGAAAACAAAAGGGAAGAAGACATGTGGAGCGGACTAAAGCCTGACTGGGGTGAAACGGCTCATTTTGGCTGATATTACTGTCTGAGATTGGTTTGTTTATTTTTCAATGGGTTCTTTTTATGTGCTGCCATTTCTCCACTGTTTACATTTATAAAGCCTCATTAAAGCAGTGGGAGACCACACACACACACACACACACACACACACACACACACACACACACACACACACATTACTACTGACATGTATTACTTGCATATGGCAACACTCACAACATACCCTGCCTTCACACACTCAACCGCACTGGGCACTTGAACATTAGAAAAACATCCCCTGGTCTTTTTCCAATCTGTCCAGTTTCAGTGAGCCTGTTTGATGTGTTGTGCATTTTGAAATGCTTTTCTGCTCAACACAGTTGCAAAGAGTGCTTATTTGAGTTACCATAGACTTCCTGTCAGCTCAAACCAGTCTGGCCATTCCCCTCTGACCTCGCTCATCAATGAGGCATTTCCGGCAGTAAAACTGCCACTCACTGTTATGCACTAAAATCCCAGGAATACTCTGAAATACTCAAACCAGCCTGCCTGGCACCAACAACCATGCCAAGGTCAAAGTCACCAAGTTCACATTCCTCCCCATTCTGATGTTTGATTTGAACATTAACCGAAGACCTTGACCTGTATGTGCATGCAGTGTGCTGCTGCCGCAGAGAGAGAGAGAGAGAGAGAGAGAGAGAGAGAGAGACACGCACAAACATGCATACATATTGAGAGATAGATACATTGATGCATACACCTAACCCTTATGTGCTTGTATTTTTAATAAGTACAGCTGTGGTCATAAGTTTACATACACCTTGCAGAATCTTCAAAATGTTAATATTTAATAATAATAATAAAAAATGCATTGTTTTTTTGATTTAGTACTGCCCTAAGTAAGCTATTTCACATAGCAGATATTTACATATAGTCCACAAGACACAATAATAACTGAATTTACACACAAATTGTTATACTGTCTTCTGGGAAACATGTAGCTTTTGAAGAGCAGTACTAAATGGGGGAAAAAAAGAAGAAAAAAAAAAAAAAAAGATCTTTAAACAAAATAATGTACTCCGATCACCCTGTTCATAAGTTTACACCCCCCTGGCTCTTAATGTAGTGTGTTTGCGCCTTTTGTAATAGTTGTGTACGAGTCCCTCGGTTGTCCTCAGTGTGAAGAGATGGATCTCAACATCATATAGCCGCTGTTAGAAAGGGGTCAAATATGCAGAAGATGCTGGGAAATGAAATAATGTGCAGGACCTGGAGGATTTTTCTGAAGAACAATGGGTAGTTTAACTGCTCAGGACAAACAAGGGACTCATGAGCAACTATCACAAAACAGTCGCTAATCATCCAGGTAACACACAGTATTAAGAATCAAGCATATGTAAACTTGTGTAAATTCAGTTATTATTGTGTCTTGTGGACTATATGTAAGTATCTTATGTGAAACAGCTTATTCAGGGCAGTACATAGTAATACACAATAAAAATAAAATGCAATTTTTATGATCCCTCAAATAATTTTTTTTAAATTATTAACATGTTGCAGATTATGCAAGGCATATGTAAACTTATGACCACAACTGTACACTGTCTGGCTCTTTTAACACATTTTAATTTGTGTTGTATGCACACGCATTCTTTTTACATACCCTTTTCATCACACACTCATGCCCTTACTTTCCTCTCTTACTATCCCCACTCCCCCCACCCCAGGAGGAAATGAGCTCCTGCAGGTTCATGGGAATTGTTTGTACTATCTTGGAATGTGACCAGATGAGAAAAACACTCGATGCAAATGAGGTGTTAAATGAAATAAACACCAGTGTGTCAGTGAGTGTGAGAAGGGCCTTGTTTTCTTTACAGAGCGGTCAGTTTTCAGAGGGTGTTTCCTGTTCAGGAGGTTTTAAAAACAATCTTTTTACTGGTGTGAATACAGTTTTGCCAAATGTACAGCCCTCGATGTGGTACTCCAAATGAAACCTAAAGTCAAAAGTAAAAAAACAGTATCTCACATTTAATATATGTTCATAATCAATAAAAACAGACTGTGCTGTGTATGTAGTTTATTTTCCAGGCATTTAATTGCTCCGGAATATGAGGCACACCTTCATAAATTTTATCTGCATAAACAAAAAAAATCATCAAGATACACTGTACACCATATTAATGTAGCAGACTCAAAGATGGCACTTAAGCTCCCCCTACTGCTAGTTTAATGTTTGTCCCATTAGTGTTGCCATAGTTTAGTGCTGAAATGTTACAGTCCTTTGCTACAGTCCTCTAGTCCCTTCATCAGGCATAGAAATCATCTGTCAGTAAGTCCATCCTTATAAACAACAAGTGTTCGTCCACAACACTTCCAGTCTTTTTGAATTTGTTAAGTTTGGCAACAGTGCTGTGTGTGATGTGCTTGTCATGTTTCTTGTTAAAGTCCATCGCAACCTTGCGACAGCTTCCAGATCCAGCCATGAGCATGATTTTAATGCGTTCTTTTGCCAAAGGCATTCTTAAAGGCTATCTGAAATAAAAAATAAAGTATGAAAAATTTTGAAAGACATTTTGCTAAAAAGTGTTAATTTCCCCTATGTATGGAGACTTTTGGGACACCCAGTAGTAAGACTAACTGACTTGAAAGAAAATCCAGGAGATATAATCAAACAGAAATCAAGGCCATGGCAAAAAATTAATGAATTTGTACAGTGCAGTAAATGCTGCAAAAAGAAGACATTTTTATGACGAAGACAAATGGACTTATGTTCAGTACTCAGTCTCACTTAACATGCTCTCCTGCAATGGAGGGCACTCAGCAGTCGCCAATTTATTTATGGTTCATCCATGTTATTAAATTATTAAAAATCTCATTTGGAGAAGGGCCTTTACAAACCACCACACGTCCCATTTCCAGGTGTCAACCACAGGATGAATGTCTCATGCAGCTCGTTACGGAGAAAAAGCTGCTATTTTAGGCAAAGTTATTGGTTCCGATTTGCAAATGGTCTGTGCTTTGGGACATCCAACAAGGCCAAAAGTGTGAATTGTGAAAGAGCTAGCTCATTCTGTGTAGGCAAGTGGTGCATGATTGTATGAGTGGTGAATTAAAGTAAATGATCCCCAACATAATTACAGCTCCTTCCTGTTTATTTTTTTAAAAATTAAAAAAAAAAAAAAAAAAAAAAAAAAAAAAGGGGGGGGGGGGTGTTGGAGGTCAGACGATTAAAGGAAAACTTTCATTCCCGAGTGGCCCCGAAAAGGAACATGAGACTTACCTGCCAAGGAGAAACTGTGCCCACAGAACAGGGGGAAAAGGGTGTAAGCCACATATGGAGTGCATTAGAGACTGGAAAGAGTGGTTGGACAACTCAAAAAGAAAAGAAAAGCAAGCTAAGCTCTAACATGAGGCAGGCAGTACGTGTAGCATAGGCTTGGAAACAAACCTCATTTTTATTTTAGTGTTTAATGCACCCTTGTTGACTTCCTTCCTGATCTATATTACTCATGCTACTATCTTAAGTGTTAAATTATTTTTTCACCTTGTGAAGTTGTCTGAGGATCAGGTGGACAAAAATCTGAACAGGAGCTATAATATATTCAGATTTTATTCCTCTGGTGGATCTTTTTTTTTTTTTTTTTATTCTTCATGCTCTATCTGCCTAATTAGCATGCTAGGTAGTCAACATGCTAGCAAGTAGATTGCTAATTAGGAAGCAGATATTTTATGTAGGTAGTTTTAAAAAAAAAAAAAAAAAAAAGTACAAGTCCCCAAGGGAGTTGCTTTAGCTAATTTTTTTTCCCCCTTGCTCCCACATTCAAATGTGTTCCTGCTGAAACTATCCTGTATGTGCTCTTGTGCTATGCATACAAAAACACTAATATTTTTTCAGATTGTTCATATTGGGTTGTATTACTGCAGTTCCTTCCGCTGGACGTGATACCTGTTGAAGCTTTTGAGTGCACACTAGTTATTTATCAAGTTAGTTAGTGCATTAGCTAGGAATCAAGCTAGTTAGTTAGCATATTAACTATTTATCAAGCTAGTTAGATAAGTATTGAATAATGTTGTACTGAAATGATTGTTAATGTGTGCGATTTCAGGTTTGGGATACTGAATTAGAGAGATCTGCTGAAGAATGGGCTGAGACATGTTTATGGGAACATGGACCAGAAGGATTGCTTAATTACATCGGCCAGAACCTAGGAGTTCATTGGGGAAGGTCTGTATCTCTCTCTCTCTCATGACTACAAAGTCTTGCCAAAGGTATTGTGTTGTAGTGTTGTAGCATTTTTCTTCTAAAATAGCTGTTAGTAATACATGTATTCTACCATTTGGGACAGAACTCAAGAAACAAATGAAAATTGTGTTATGCTGTGCATATTTTTCCTGCAGGTATCGCCCTCCTACATCTCATGTTCAAGCCTGGTACGATGAAGTTAAAGATTATTCCTTCCCATATCCTCAAGAGTGTAATCCTTATTGTCCATTCAGATGTACAGGGCCGGTGTGTACTCACTACACACAGGTATGTGCAAATCTTCATCATTCAAGAATCTATTTAAAACTAAGACTGATCCATTGATTCATCATCTACTGTTTTAGCTAATAAAAACACACTGTATTGGACTCACATTAGTGTTTTCCCTTATATAATGTAGTGTGCTGTTGTGTAGTGGATGGTGTAAGAGTGAACACTGTTTAACCTCACTGCATTTTGTGATTATATGCAGCTTGTCTGGGCAACTAGCAGTCGAATTGGTTGTGCCATTAATGTCTGCTATGATATGAACGTCTGGGGACAAATCTGGACGAAGGCTGTTTATTTGGTCTGCAATTACTCACCGAAGTACGTGGATTTCCCAGTTTCAAAATGTATTCATGGGTTTTATCATTCCAGCTTTGCATTCCAAGATATTTATTAAATAACACTCACCACTTTCTGGACCAAATACCACTCTGGAATGATGGGAATGGACTGATCCAAATCCAACAGCCACAATTTGGCTGTGATGAAACTATATCTCAAGAATGATATGGAGCAGAACTTAGTTAGACCACTGAAATGCCATACAAACACTAGATATAGTTGGTTGCCTTTCGGCCATTTTGACGTACATTCTAAAATGCCATGAAAACCTTAAAAATGGCTGATTACAATTCAAGTTTTAAAATATATACACCACATATCGAAACAGTATCCCAAAACCCCTCGGACAGGGTTCCTGACATAAGGTGGACCTCCCAGGAAAAAAGCAAATCACAAAGTTTCATGTTGAAAAAATATTTTTTAATACAAGCATAATAATAAAAGGTTAATGGTGGATGTAAATGACTTGTGTGTGACTTGTGCAGAGGGAACTGGTGGGGAAGTGCTCCATATAAACATGGTACACCATGCTCAGCCTGTCCACCCAGCTATGGAGGAGGATGTAAAGACAATCTGTGCTATAAAGGTACGATATCACAGCATCTCATCAAACATCAGTACTGTAAGGTCCGAAAGTCTGAGTGCAATACCAAGAACTTTTGTAACTAATGCACGCTTTCCTTTGCTTTCATTTTGAAAACTCTTGCAACATTAAACAGTAACACAAAGGCTCATATCGCATAGTGTTAAATGTTATGATCACTAATAAACTGACATGGCAGTAGTATTATTAATTAGGCAGAACCCAATCCAACCACAGAGCTGTACAGTTTAGTGGTGCAACAGAAAAGTGTTCGCCCAATCATTGGGAGATTGTGAATTCAAATCCTGAACGTGCCAAGACATAAATGGCCAGGAATCCAAGACAGTGCAACCAGTCATGGGAGGGATGGCATTACTCTGTGCCCTGGCAATCAGAGTGACACTAACCAATCTATGAGTCAATGAGCTCATGTATGTAGAAGAGGGCAGATCATGATAGTGGCTTCCTTCATGTGTCTCCGAGGAAGCATATACTGTACTAGTCTTCACCCACCCCAGTTGGTGGCTTTTTGTGTCACTAGTTGGTGAGTACTTGCAAAAATGACCAAAGGATTTGAACCTACTCAAGTGTTCAAGGGGGCTACAGGCACGTCTGGGATTTGAACCCACAACCTTGAAGTCATTAAGCACAGAAGCTTAGCCACTAAACCACCACTATCTTGCTCTATTGCTTTCAGCCAGGACATCCACACTGTATAGTATTTTCCATACTATAAGAATACTGGCATCTTATTAATAACTAATGACATACTGCACTCAGATTTCCAGATCTGATTCTATGTGTCCTGTTTGATTTATAGATGACAATCAATACTATTACGAGGAGACAGAGGAAGACAACATCATCGAACCTGAAGCACCGATCACTACAAGACGCCCCGACACACACTCACATACACACAGCATCACTGTTGCGAGCACCGAACAGATGTGTAAGAAGTTTTTCTCTAAATGGATGTAAAACAGTATAAAATGCAAAAATCCCCTCTGGAACCACCCATCTGACCCCGTTCCCTCAGTCCTTGGCCCAACCCCTTGGGCTTTTCTAAAAAAATGTCTACTTGACATAACCTTCAGTTGTCTGGATTTTGGATTTGTGATTCATAAAATTATGATCTCATCAGTACATTTACATAACTTTTAACAAATACTTTTCCAGCTTCTTTCTCACATCACTTTAAAATTTATGTTGATAGCTCACGAACATGGAAGAAAATACACTGCCAGTTCGTTTTTTTTTTTTTTTTCCCTTCTTCTCCCCCTCTACATTTCCTTGATGTTTAGCAGGTGGGGGTCTGCCAGGTCTCCTGTTTCTCTACACATTGTCAAACACATATGGTATATAATATTGTGAGCCTGAGTCAGGAATGCAGGTTTGGTTTTCTTTTAATGGCAAGCTCCTTGCTGAGAGTGTTTTCTTGTGGGTAGCTGAAGGTTTGCGGGATTTAAATGACTTCCTGAAACCCAAGTAGATGAACTCTCAGTACCAGAAATTCCTTAGACTGTTCAAAAGCATCAGTAGAAGTGTGCAAAATGCAAAATGAAGAATGTGCATTGACATGCAAACATCTGCTCTACTGTTCTTTTTTGCAGCACAACTTGTAACATGCGAGACAAAACTTCGAGACCAGTGTAAAGGCACGACATGTAACAGGTACAAATGGTAGCAAAGACAGATTATATACTTACCAGCACTACCATGAGCTGATTTTATTTCTTCAGTTTCTAAATGCTGTTGATAGGTTATAAATTGCCCAGACTAGCCTTACAGCATAGGGTGAGATTAAAAGTCATTACAGTATACAGGTGTAGAAGAGTAAAATCAGTCAGTACTACATGTGTTGAAAGGATATTCAATATGGGCATATTGTCAATAATAGCCCTGGGATGAGCACAGGATGGACTTTATGATTACAGCAGCAGTTTTTAGATACAAATCTACAGTATACAGGTGAGATTATCCACTGGAGTAAGGGGGAAACATGGGTATTGCTGTTTTTGGGTAATCTTTAAGGTATCCATTTCAAACCATCCAACAGAGCCCATATGTAACATCAGTCCACTGAGGCGAGCATAGTGAAGAACCCAAGTGCAGCTTTTATTTAACAAAGTGAACTCCAAAAATACAAATAAAGACTTGCCTTGGCTTGAACAGACTTGACTTGAACAGACTTGACTTGAACAGACTTGACTTGAACAGACTTGACTTGAACAGACTTGACTTGAACAGACAGCAGGTTACAACATCAATACACAACAAAAGACAATAGCTACATGAGGGCTATATATACCAAACAATCAAAGTAACATGACACAATCCAACCAGTGAGGAACAAGACACATGACTAAACCAACCAATCAGAACAAGACACATGAAACCAAGGAACCAATCAGAACATAACACAAAGACAAGGGTAACCCATGACAAGATAGGACCCAAACTAAACTCCAAAATAAAAGACATGAGAACAATGAACAAGAAACAAACAAAACCCAAACCCCATGTTACACCATAAGATTTCAAAGTCTGGTTGGAGAAATATAGCTTGTATTAGTATTTAATAACTGATTAAATAAAAAGGTTCTTGGTAGTGCACTCACAATCTTTGGACTATAACTGCTGTTGTTGTTCTCTGTGCAGGTATGAATGTCCAGCTGGATGTTTGGACAGCCCTGCAAAAGTGATCGGAACTGTTTATTACGAAATGGTAAGCACTTTCTTTTTAATCAACGTGCTTATCAGCCTTAGCAGTTGGTAACAGTGATTTGTAAGCATTTTACAAAATTTAAAGCAATATCACACTCACCCTGCAGGCATGTGCCTACAGCTAAATCACAGCCGTACCGATATTCAGTATAATTGCACTCTTGCTTGAGCTTTTATACAACAGTTCTATAAACAAAAAATCAATATTGAGTAAGTGACATTTCGGACACAATATGATCAAATGTTTTGTTTATTTTTGCTCCTCTAGCGGAAACAGACATTCACTTTATAGCACTTCAGCCAGCTGGCTAGCTAGCTCACATTGATTTGTAAATTCCCGTTATCAGTGCTTCTGGCAAAATTTCAGTCATCCTTATCTGATGAGCTTTCATATTTTAACTCAAAAGTTATATTCCTGAAAATTATCTTTTGTCATGTCCACTGATGATGTAACTAACACTACTGTTAATCCGTTTTGAACTAGGAAGTGGAATTTTACTTAGCAAACCCAGACAAGTGGAGTGATACACACAGTGAAATGTCCCAGTGCGGCTGTGCTAAATATAAGCACTCTTGGAATGCCGCTTGACCAATCAAATTAGTGGACCGAAACTAACTGTTGTATAAAACTCTGTTATACCATAGATATGTGGTAACACAGATAACATAAAAAATCTCTTGAAAAAGTGATGTTGGTGAGGGAACAATTGTTTATACAGTTTAAAAGTTGATATATGTAATATCAGGAACTAGTTTGTTTCATGGACATTCCAACATTAAATGTAACTATAACTGGATAAAATTTACTTGTCTAATTAATATTTGCTGTGGTGTAAGAGGAATAAAACACTTCAGTAGATGATGTTTTGGAAAGTAATCAACTCTGGAGTGGTACCATTAACCCATGTTGGGCCACATCACACTACCTTGTCACTGATTATTTTCCTACAACAGCATGCCCCGTTTTTATTCCTTTTATAATGTACGTGCACTATAAGCTATATACTTACAAAAATGCTTACAATGCATTAATGGTATTCTTAAATTACAAGCAGATGTTCAATGAGGTTTGATAACAGGATTCAGACAAAATGCAATTTCTGTGTTAGTTGATTTAAGATTTCATCCCAGAACTCATCTAGCATCATCTTTTGCAGCATTCGAGCATCTGCAGAGCCGGCCTTCATTATGGAGTGATCGATAACAATGGAGGCTGGATGGATGTCACTAGAATGGGCAGGCAGGAGTTTTTCATCAAATCATACAAAAATGGTTTACAGTCTCTTGGGTGAGTCGATCGAATAACAGCTAATAGTGTAAATTTGTTACTCTGATAGTATTGTAATGTAACATAATGTAACACGATTGTGCTGTTTACAGGAAATATCAGAGTGCCAACGCCTTCATTGTGTCCAAAGTGTCCAGTAAGTAAATGCTGTAACAGATTATTAATTTATAGATTAACAGATTAATCATTTATTTTGTCTTTGTTGTTGCAGTACAAGTTATTACATGTGAGACTACAGTGTCTGCATTGTGCCCATATGAAAGCCCTGTTAAACACTGTCCCAGGTAATGAGTCCAGTTTTCCAGCTTTTCATTATCATTAGGTCTCGCTGCAATTATAATTATACCATAACAGCAATTAACTGAAGCAGTATTCTGCGCAATTAAATCTCATACTTGTGATGCTTTATAAGAAGATTATACAATCTGATTTTAAAATGCCAAGTGAATTATAAAATCACACTTTAATATATGCATAATAGAATCTACTGTCCGCAAAACTGTCTGCAAGAACACCCTCGGGTCTCCAGAGTCATCGGGACCAGAATCTATTCAGATGTAAGTATTGAACATCATTGTTAAAATAAATAAATAAATAAATTTATAAATAAATACTAATAAACAAATTAATAATAATAATAATAATAATAATAATAATAATAATTATTATTATTATTATTATTATTATTATTACATTTTAGATTTTAGATTTACAAAAAAAAAATCTTAAATCTTAAATCTTTAGTCCAATATCAGATTATATATTTTGGAAAAGGGCAATTTTCCAGCACCCCCCATGTGACTGCTGCTTTGTTTTTAATGTGACCTGGTTGACTTTCCCCTTCCTATTTTCTCTCACTTAAATCCCTGTCACCATATTAAACTCTTAAGACCTGTAAGTGGGTCCAGACTTACACTTTTTATTTTACAACAAAGTACTGGTTAATTATTTTACAGGATTGTACTGTAACTGATTTGGGCAATCAGAGCAGCAGACTGGTATACCGTAAAATACCAGAGAACGTAATGCATAGTGGGATATCTATTGTTGTAGGCTTGAGTGTGAATGGTAATAATTCTCTTTCTGTTAACATCTGTAAAATCAGTGGATCGCTTTTTACCTTTTTCGTGACTGTACATTTTACAGTAATTAAAAAGTTATACGTAGTACAGATCTCACTCTTATAACTACACACCATTTTTCTATTAGTTACACTGAACAATTCATAATAGTTAGATGAGTAACTGAATAATAAGTTTAATTGGTTAAATCTAATTTGCTCTAATGTTTTTTCTGGTGATTCACAAAGAGAAAAATCACATAGAGGGTTAACATATTTGTATGACTTTTTTTTTTCCTCTCTCCCTTGCATGATTCAAACTGTTTTGATCTTCAGAAATCCAGTATCTGCAGATCAGCAGTTCACGCTGGGGTGATAAAGAATGAACAGGGTGGCTACATTGACGTGATGCCGGTGGAAAACAGGCTGTACTATTACGGCTCCTATCAAAACAACGTTTTGTCTGAGAGGTACAGATTCACACGAGTGCTGTACAGTTCAAGTTTAAAGATACTCATTCACATCTATGTAATGGTAAAGTGTATGTTAATCACTGTAAAGGTTCCAGGAACTGCCCCAGGTCACTCTCCTGTTTGATAATAAGTGCTGATTCAATGTGTGTGGTTCGGGTTACTTCATAGAATTATTAGGATTTTTGTGCAATCAGATTGCAAACCTAGCATTAAGCTGCAAACACCACAAGCACATGAGAACATAATTTAGGTTTTTAATGTACCATGAGAGGCAGGGCACAAGCCCGTGTAATGACTGCAAAGCTGATTAGAAACAAAAACCGTACCGGTCACACTCAAATATAAAACCACAGATTATAGAAGGGTCTAAAAGCTTGAGTGCACTACCAAGCACTGATTTTATTTCATCAGATAAGAAAACAATGATTTTCTTCTAATCATTTTCAATGGTTTTTTATTTGATCTTGAATGAATTCCAGTTCCAGTCCACTGAAAATAAATTGATTAGAAACATGTTGGCCCATTCATATAATTATTAATGTTAAATAAAGCAAAGAAAAATGATATGGACTTTGTTCATTAATAACTGACAATTAAAAGGCTAAATGATAAGTGGTTTGATGATATATTGCAATATTTAGCATGGACAATATTATTAATCATTATTGTGGATGGTTGAGTGTTCCATTTTGTTAAACCTGAGGCTTTAAATAAAATAATAGCCATAATCAATTAATCACTCAATCAATCAATCAATCAATTAATCCAAGTGCACAAGTTGGGCAGGCTAAGACATGACATCTGCCCTTACACTGTCTGTGTTGTTTCTTTTTTATGCATGTGTGCAAATTTGTCTAAAATAAGTGACAAAAAAAACAGCAGTGAATATGAATTACTTTGTTATTAATTATTTTTATTGTCCATTGCGCTATCAAATTGCACACACTGCAAAAAATGATAGTTTAGCAAGTGAAAATATATTGAATATAGTCAAATTTATCTAGTATTAATTTATTTATTTATTCATTTATTCATTTATATGTGCTGTACTGTATACGCCAATAGAATAAGAACATGTAAAAAATGTTTTAAAAAAATGTCTTGAAAGAGATTTAATAATCTTATATTTGGTTTATTGTAATCTTATAATAGGATGTAGTAAGTAAATTTGTCTATATTCACGATATTTTCAAGCTTTTTGCAGTGTGAGAGTGCTCTAAACAGAAACACTGAGTCAAATGAACTCATGCACTAATCTGGATGTGTTGGCACTGGATCATGTGACAAAGACCAATCACAGGATGATTGACACCATATTCATAAAACATCCAATACTGAGCACTGAAACATACCTTCATGTTGCTTAAAGGCTGTTAAATTGTTCTCTAATACCTTATGTTCTGTCTCTTGCAGTATGCAGAACCCTCCAGGAGGAAAAGCTTTCCGAGTGTTTGCAGTCATCTGAGCGCATCCCGAACTCTAATCACTTTTTTTCTGGTGGTTGTTTACACAAGTGATTACTGAGCTAAGTACAGTTAGAATGTGGAGAAGAATGAGAAGATCTGTACATATTTGCTATATTTTGTTCAATTTGTTTCGCGGATGTTGTATGCAATATTTTGTCTTTGTGATGTTCTCATCCTGAATTTAAGGCAATTAATTAGAGGACAATACAGGGATTATAATATCCAAAGGTCCAAAAGTCTGTGTGCATTACTAGAACTGATTTCTCATTTTAATTAAAAAAAAAAATCCAGATCATTGGGTTTTTGTTGGCTGAAGGCAGAACACACCGAGTTTAACATATTCATATTCAGAAGTACTCCAATTTCACACAGATGAACTGCGATGTATTGTTTAATAATAATAATAATAATAATAATAATAACTGTCAGTTACCAAATATTGTATTAAAATACATAAGATGTGTGTAATAGCTGAATTACTTGGGAATGTACTCAGACTTTTGGACCCCACTTTGTATAACATCAAGTCACGTAAAGCAGTATTTGGCTTTGTGGAGGTTAGTACTCACTCACACTGAGAAAATGAGACACGAAAAGGAAATCCATCTATAGTTGAGCAATATGTTTGACATATTGGGTCATATTCACACTTGGTGACTTACAGATGCAGGTGGCTAAGATGAATTTTTCGTGTGGAAAATTGTAAGAGAATGAATTTTTCAATAATGTCCAGACTTCCATCTTTGAAAAAAACACAAACACATGATTGTAAGCCTAAAATACACTGAGCAACAGAAAATACTCATTTTCTTAAAGTCAATTACAATATGATACATCAAATTAAGATACAGTTTAAAAAATGTATATTAATAGGATAATATATGTATCATAAGAAGGCAAATATTAAAATAAACAACCAATTATAGCATAATATAATCCTCTATCTTTGCACAGTTTCACTTAATTTAGCAGTCTGGGTTCATTACTTAGCTGCCTTCCTATAAAATAGCTCTTTGAAACCACAATACTATATCACAGATCCTAATATACTGTACTAATAAACTGTACTCAAAAAGCAGGCCCAGTCACAAATCTACTTAAGTGAAAGTCAAAAAGTCAAAAATCTTCAGTTACATGTGTGCAAGTATTCAAAAAAATTAAAATTAAACATAATTTTCTTTAAATTTTAATTTTAATTAACATTCCTGCCCTGCTGGAATCATGCTAAGGTGGGATTAACCAAAAAAATAAATAAATAAAAAATAAAGAGAGATAGAATATTTAACAAACTTGAAGCTATTACTTTTTTAGATTTGATGGCAAATGGCCTTTGCTCAATGACTAATAAAGTTGTGTGCAGTTTCATTTTAGGTTGATGTGAATTTGATTTTAAAAAGCAATAGCAGCTAAGCAAGAGAAAATTAGGAAAAAAAATCATGGCATTTGAGACTGAAGTAATTTAAAGGTCAAAATGAAATGTAAGGAATATTCAACAATAATTCTGTATGATACTCAAAATAGCACTTATTTACAGTAACAAAGCACAATTGCTCAAGTATTATCCACCCCTGTTCAGTTGACTCTGTGAAAGGTACTATTTAAACAGCATAAAGAAAGTGAGACACATAGGAGTGAAAAGTGTGATCACAGCATCATAGTGCATTAGATATTTGATATCGCCATGAAATGGCACTATAGTGTTTTGTGCTTGTACATTGCTCAAAACACCAATTTCAGAATGAAATATTGTGAATATAACAAATAGCAGGAAAAGTGGCACAGGACGTAATAACAAACTTGGCTGGAGTAGATTTCACACAATTTAACTATACATGCCTAGTGAATAGCAAACAGTTTTTGCCATACTTTACAACGACCTGTCCAGGCAGGGCTTACGTCTGTAGTTAATTCTAAGGTCTGAGTACAAATGTGCACAGTTTCCGTATTAACACCTCAGTCCCCTATGCCCTTGACTCTCAACTCTGAATATTAATTAAGAATATGTAATAATATCTGCTAACACTGTTTTAATATGTGGTCCAGTTTGAAGTCATTTTGATCTCCTGCTTTTGTAGAAGTCTAAATTGTAGCTACGTGATGAGTTAATGTTCTCAATTATCCACAAAGGATGCACCTTTGAGGATTTTCCGTTACATTGTACTATGGAGGAAGTCAGCTGTGACGTCCCCAATTATGGCACATGTTTAGAACGTAAGTTCTCAAAAAAAAAAATTGTATTTTTGTTATTGTTTATGTATTTTTATATCCATACAGCTGCTAAGTATTTTTTTTTCTTTATACCTGAGGTATTGTAAATTTCAATAATGATTATATTCCTGCAGAGCAGGAAACTATATTTCAATAATGTTCATAACAAAAAAAAAATTGAATATTGTATTTTAACACCATTAAACATTATGTAAATATTCTCTGTTTCTATAGTTGCACACGAGTTAGAAATATAATTTAACTTGGTAGGTAACAAACAGTACTGTTTGGTATTTAGGCTTGATGCTATTTCTGTACACAATATGTTCTTTTCTGACATTGTTTTCAGAACAAGACTTTATTAATCCCATATATGCACTGTGTATTGGTGTTTTTTACTCAAAATACAAATATTGCAAACACATGCTAAGCCTTATTACAAACTGAGCTCTAGGTCATACATCAGAATTTTTCCACAATGGTTATTCTATTTTCCTGACCATAAGTTGCTCTTGAATCAAGTGCTTCCACAGTAATGTTTAATGATGAAATCTTCAGTCATTTTATGAGGTATTTTTGTTCATCTGGTCACTGCCGATGCTGTAATAATGCTAATTCCTGCCATGGGATTTTCAAACAAAAGGGAGTGTTAATTTACCACAAGAGTATCTGCGGGAGCAGCAATTAGGCTAATGTCTAAATTACAGCACGTATCAGGTCATACAGAATATCATATCACATATCATATCATATCATATATCATATCACACAGCAGTTTATAAAGCTGTGTAAAAATCATTATTAGCAAACTGCAAATGATAAGAACAGCCATTAAGATTTATAAATATAGACCGCATGAAACGTTAGTGACTTTAAACAACTTTTTATACAGAACCAAGTCATGTTAGATGCAATTCCTATTCTTTTATGTTAAAAATAAATCAAGTCCTAGATATAAATGCTGCAAAAATATTCTCAGGCAACCATCATTATAAAAGACACTGCTATTGGTTTGTGAAGATTTCATGCAACATGAAGCAATCGTGGTGAAGGTGAATGATCTTCCTAAAGTTCTCAGGGACAACATTAAAATGGAAAAAGCTGCAGAGCCCTAGTAACAATCTTAAACATAAATAAGGTGGAAATACATGGAACCACAACTAATTGTCCCCAGACATATGTGCCACCCAAGACTTTACTACTCAGTCTCAGACTAACGATAAAGGAGATGAGAGAGAAGCCAGCAATCACTCGAAAAGAGTTGCAGGATGACCTGAAAGCAGCAGGAACAACAATAAGCAATGAATTGCACCACAATCATCTGAGTTCCTACACCCTACACAAACCTTCTCTCCTAAAAAAGAAGCATAGAGATATGTTTGTGTAATATTTGAACAAGAGCATTTAGACAAATTAGAACTCTTTTGGTACAAAAGATGAACCAAATAGGAACTCTTTGGCAATAATTCAGCCGTTTGAAGGAAAAAGGGTTGTGCGTATTATCCCAAGAACACCATACCCAGAGTCAAATACAGAGGCAGGGAGCATCATGGTCATGATATGGGGCTGCTTCTCTGCAGATGGTACTGGGGCATTACACGTCATTAAAGGAAATGTGAATGGACATATCAGAGGAGAATTTAATCTCATCAGCTGAGAAACTGATTCTGGGGAGAAGATGAATATTTCAATAAGACAACGACCCCAAACATACAGCAAAAATAACTCAAGATTGGCTTCTAAAAAAAGAATGTGAATATGCTTGTATGGCCTAGCCAATCCCCTGACTTTATTTATGGAGTATTTCCAATTGTCGGAAATTGAAACTGATTTCACAAGAGGAATGCACCAATGTTGAACCACGATGCTGTAAAAAGCTAATTACTTCTTCTTGTAGATGTCTTGAAGCTGTAATTGCCAACAACAGTTTTGCAACGAAGTACTAATGTTTATTTATGGTGTATGAATACATCTTTTTTTTTTTTAAAACAAGTCCTTGTTTATGCTTTTTTGTTCATAGGAACATTATGTACAAAGTCTACAGACATTATGTGTGTAAGCTTGAAGTAGATATATGCACAGGATGTGAATTAAATAATGATAAATATAAAAGTACTTGTTTCCCTTCAGCATAAATATTAAAGTTACAAAGGTATATTCTTGATTGTACCACCTCAGCCACAAGGAAATGGTACAGTTTAGTACCCTTTTTTTCGGAGACTATGCCGTTTCCTAGTTGTTCACTTGATGCTAGCTAGCTAGCAGGCAAAATGTGTTTGAGAAAAATATAACAGCAAGTTATATTAGCGGCCCCAATTCCACATGCTTGGATCAGTGGCAAAGCCAGGAATTAATTTCAGGAAATACACTACATAATATCGCTGTGTGATCTGTACAGTTAAATTACTAATTGTGACATGCTCATGCATTTTGGGTGGATGTCAGGCAGTAGTAGAAGTGATGGTATTCAGATTTAATTATTAAAGGAAAATCTATCACCAATCATTTTAGCCATATTAACATTGTTAATAGGTATAGGAAATAAATAACCTTATGGCAGGTTCACTGAAAATGATTACAATAACATGCAAATGGGGGAAATTACATTTTATATTAAAAAAAAAATACCACCACCACCATGTTTCACAGATGGGATAAGGTTCAGAACAGATGTACCCTTCTTTTTCTCTTCCTGCAGTAGACTGCTAGTACTTCTTCAGCTGTCCCTTTGATATCCGTATGCAAGTGTAGCTAGCTGGCTAGTAGCTTTAAAACAGTAAATGGGAAAAATGCATGATTCTGATTGGTTATGTTCTATGACCCTCTGTCTCACCATACCAGTTGGTAGACAACAAAATATGACTACCTACTAGTAAGCATTTGCAAATGTCATAGACTATTTCAAGAGGTGTTCTAACCTGAATCCCCACTAGACAGATTACATATGAAAGAGAAAGTAGGTATTGAGTGCATTATTATATAAAAACTCTTGTGCTTAAATGTCTTAAGCCTATTTTTGCTGTCCCATATTAAAGCGTTTGACCATGAAGAATTAACAGCAATATTTTTTGATAAATTGTGTGTGACTGCAGTTTTTGCAGTATTAAAATAAAGATCATGTGTAATTTGCACATTTTAAGTCAACATCATGGTGAAGAATGAGTCATCTTTCAGCTGAATGTGTGTGTGTGTGTGTGTGTGTACATTTACATGCATAGGCATGCCACATGAAAGCTGGGGTGTTTCCATGACTTGGGTGTGCTGTTAGAATTGACGGTGCCCGTTCTTATTTCTGCTGCACTTGCACTTCCAAACCACGGCACCATTTTTAATTTTAGGCTATAAATAAATAAATACGTCTTTATTCCTTTGCTGTGTTTACCACAGCGTTTAGACATTAGGCTGTTTGTGAACGCTGAGCTGAAATATTAGATTTGCTACATGTAATGTCTGCTGTCCTGCTCCTGTCTTTATTTTGGCATCAGAGTTTAAAGTGTCGCTGACAGCAAAAATGATTTTCCCCTCACTAGGCTAAAAATATGACATGCTCTGTCAATAGATTTTATGCGGACAGAGGAGCCACTTTTGAAAGATTTGCCAAATGAGTCATACAACATTCTGGTTATTCTGGCTCTTTATGATCGTTTAGCTTTAGTTGAGCTAAGATACACATTTAAAATATCCTTTAATTACCATGGGCATTTCTCACTTGGCCATTGGAACAGTCCACAAGTAACAGAACAGAAGGAACAACTGACTGTGTGTGTGTGTGTGTGTGTGTGTGTGTGTGTGTGCACGTGTTATTTAGCAGCTGGTTTAACACTTCACCAGTCTTTTAAGATTATTGCTGGTCACACTGTTCAAGATGATCCCAATAAAATCTTGCCCAAATTGTATAGCACACTGCGATAATGTGTTCTTCATATCAGATTAGACAATGAAGATCCTCTAAGGATAGTCCTGTGATTACAGAAAATCACTGTAGTCCAGCAGAACTTTTATCGTTGACTATGATCGCGACGGCACTATATCAGCTAGCCAGCCAGGTAACATAAGCTTTACATGAATTCTGAGATAACTTTACTCTTATTTATAAATGTTCAAAAATGTTTCTCATAATTTAAACAGCTAGCTAACCTGACAGGACTTTACAGTCATAAATGTTTACAGTTCAGATCAATGCTAGCCAGCTGGCTAACATGATTTGATATTTTGGCTTTTTTTGTAATTATATACAGTTCATAATCTTTACTATCAGTCTTAATAAGCTAGCTAACATAAGCTAACCTGACAGGATTTCTGGCATAATATATAAGTCATAGCCATAAATGTTTTCAATCTTTATTGCTAACACTAGCTAGCTGGCTAACATAAGCTAATCTTTCGGACATGTAAATGTTTTTATTATTTACTGCTAATCCTAGTTAATATAAGCTAACTTTACAGAATTTTTTTTTTTACAGAATTTTAGTATTATTTATGATGTCCATATTGTGTTCTGCTTATCTGAAACAGCTAGCTAACATAAGCTAACCTGACAGGACTTTTAACAAGATTTGTAAGTCATGGCTATAAATGTTTCTAATCATCATTGCTAACACTAGCTAGCTGGTGAACATGCGCTAACCTGGCAGGCTTTCTTAAAGAACCACCTTAGAACTCTTTAAAATTGGCAAATGTAAGCACACAGATAAATGACTATGGATCATTTTCTAGTTAATATTTGTTCAATTCTACACTTAAAAATAGAAACAGTCCCTTTCTAATGTAATGTCATTGTATTTGATGACATCATAAAACAATGAAAGCATATCCATGCATAACCTGCTGCCATGCATACATATGCCACATACTGTACATGTATAAACATAAGCATGATTGTTTATAAAGTCATAAAAAGTGCATGAAGTCACTTTAATGTGTGACCAAAATTCTGTAATATTTTATGGAAAAAGTCCAACAGGTGGCAGTCTTTCTCCAGACACACATCCACTCTGCTTTCTGAACATACTGTACCTTACAGTTACTGTTCCATTTATTGGTGCTTGGTACTTGATCAGTCAATGTATTACTTACTTTATAGACCGGAGAGGTGCAGTAATATCCGTGATCCTTTGTAGCTCAGTGAAAGGGAAATATGTGAGTCCAGTGCAGTTGAAATTGCTTCCACACCATTATCTTAAACAGATGTGGGTGAAAATAAGCAGTGCAGCTCTTTAACTGGCACAAAGGATCTAAACAAAACACACAATGCTTGCTTTCATTGGAAGAAATTAAGATTTCACTGAAACAAAGATTACATTGAAATAAAAAACTGATGTCTCAGGAAACTGCTGCAGATGCTGCACTGCACATCCTGCAAAAGATTCTTGGGGGAAAAAAAGCTACAGATAATTAAATAAATAAAAGATTAATATATTTTTTTAAATAACGAAAACAAATTATTAAATGTATTATTCAGATACATAACTATACATTTAATTATATAGAAAATGAAAACTACAAAGGGCAATTATTATTATTATTATTATTATTATTATTATTATTATTATTATTATTATTATTATTAAAGCTATTAATTTAACAGACTCAGAGTAGTAAGAAACACACAATAATATCATTACACAATGCACCATAATATTCAACACACAATGTATTGTTTATGGGTGGCATCTGTGCTTGTGAGGCAAGCTGTGTCTCAAGTCGCATATTTCTTTACATTTTGGAAATGATATCTGAGTGTACCTAGCTCTGTAATGTGCTCAGACTGAAAAAACGGTATATTTTGTTTACTGAATGGTTGAAGCAATGGACATATTTCACCCTTGTGGTTCTTGTTCACTTTTCTCCTATAATTGTCTAATAGCTTACAGATGCCTGAGCCAGCAATTTGGAGGAAGTCATGAGCTGGATTGATGATGCTTAAGGCTCCTCCTCCTTACAAACCATGGGTCTTAAGGGGAGGGGCTTGTTGCAGAGAGAACCAACATGGCTGCCCACAACAGCAGTACAGAGTTTGTGGGTGTAAGTATGTCTCAATGCTGTATAGTTAAAAGAATTAAACAAGAAAGAACCTCCACCGAACAATAGTTTGAAAAATAGTTTTTAAAAAATAGAACAGCAGTGTTGGCAGTGAAAGAGGCACAAATGTCACAAAGAGATGTCAGCTATAATGTGAAAGCAACAAAAAAAAATAGTGTTTATGCTGATGCTTCCTCAACCACAAGGAAACTGATGCTCCGTGCAGCAGCAGAAGGTGGCACTGGCATCACATCAGGCAACATCAGTGCACATAGAGCTCAACACACACACACAGAATATATTATTAGGTACGCTCTTATGCTACAGTGTGCACCAAAACATTTTAAACATTCCTCTTTTTACATGAATCCACCAGATTTGCACCATTACCTAAGAGAATATCTATTTAACAAAATGCCTAACTGAACAAATAGATTTTTAATCTATACTTAAAGATTGAGACTGTGTCTGAGCACTGAAAACTGATTGGAAGGATGTTCCATTGTTGGGGGTTCTATAGGAAAAAGCTCTGCCCCTTACTGTAGTCTTCACTATTCTAGATAATGACAGAGAACCTGCACCTTTTGACTGAAGTAGGCCTGGCAAATCTTAGACAAAAAAAATAGACAAAAAATTGACTTATGTACTGTGGTGCGAGCCCATTCAGTGCTATAGGTCATTAACAGTATTTTATAATCACTGCAGAGATATACTGGGAGCCAATGTAGTATGGATAAGATAGAGGTGATGTGATACAAATTTCTGGTTCTAGTAAGAACTCTGGCTGCTTCATTGTGGACTAACGGAAGATTGTTTATTTGCCTAGTGGAACATCCAAACAGATAGGCATTGCAGTAGTCCAACGATACTCCCAAGGGCAGTGATAAACGTGTCACACAGCACACCTCTGCACGCATGAAACAAAAGTCCAGCAACCTTGCTGTTATGTTCCACACGATCCCAGTCCCAAAGCACACATCTATGTATATCTGTGTTTGTATAGTATGACTTGTAACAGACTTGTAAATTGGTTTGTACAAGAAGTTAAATTAATTTATAGTTTTACACATGATGTTAAAAAGATGCGTGATGTAAGCAGTAGCGGTAGCATTTAGTGCTACCTGCCATTAGCTTACTTAACAAGCAGTGTTTTTTGCATTTTTTTCATTGTAACGTACAGCTCATTAAAAATATTTTCTCTATGTTTGCATAAATATGACCTAAACCACCATCAGATTTTCAGTCTTAAAAGTAGACAAGCAGAACCCAATTAAACAAGTGAGACAAAAATATTATACTTGGTCATTTATTTATTGAGGAAAATGATCCAATATTACATATCTGTGAGTGGCAAAAGTATGTGACAGTTAATTTGAAGGTCAGGTGTTTTCAGGCAATGGGATGACAATCAGGTGTGAGCGAGTGCCCTGTTTTATTTAAAGAACAGGGATCTATCACAATCTGAGCTTCACAACTCATTTGTGGAATTGTATCATGGCACAAACAAAGGAGATTTCTGCGGACCTCAAAAATATCAGGCTGGAAAACCATCTCTTAAGAGTTTGGACTCAACCAATCCACAGCCACAGACCAAAATAGAACTTTTTCGCATTATATTTGGAGAAAGGAAAATATTGCATTCCAGCATAAGAACCTTATCCCATCTGTGAAACATGGTAATGGTAGTATCATGGTTTGGGCCTGTTTTGCTGCATCTGGGCCAGGACGGCTTGCCATTATTTATGGAATTCTGACTTATACCGGCAAATTTTAAAGGAAAATGTCAGGACATTTGTCCAGGAACTGAATCTCAAGAGAAAGTTGGTCATGTGGCATGACAGCAACCCTAAGAACACAAGTCATTCTACCAAAGAACTGTTGAAGAAGAATAAAGTTAATGTTTTGGAATGGCCAAGTCAATGTCCTGACCTTAATCCAATAGAAATGTTGTGGAAGGACCCGAAGCAAGCAGTTCCGGTGAGGAAAATACTATCAAATAGTGTATACATATGCAATATTGTTATTGTCATGTGTGACCTTTCACAGTGCTTCATAGCTGTTCAAAAATAAAAATCATAAATCACTGTATTGAAATAGTGTATTGAAAGGATGAAATAACAAAGTCTCTGCAGTTAATAAAAACATACTGTTTTGGAGGTATATTATCTGAGATCCTACTGTACAGGACAGTTGGCCTGTATAAGCAGCACTACTGCTCAGTTACACATGCTGTCATCAGAGGCTGATTATTTTTCTGTCTGAAACCGAACCAAAACACTCGGATGTGTCTCAAGTCTTGCCGAAATGAACTTTCGAAGGATTTATAGCAGCAATAACACAAGCATGCCAACATCTGTCAACATCTCCATGTGGTCATGTGTACAATCCGATAGCTCACACTTGCTTTCTGTCAAACAGATGTGCAAAATTCACTCACTGTGTAGAAACATTTCTCTTGCTTCCATGACATTTTTATGTCATGTTATGTGAAGTTAATCTCTGTCCCATTCCTTCCATCTATTATTTACACTCCCACCTGTGCACAAACACCTGCTATCATGAGGATGCCTGAGCATGTAAAGAGATTTTGGGCAGCTGTTTCAACTCGGATTATATTGTATTTCTATAAAATATAAAGATACGGCCTGGAAGAACAAAACAAAACACTGTTAAGTTGTCGACACAAAATCAGAATCAGGACATTTTATGTTCGGTCACAACCCTAAACATTCAACATACAGTTCTCAGACAACACGAAACGATTACCTTTCTAATATACAAATATTGCACCTGATATACAAATATTGCACCTTAAGCGGAAATAGTAGACTCAGTTGTAATTTACATTACAGTGGAGGTAGTAGTAGCAGCTGGATGCAGTTCAGGGTGCATTAAACGGAGTGGAAAGATTGTGATATATAATAAATAATAGCAATGACATTTAGTAATGACAATGTTAATGAATAATATATTTAATAAGTGCAGGGTCCCTGGAGGACTAGTGGTTAGGCCACAGCGCTCTCACCACTGTGGCCTGGGTTTAATTCCCGGCCAGGGAACCGACCCTAGCCACTGGAGTTGCATGCAACAGTGCGCTCTCAGTGCCGGTCCCAAGCCCGGATAAAATTGTGGACGGTTGCGTCAGGAAGGGCATCCACTGTAAAAACTGTGCCAAATTAAATACGCAGACCAATGATCTGCTGTGGCGACCCTTAACAGGAGGAACAACAATTACATATTTAATAAATAGTACTATTTATTAATAATATTTAAAATAATATTTAACTTGTAAAATAATAATAATCAGCATTGTAGAGATCACCAAATGCTGCCTAACCAGCCTGGTTAATAACAGAAATTGCCAGTGAAAAGAAGCTGTTTTGATGGCGTGCAGTTTTTGTTATCAGGGTGTAGAATCGCTTTCCTGATGGTAGTTTTTGGAATAGATAACTAGCAGGGTGGGAGGTGTCACTGATGATTTTTCCTGCTTGCCTCTTTGTCCTGGCGATGTACAGGTCTTCAAGTGATGATAAATCTGAATCAAATTTCCAGGCCTTCAAAAAAAACATGTAATTTTTCCCCATCAGGGGAAACAAGATGATATCTGAAGAGTACACATAGTCTAGGATGTGTGTAATATGTAATGGTGTGTCTAATGCTGACATAAAAGCAGGTGGGCGGAAACTCTCTCTGCTGCACCTGAGATTGTGGAACCATGTTTGGCAGTGTACAGCTTGAATTTACCCTTTGAGCAGGTGCAGATCCAGTGTGCATGTGTGTTTGGCAGACCAGATGCAGGATGTTAACCCACTGCCTTTTCCACCCTCCATTGAAACAAAGGATTTATGTTTTCCCTTTTCCCCAGGAATTAGGATTTGAGATTGGACATCTTTGAGTTAATTTATGAGCTTGTTTTCCCATTCCCATAGTGTTCACTATGTAACAAGGTGGTGTCCATTCCCAGGCCTCTTTAGATTTAATATCAATGCAGATGTAAGTGGAAAGTCAGTTTATGTTCAGACTTGTATTGTATTCAGATACACTTCCTAGACAAAATAATTAGTTGCCTCCGCCAAAAGCAACACCTTATTGTACATCAGGCTGCACACCTGGACTTGGTATAAATCCGGATGGTCAGTTGTTGGCCACACACTGAGGATGACTTTTGTTCTTCAAGTGCAAGCAGAATATAATGTCGGCACTTTCACGTTTGGTTGACTTGGTCAACAAGCATAATAGAACCCTGGGACACTTTTACTTAGACTGAGAAAGAAGCTCAGATGTTGGAAAACAAGGGAGGAATGTTATGAGGCTGCTAGCAGACCTCGATATCTGAGAAGGATGCCCCTTCAGGGCTGTACCTAAAAGGCCAACAGATTTTAATACAGAACTGGCAAGAAAAGGTTCAGGGCATGAATGATAATGTAATTATCAGCACAAGGTCAGAGGTAAGTTAGAAAAAAGATAGGTTGGTCTGTATCAAGTATTACTGGTGGAGGACTCTGCTATGTATTAAATCTAGCAGGAAAAGAACGTAGGTGGTGTCACAAGATCTGGAAGATGTGGAAGTTAGAAGCTCCACCTGAGAGGATGGAAATCCCCGAAAGAGGCCCGTTTTGCAAAAGGACGAGATGGCAAAGAGTCCAAGGAAAGATGACTGACCTGAGAATAGGCAAAAAGGAATGCCAGAGTAGAGGATACTGGCCTGGACCCAGGCGCAGTAGAAGACATTAAATACGTTGTAGAGACAATACAATGGGCACAAATACTATGCACCTGGAAGGCTGTGAATCTCTTACCTGAAGATTGCAGTGTCTCACTCCGAACAGAAGTATGGCCAAAGGTTTGTGGACATATGAACATCTCACCAAAATGTTGGCCTTCCCAAATCTTTTGCCACAAAGTTGGAAGTACACAATTGAATAAGATGTCATTGTATGCTATAGAATTAGGGATTCCCTTCACTAGAACTAAGGGGCCCAAACATATCCCAGCATGGCAATGACCCCTGTGCACAAAGCAAGATCCATAAAGACATGGCCTGCACAGACCCTGGCCTCAGCCCCACTGAACACCTTTGGGATGAATTGGAAAGCTGACTGAGTCTTCTTGCCCAACATCAGTGCCTGACCTCACTAATGCTCTTGTGGCTTAGCAAATCCCCACAGGTTTGTTCCAAAATCTTGAGGAAAGCCTTCCCAAAAGACTGGAGGTTAATAATAACAGTAAAGGGGGCACTAAATCCTGAATGGGATGTTCAAAATAGCAGACATGAGTTGTTATGGTCAGGTGCCTTTTGGCCACGTAGTAGTGGCTAGGGGCCATTGTAGATCAAAGGAGAATCACAAGACTTATGTGATTCTCTAACATACCTCTGAGGCGATGGAATTCAAAAAGCCAGAGAGGTGGATATTTGTAGATATAACCCAATAATGTATTAAAGAGGGAGGCCAAAAATGGATGAAGACTGGAAGAGAAGGGTGAAAGCCAATCCAAGCATAGATACATACCAAAGATCTTGCTGACCCCAAAGCCAAAACCAACAGCTCTCCCAAAGTCTTTTACCAGTGAGGAGACCATCCCTTGCACCAAAGCAATCACAATGACTCTACGGGGAGTAGTGAAGTACTGTGCTGAGGGAGGGTGTGCTTCCTCATCTGCTAATATGGACAGGTCATCAACATAGCCAAAGGATGAGAAGATTCTACATGATACACACTGATTGACTATGAAACTATGCACATTGTCAATGGGCTTGACCATCTCCAGATGTTGAATGGGATGTGGGAAGCTCTAGGACAGTCCCTCAGCAACACCAATCTCACCACTTATCCCTAAAGACTGTTTCTGAATATGGCCAGAATGTGGATCAAATACATTGAGATAGCCCTCTGAGAACATGAGAACAATCCTTCAAATATGAATATGGATTGGATAGAAAATGGATAGGATAGAAAAATGAGACCTACCTTGATGTTGATAAAGTTTTCCAAGATAGCTCTTGTGTTGATTGCTCCATTCTGGCCAAATAGACCATAGTTCTGCCTGTTGTTAATTTTCCTGACAGGCCCTCAGTGCCTGATACCGATCAGACAAGACTGGCAGTCCTGGATGGACCAGCCACTGTGAAAAAGCAGACCACACATCTTGAAATTATGGGTCTGGCTCCTTGGAGCAACCCCTGCATACTCAGACACTCTCATATGAGTGCACATGCTCAATCTATGTGTTGGTTGTATGCATGCAAGTGGAAAGTTTTCTTACTATGTTGTGAAACACTGGGCATGAACCCCAGTGTACGTGGCTGATTTGTCTGCACATGAGCGATGGTCCAGTAGTGGGATCTAGACTTGGTGTTTTGTACAATTTACCATATAAACCAATGGAACACAAGGACATAAAGTGTCTTTCATTTAAGAAAGTTTTTTTGCTAGCCATCACTCTGTCCAGACAAGTCAGTTAAATGTCTGCATTGGGGATCAAAATTCAAAACATTTCACGCTGTGACTGAAGCCAGGAATCCTAATTAAGATATTAATAGGCATATTAATAAATCCAGCAAACTATTTGCTCTTGCAGATAAGAATGTGCACAGACCAGCCAATGCATGCTATAGCTGCCACCTGCACAGCACTAAAAAGTGTGTCTTGTAAACTTGTGGTCATTTGTGAACCAGCAAAATGGAGTTCACTGTCTAAATTTGCCAAATTTTACAGGCAGAATATTGCTTCATGACACCCTATGTACTCTGTGGTGAGTTTGGGTCATCTTTACCTGGAAGTAGTTTTAATTCTTGAGTTATTCTCATGCTCACGATTGTTGTTTGTTTGAGTCACTCGGGTCACTCAGGGCCCTTTTATAGACTACTCACACGGGGTCATGGCCACATGGTCACATGGTGACTGACCTATTGGTACTCTGAGCAAATGGCTATGACCACATTGGGAGAAGGATTTTGATGGATTTTACTGACACAGACCTCAACAATACTTCAAAAAAGACTTAAATAAAAGGACTTGCATTCTCCACCTCAGACTTTCATGAATTACAGGAAAATTACACTCAGGTTTTGTGAAGGACGTCATATACAATAAGTAGTCACCAGCTATTTTCCCTGGGCCCTTTTCCTGTCTTTCCCATGATGGATAGATTTCCTTTTACATTTGCATGCTAATTGCCAATTCCAGCCTGTATGATGGTCTGTTTGTGTTTGGCTGTTGTTCAGATGCAGATGAAAGTCTTCAAAGAATTACTGTCTATACCAACATATTCATTTGGCTTCATATTTCCGCTCTGGTTTTCAAATCCTTATAATTAAAGTATTTCCCCTAGCCGGAGGTGTTTGGTAGTCATGAGTATTGATAAATCCTGAGAGTAGAGAAGGAAACAGAGCAGAAGATGCAGAAATCCTCCACAGTATCCTGAACACAGGCTTTGTTTTAAAAGAATTGCCTAAATAAGCCAATGATTACTTAATATAACGCAGCCGTTGTCCTGTTTTGGATAAAGACACTACAGCGCTCAACGGGAAATAAGACTAGAAGACAACCTACAAGAGTGTACATCTCTGTTAAAATAATTACTCTCAGATTTACCCCCTGCTGTGAAGAAGGATTTAAAGTGTAATAAACAAAGGCAGTGTGTGGTTTTGTTTAGTACTGACACAAGAAACAAGGTCATATGTTTAAGCAAAGACAAAAGTCTGGCTTTATTCAGAAGTACAAAATACAAATACAAAAGAAAGGGCAGCTTGGTAGGAAACAATAAATGCAACTTAAATTTAAAAGCAGTCAGTGCGCATGAAACTGTGACAACTCTCATTCAACAGAGAAATATAATTATGTATATTTCATTTCAAATGCTGTCTTGATTTAAATTGTGTGAATTAAAGGCAAAATCTTCTGCAGGACAAACTTTTTACTCACTTTTAGAATTATTCATGTCGGAGTGCTATAGCTGGGCAGTAAAAACACAATAGAATTTGCACTTAAATAATAAAAGATGAAAACAAACAAAATGTTAACAAAATTATTTAATAACTATTATACAAAAATATATTTACAGTTTACTTCAGCCGATAAATAGATTTAACTCAAAGGCAGTTCGACTTAAACATCAGATTGCACTTATAGGTGTGTAATTAATACACTCATTAAGCAAAGTAAAGAAGCAATGTGATTTTTAAAAAGGTGATTTTTGGATCATTTTTGAAACTTGGAGGTTCTGATTTGGTAAAACTTAACCTCACTCAAATGTAATTTGCTTTTAAGTGTTATACTGTATTCTGACATACAATATATAAGTGATTTTGTAGATCACTACACTGGAATTGGCATTCTCTTGACCTGAACATTGAAAGTTGTGAGTCAGCTGTATACACAATATGATGAGGGCCTATGGTTCTTCAGTTAAGTAAGTGTTACATTTTTGGCCAAACTGTTGTGCTAAGTTCAAAAACACAAGACTATTACATTTAACCAAAAAAAAAACACAACCAGTTTATATGATATAAAACAAAACTGACTGACTAATATGGCTTTACTGTATATAATTTATAACTGTATATAATTTATAATTGTAACTGCAATGACATACATAAAGGGGTAAAATGAAGATGTGTTGAATCTTAAACCCCTTAAAAATTGTAATTTATGAATAACACTAGAGGTGGGTGATGTGATGATAAGAAGATATTTTGTTACATTTTTTTTTCTAAGAGTATTGTGGTATGGTAATTAATCAGTAGACCAACTGTGTGTAGAAACATATTTACACCAACTGAAATGACAAACAGAAATGTCACACTGTAAATGTAAAAGTGTATATTAGCAAGTGACTGACTGGACATCAGTACATTATGCTTTTATGTATTCCAAATTTAATCTCAGCAAAAATAATATCAGGATACACATAATCTATTGTGAAACATGGTCAAGTATTGTAATATGATATTTCTCCCATATATCCCACCCCTAAATAATACTTTGTGTTTTTATGCCATTTCAGTACCTGGTATACATATGTTTTAACAAAATAATTTAGGGACTTGTTATTTGAAAATTTAAAAAAAAAAAAGGAAAAAGAAATGGAAGACATGGTTATATTTTAAATAGATCCATATATACAAATCAGGAATGTTGTGCAAAGCTTCCCAGGGGACTAGAGAAAAAGAGTGTGTGTGTGTGTGTGTGTGTGTGTGTGTGTGTGTTTATTTAAACCAGTGCAGGTAGTTAGAGTTCACAGCAGGAACACACATGTTGTTACCGCATGAGCCACCGTAGCTGGGAGGGCACATTGAGCATGGCACACCCACTTTATAGGGAGCTTCACCGATCCAATTACCCCTAAAAACAACAAGAACAGAAAACAATATTTAGAATTCCAAGTATGGGGATGCTCAAATCCCAACCATACCACAGCCATCTGTTGCTAGGAGTCCAAAAGAGCATAACTAACTGGCCGTATTTTCTGGGTGGGAGGGGTGGTGACATTAGCCAATCATGGACGTCTGTTAGGTCATGTATGCGGAAGAGGGTGGATAACACTTTCCTCTGAGTGTGTTCAGCTGCCCTGTGACGTAGAATGAGCAGCAGTTCAAAAAGATGCTCTCCGGTTGGTGGTTTATTGTGTCACAGGGGAGAACTATCTAGTGGGGGGGGAACTGTCAGTGACTAAAATTGGAAGTAAAAATTTGGGAAATGAAATTTCCTGTATGTCTTATCCTCTATATAGTTATGGCATGCACTGAAAGTGTATAAGTGGTTTAGAAACATCTTAACACTTTTTTCTACCATTAAAAATTGCCATGACTTATGTAAACATAGATGATTTAAAACATCCCTATGACCTTCTGACCCTACCCCTTCCTCCCACTACATTGGTTACTCTATGCTACTAGCTATGGCGAGAGGACACATTGTGGAATTGTATGTCTGGACCTTAGACTCTCTCTGAGTCCAAAGGGACATCTGGCCAGCAACATTAGGGAATCGTTGACATATCTAGACAGTGAGTATAATTATTGATTCAGTGCCTCCTGACCTCATTGACTGCTACTGTAAAACTGTTTTCCTGTACTGCATTGAAGGCAAGTAATTACTTTCATGAGATCACAAACTGAGCTCATACGTAAACCAGTATTTATCCAGACATTCTGACAATGTCTAAGTTTTAAATTGGAAAAAGGTGAATTTGAAATTGCAGTAACAAATTTGACCCAAATACCAATCTAGATGAATTAATGATGAAACGTTATGTTCTTTAGTACAGGTGGGCTTTACTATTATCTTCTTCCAGCATAACTGTTCAATTCTTATTGCTTTCATTCACTTTCATTTATTTAAAAAAGTTTCATGGTGGAAGGCTCATTTCTAGTATTGTTCCACTTTCAGTAAACATTTCAAATGGGACATTTAGACCCCAGCCAAAGGGTTAATATTGTGATATTGAGACACATCTGGTGTGCATTTACTCAGGCTCAGCCGCTCACTAGGAACAATTGTACTTCTCTCGTCATAATTACCCTGAATCTGGTTCACATGTTGAAAAGTCGCTGCTCTTCAGTCTTTTCAGCATTTTTAGTTAACATGAAAAACATTAAATGTTTACTTTCTGAAGCTGCTTAATCCAAACCTATATATTTACATTTTTTTCCTTAAAATTTAAACTTTTAACCACCTTAATTGCGCATAGCAACTTTTCTTACCCTGCCAATATGATGGGAGTACAGTCCATGCTGTTGGTGAACAAAAATCTACAAAAATTTCACATCCAGGGCAGAGTAACTGGAGGACGTTGCTGCTCCTTTGTTTAATACTGCATTTAATTAGGGTTACTATTTAAATGTTGTCCTTTTCCTCTGTTGTTTTTCTCTTGTATTTTAATCAGGTTTACTTATTCTGTACGGAACTTTGGACAGGAGCATTTTTAAACACCTCAGTGTCACAGCTGGGTTGAAAAACATTCTGCCAACCATCCATCCAACAGCGGTCCTGTGGCTACCACCCAAATAATATCTCTTACGAGAGATGACAGATTGGCTAGAGGAGAACTGACACATTATGGAGAGCAACAGATGGGCTACAGTCTGTAACTGTATATTTATAAAGTGGCCAATGATTGTAGACTGTAGAAAACTAACTGTATATCTAATGCACTTATATATTATCTATTAGTTTATCTATCATGTAATATGTAAGGAATAAAACATGATGCCGTCATAGGAAATTAATCAACAACGGGGTGGTGTGATGCAAAGTGTAGGGCTGTTACCGGCCCAAATTGATTATTTTCCTATAATAGCATATCCGGAAGATATTCATTCCTCTTATATATTTGCAAACTTTTACTAATTTTATCGAATCACTAATCACTACTTTTTATCCATTTATAGTTATACATAGTGGATGTGAAGCTATATATGGATTACAGTGGATTACAGCAGCTATATATGCCCTCACCAGCCTCTCCTTTTCTCTCCTTTTTGAAGTTAATGATACAAATAAAATATTTTTGTCATATTACTGAGAAACTGAAAAATGCAAAGTCTTATATCCTGAAGACCTGTGGCAGAAAACGTAAAGGAACAGCTATACCTCCAAGTGTAACCAAGCACTGACACTGAAGACTCCTATCATAAATGTTGTGGTATAAGCTAGATAGTATATTTGGAGCTAAAGGACACCATACACTGTATTTATGGTAACTCTATAAGTAGATTACAGTGTATGTGTGCATGTGCGTGTGTGTGTGTGTGTGTGTGCTTACACTTACTTTCCTGAATAGTTACACACCAAATATGTTGCTCTCCTCCACACTGAGCCCCAGACATTCATATTGTGACATGTATGGACGGCACATCCGACTTTATTTGACGTGGCCCAAACCATCTGCAATCAGAGTCCAATCAGAAACATCCATAAATGGGAAATGACTAAACCATATCACATCTAACTATTAGTTTTTGTTGTTGGGCCTTGTATACTAATTGAGCATCTTTCTTTGCCTAAGGTGTCCTGAATATGCAAACTATTATTTAACCTAATACACTAGTGCAATCATTGGTAATATGATTGCTGTAAATGCCTATCTATCTTTATGCCTATTTATCTTTAAAACGAGAATTGGGTTTTTTTTGTTTGTGTCAGAATGTCATACACACTACATGCTTTCATAATAAACTCACTTGTGTGTAATGAGTGCACATGGGCCCATAGCATTTCAGAGGGCATCTGGGATTGCAGTCACGTGGATACGGGAAAGAATAATCTTTCACTTCATCGTACCATGGCTTCACCAGCTGCAGGATGGATCTGTACCTAAAATATCCAAAAACAATGTGTTACTGAGGAAACACACACGAGAGTTGTACAGCATGGGATAGACAGTCAGACTGATAGAAAAACAGATTAGACACAGACAGATGTAGTTGGGTGACAAATTAAAGAAAAAAAATGGCATACAGTGTCTGTCTTAGTAAGTCCACCAGAAGCCTCCAAAACAGTGTCAGTGTGCCACAGCATAGATTCTACAAATCTCTGGAACTTTACTGGTGTGTTGAACACCATTCTTTCAAAAGATATTCCCTGAATTGGTGTTTTGATGATGGATGGTGGAGAGAGTGTTGAACACATCACTCAAAATCTGAGGTCTGGTGACATATCATATAATTTACATAATTTACGTACTCATTAAACCATTCATTGAGCCCTCATGCCTTGTCACAGGGGCAGGGTCACACTGGAAGAGACCAGTCCCATTGATTTACAGTGACCATTCCATGTAAGGGGACCAGTAGGCCCAAAACATCCCAACAAAAGCCAACATTTTCCATTAATTTGCCACCCTTCAAAAATGTGATACAGTATATTGATGTGTAATATATGTCCAAATCCAACCTCATAGTAGATGAGTTGCTTGTTATATTTGGTAAGAAATATGTACTTGTGCAATGCATACCTTCCAGTTCGTACAGAAAGATTTTGCCCGAGGAATCTGAGAAGATTGCGAGGGCCATGTTCCCAAAGACACGTAGAAGCCCACTCTTCTGCTCTCTGAGCAAGGGTTTCATCCCACACCTGAAAAAAAAAACAACAAAACATCAATTGCTGCAGTTAATTATTCATTACTGATTACTAATAATGTTTCCTATAAGCAGACCTCCTAAAAGCCTGGTCCGATTAGGGGAACGAAGCACAAAACGTCAAGTCAGAGTGACAGTGCTGCTTGGAGGCTTCAGAAAAAAATATGGCGGATTTTAAGAAACACTAAAGACCAATCATGATATAATTTGGCTACATTAGAGAGGCAGACTAGCATTTAGCAGTGAGGCAGTTGAGAAGCTCTTCATTAGTCCAACAAAACGTACATATACAGTATAAACTCCCAAAAATAAAGGTACCAAACTGTACTTTTCCTTATTAATGAAGTGTTACCATCAAGAGGACATGTTTTCACCTTTAGTGTGTATCTTTTACCTGGGAAGGTGCATGTGGTGCACCTTTAATTAGCTTCTAAAGTAAAGGTAAGGGTAGGTTGGTACATCTGTGGCCCTTAAGGTCTACCTATACAACTTACATTATTTTTAAATATATAAAGATACATACTAAGGGTATGTAAGATGTACTCTTGATGGTATACTACCCCAGCCACAAGGAAAATTACTTACCTTTATTTCCGAGAGTGCATAGTATTTTGTGATTGGCTAACACTGCTGGGCTCGAAATGAGAAATGCATGTGGCTATGAAACATTTTCTTTCTAAAAGCAGTAAGAGGAAATCTGATCACCATGCCATCACCAAACAACTGACACGTTATAAAAATGACCTAAAGAGTTCTGGATAGAAGATGGAAAATGACATCATTAATTACAACATGGCTTTTGACATAAGCATGTTTTTGTTATTGTACCCAGAAGACCAATGGCTGTCCAAAGAAGATTAATCAATCCATCTTTACCAACCTCCCTTTGTTAAGTATTTGTACACTTGAGTCCCAGCAACTTTGGTGGTCTGGGTCATTTGAATCTTCACAACAGCTGCACATTAGCTGGACAGTCAGGGAGACATTTGTTACAACAGATCGGCTATAATTGTGCGCAAAGAGCAGATCCCAGGTCGCATTCCAATACACCTACTTGTGTGTTAACTGGAGCTGCTGTTGTAATATAGTAGTGAGTGTTGTCATGACCAACATTCTAACCTACTGCTATGTTATGTTCTTATAACAGTACATCCCGAAGTGTTTTATTGCTCTTATACTACAGCAATTTGCCAACATTAACATTTTTTTTTATTCATTAAGGAATGACATCATACATTTTATCCATTTAGAGTTACATTTAATGTCATGGAACATCCATGAAACAAGTTAGTTCCTGTTGTCACTGTATGTTCATCTATTCTGCCGCTTAGTGGAATAATCCATTTCCATCGAATCATGGATCACATTTTTTTTTGTATCATGACAAGCAACAAGAGTCAAACTGTGGCTTTTTCTGTGTTTAGTGTCTAATATCAGCACTTTCTAAGCTATCCAGATTAGACGCTGCTAAAAAAAAAAAAAAGATTTTGCAGCTGTGAATGTACAGGACATTTTTTTCAGAGATGTGTAGATGCTACCTAGATGTAGTTAGACACATGCTAGTTTTTATTCAGCAAACTAAAATATTTTGACGCTACATGTTGCTGACTGAACAAAATATGTTGCCAGTAATAAAAAGTGTCTCAACCTTTCCAATTATGCAGGAAAATAGTGCAATTTCAGAAAGCATCCTGGAAATAATGTGGGAGAATGGTATTTCATACACTTCATACACATTCGCATTTTCCAGTTTTCGGTGGATATTATGGAAATATCTATGTCATACATGCTATGTTGATTTTTTTGATTTATAGAATTTGGACCAATAGTTTTAAAGAAAATGACAGCGTCATGTGAAATGACATTTTTCTTTGAAATGTAGTATAATAGCATTATATTGTGTTCTATATATATATATATATTTTTTTTTTTTTAAATCTATACATACAGTTCTATACATTTTTTAAAAACACAGTTGAAGTTGTAGGTGAAGCAAAGTGAACTTCTATGTTGATGTGAATGCTTAATAAGTCAAGGGAAATATTTTCTCCACCGCATGGCTTTAGCATAGCTGATGCGTCCCCATCCACAATTTTCATGTCACATAAGGGATTTGTCACTACAGTCATACAAGAGATTTGTTATCTACTGTGATTTTAAGGAAGAGCACAACATGTATGGTTTCATGAATAGCTTTGATGAAAAAAAATAAATAAATAACAAAAGCACCAGTTTATATTTAATACATGCCCAGCAAGTGTAATTTACTGTTTCATCAGGTGTATGGACTACTGTGCTCCTAACTTACCTCAGTGAGTGACTACATAGTAGCCAGCTAGAAATGTCCCAGTTGGAAAGAAAAGAAGTTAGCAAGTGCAGCTATACAGTCATAATGTTAGCTATTAATCTTACAATATCTGTCAGCACTGTTTTACTATTCCATGATAGTAATATTTTTCATGTAATATGCCTAGAAAGATGGATTTCCTCTTGCACTGAGAATCTGAACCCAATGAACTTTATTCGGGTCACCCACACAACTGGAAATCTGTCTACTCAAATATATCAGTTATTTAACATCTCTGACAGAACAAAAAACATGCTAAGGTTAATATGCTTTCTTACCATGTATTCCATGTTGGAAGCCGGTGGGAAAACATTTCCTCTGACTTTATTGTGGTAATCAAGAATGGCCAGCCGGTCATCTTGGGAAATGTACCTCTTCCGTCTGTTTTTTGGAAGGTTTACATGGTCCATGTGATATTTGGAGTTAATGTCAGAGAAACTGGTGGACGGTGGAGCAGAGATGGTGGAATTAAATGCTGCAAGTACACTTGCTGCTCCACAAGACATGCAGATGAGCAGCAAATCGATGGCCAAGCCGTACTCATTCATCATGACCTTCTGGATTTTTTGGCTCAGGAAATCCTTTCTTCAAGATCTGTCTGCTGGAGAAGTGACAAAAAATGTTCACTGACTTGGCTCTGCACTTTCACAAATTCTCTGCAAAATCCAAAGAGCTTTCTGACCTTTAAATAACAAGAACACATTCATCCATTATAAAGACTTATTCAATAGCTTATACTGTAAAAAAAAAAAAAATCTATGCACAATCCAGCTGCAGTTTAAAAGTCTATACCTTGACTAAAATAATGAAAGAGTGTCTTTGTCTGGAGGAACAGGTCCTTATCCCTGTGTGTGTGTATGTGTGTGTGTGTGTGTGTGTCCAAAAGCCAGCGTGTCTGTAAAACTCCTCCTGTTGTAAAAGACAAGATGACTCTGCTTTCAGCAAGGAGCTGCTGCCTTTTTATAGCACAGTGACTGTCGCAAAAAAAAAAAAAAACCTGCAGGGCTTCTGAAGGTGTTTGGAGTCCCTCCCCATCACCTGAAACACATCACTTGCAGACGTAATGCCTTGTTTCTCTCACCCATTTCCTGGCAGGTTTAATCATAACATCTGCTTTTGGTTTGCACAGCTGGCAAAGGTAGAAAAGAAAACAGAAGATAAGCAAGGAAATTATCCACTGACCCCAGAAACACAGATCAGCACTGTGCAAAGCCTGCGTGCTTAGAGCCAAGTGTGACGCCAAACCTTAGAACAGGGAAAGACATCATTCCGAACACTGTAATATCCTGATAAATCATACTGTTATGTGGCAAACTGAGGAAACACTTCACATGGTGAAATTTTGACCTTTACATTATTCTACAAGAAAAAAAACTTTTTTTTGCAATATCCCAGTGGCAAGTGAAATGCTGATAACAAAATATATTTTAAAAGTTTACATATAAAAACTTTATGTATATATTCATTAACAGCAATTAAATAGAGGATTCATGATTATTATGATAATTGAGCTTCAGATCCTGATTTGAATGATGTGAGACAGCATTAGCATTAGAGACTTGACAATCACACACAGTTGGATGAAAGTCTACGTACATAGCTTTGGTCAACAAAGTTTCCAGCGTCTTCATTCATCACATCGGCTGTTTTTTCTTCCATAAATTGCTAAGCGATAGGGAAATGCTATTGCTAGCATCCTGCTGAAAAATCTAGCTTCTGACCAAAACACTGAATGAGCTGGTCAGGCTAGTAGACCACCTTGACAGAATTGATTAATAAATGTTTGAAATTTTGTAACTGTGAGCAGCAGTTCTGTGTGCGAAATCTGAGGCTACAGTGAGGCACAGGCTCACTAAAACTGGACAAGATTAGAAAAACCTCACCTGTCCTTTTTCCAATGTTCAGCTGTCCACTTTTGGTGAGCATGTGCACAGTAGCCTCAGATTCCTATTTTTGGCTGACAGGAACCCGATGTGGTCTTCTGCTGTTGTGTATGTTCTCAGCAGTCTGAGATGCTTTTCTGCTCACCATGGTTGTAAAGAGTGGTTATTTGAGGTTCCGTAGCCCTCTTGTCAGCTTAAACCAGTCTTGCCATTCTCCTCAGACCTCTCTCATCAACAAGGCATTTGGATTTTTTGTTTTGTTTGTTTTCTGTGTAAACTCTAGACACTCCCAGGAGATTTTCTGAAATACTTAAACGAGCCTTCCTGGCACCAACAACCATGCCACAGTTAAAGACACTGGGGTAACATTTTTATCCCCATTCTGATATTCCCCAGTCTGATGTGAATTAACTGAAGCTCTTGACCTGTATCTGCATATTATTATACACTGCTGCCACATGATTGGCTGACTGTAAGTGCAGTACAGTGCAGATGTTCCTAAAAAGTGGACATGAGTGCATATATTTTTACTCCTACTTCAATGAAATGAGAGTGAGCGTTTAGACGTTTAGATCTGCTAATTTCATTCCCTAAAGTAAAATGCTGCAATGCTACATGGTAAGCTTTTCTGAACTGAGCAGTTCATATATATATATATATATATATATATATATATATATATATATATATATATATATATATATATATAGCGATACACTGGCTAAAACCACTAAGAAAAACAAAGGAAGAGAGGCTAGCTAGTCCTAATATTAGTCTATATATTAAGTTTGCTACATGTGTCAGAACCTGTCACATTTATTTACAATAAAATGGCAATTAATTTAAAAGGAACAAAGAGAGCAAAACGCTAATGCTGCAAAAAAAATTTAATAAAAGCTCAGACACAGAATAGCACCATGCTATTAAACATATTAAACATTGTAATTGTAGGCTAAAACCCTGATCCACTGCTCAACCCAGAATCCTGGGTTACCTTTCTAATGTTTTCTGTCCATTTCTATAAAATAAGTAGTCTTGAAAGAATCAAACTGACTGGTATATTTGTGAGCCATATGTGCATATTGTGTCTCCTCTTAAAAGTATGTGTGGTGTTTCATATAGCAGGGGCAGTGTGTGTGTGTGTGTGTGTGTGTGTGTGTGTGTGTGTGTGTGTGTGTGTGTGTGTGAACTTTATCAGATCCCACAATGACCCAAGGCTCCATATGGTCACACAGTAATGTAACAGTTGTTTGAACATGTGTGAACACTTGAAGGAAGTCCAACAGATTTTATGGCCTGGCAAGAGCCAGATCCCTCAAATCTATTTGTTTCTTTCTCGTATTTATTATAATTTGCTGTACTGTAAAGACTACACTTGTTCAGCGCAGGATTCCAACAGTGTTGGCATGCCCAAGCGTCCACAGTGCCAGCAGCTGAGGCCCTTCAGCAGGTCATCATTTTCATTGGCAGCTGGTGAACAAATTAAAGTAGTGTGACGCAGGATTTCTCTCCCTCCCTCCTGTGCTCGCTCTCTAAAAACCCACCATTTCCAAACTTTCTTGGAAGTGATGCAGTGTAAGGCCTGAAATCATGCCATAAGAGAATGAATGCTCTCAGTCCCACTGCATGGTGAAATCTTGCAGACTGCTAGTTTCTAATGTGTGTGTTACTGGGAATGTCTGCTATTGTACTATGAGAACCTAATGAAATAAATTATCTTTGACATTGCAAGATTGTGTGTATTATGTGTGCAATGCTCAATTTTTGTACAGTGTACAATTTTAGTTGGTTAAATTTGTGAACACACCACAGTATTTTGCTAGGCAACTGGGAAATATGGACACTCAGCATGAGCTTGCTAAAGTACAGTAGCTGTTGTCTTAAGTACAATACAGAATTAACTACAGACAATGTCAAATCACAGTAATAGTGGAAAGGAAAGAAATCAATCAAGATTATCAATATTTCCCTAAGATGTGCTATACATTACTAGAAAAAAATTTTGCTTGATTAAATGACACTACAAATATACTTAAGTCCAACCACTGAACTTTCATGGCTTAAGCTATATACAGTAACAACAATGTGTCAAAACTTGGAGCTATGAGTAATTTTTTTTTTTTTTTTTTGGGGGGGGGACCCAAAAAGTGGTCTGTTCATATGGTTAAAATAAACTCATGTTTGTAATGTAGTAGGTTTTCTAGCCTATGGGCCTCACTGAAAGCAAAACAGCCAAAATAGTTTGGTACAAAATAAAACTAATTATGGTAGCCTGTATTTGTGTACTATTTCAGAAACACTGTTTAGTACGACCTCGTCAGCGAGTGCCTGATGGTCATGACCTTACCCAGACACAGCCCGAACAAGCTACGTGGGACTGTCCTCTCGTGGGCCCACCATCTGCAAGAGAAGTAGACAGGGTCAGGATTGTGACCTCTCTGGTGGGAAAGGAGCCAGAGCTAGAGCGGAAGGTGGAGAGATACTGTCTAGATATAGTCGTGCTCACCTCAACGGACAGCATGGTGTCTGGAACCAAACTCCTGGAGAGGGGTTGGACTCTGTTCCACTCTGGAGTTGCCCTGGGTGAGAGGCTCAGAGAAGGAGTGGGTGTACTAGTAGCATGGTCGAAGTAGTCCCCGAACCCGTTTGTGGACACCAGGGGTAAAGGGAGCCATCAGGGTGAAGAAGGAGGCCTTTCAAGTTTGGTTATCTTGTGGGACTCCAGAAGCAGCTGACAGATACCAGCAGTCCAAGCACAGTGCCACAAGGGCAGTGGCATAAGCAAAAACTCAGGGGATGAAGAACTGTTGAATTCAACTGGGGACATAGTCAGATGGTGGAAGCAGTAATTCCAGGACCTCAGCCTCCCCTGGGAAGGTCTATGCCAGGGTACTGGAGAGGAGGGTCCAGACATTAGTCGAACCTCGGATTCAGGAGGAGCAATGCGGATTCCATCCTGGCTGTGAAACAATGGACCAGTTCTTCACCATTAAAAGGTTCATTGAGGGCTCATAGGAGTTTGCCCAACCAGTGTGCATGTGTTTTGTGGACTTGGAAAAGGCATATGACCGTGTCCCTCGTGCGATCCTGTGGAGGGTGCTTCAGGAATATAGGGTACCAGACCTGGTATTACGGGCCATTAAGTCCCAGATCTTGTTTGCGGTGTGTGTGGGGCACCGCCAGGGCTGCCCTCTGTCACCGATTCTGTTCATGATTTTCATGGAGAGAATTTCTAGATGTAGCCATGGGATGGAGGGGGTCCGGTTTGGTGACCTCAGGATTGCATCTTTGTTATTTGCAGATGCTGTGGTCCTGTTGGCTTCATCGAGCAGTGACCTCCAGCATGCTTTGGGCAGTTTGTCATGTGAAGCAGCTGGGATGAGGGGCAGCACCTCCAAATCTGAGGCCATGGTTCTTAGCCAGAAAAGGGTGGTTTGTTCCCTTCAGGTTGGAAGTGAGATATTGTCTCAAGCAGAAGAGTTTAAGTATCTCAGGGTTTTAGTCACGAGTGAGGGTAGAATGGTGTGGGAGATTGACTGACGGATCAGTGCAGCGTCAGCAGTTATGCAGACATTGTAGCTATCAATTTAATGGTCAATCTACATCCCAACCCTCACCTATGGTCACAAGCTTTGGGTAGTGACTGAAAGAATGAGGTCACGGATACAAGAGGCGGAAATGAGCTTCCTTCGCTGGTAGGCTGGGCTCAGCCTTTGGCTAGGATGCCTCTTGGATGCCTCCCTGGGGAGGTGTTTTGGGCATGTCCAATGGGGAGAAGACCCCGGGGCAGACAAAGGACTAGATGGATGGATGGATGTTTAGTATGATAGGATATGGGTTCTGAAGGGGCCAAAGGCAGTATCCAGTCAGGTCAAATTAACTAGACACTGTGGGTACTGTAGTTAGAAAGGTAGTTAAATTTAGCTAGGTTACATTCACTGTTGTTAAAAGATGGTCTATAACCTTTCATGCTTCTGTAAACAAATGCTAAATAAAAATGAATTGACAGTCTCTGCCAATCACTGAATGTATCTATTCAGTGCCTCAAATGTGCCTCTGTATCTGTATGTGTATTTGGATTTAAACCCAAAGTGGGCATGGCCTATACCTGAATGTTTTTTTTTATTCCACAACATCCCACGACATCACACATATTCAAAATTCTTTACTGAAGTCTGCTCACAAAGTTATTATTTCTGTATTTACCTGTCCACAATATTTTCTTTGGAATTTAATTGGTTCCTTTTCCCCAAAATATAAATAAACTAATAGCCTAATTAGGACTAGTACAACCCTGACAAGGAGGTTACTAAGGATGAATGAAAGAGCGCTGTACAGTCATGTTAATGAACACTTTACAATCATGGTAATGACCCACAAACTTATTATCTGGTTTCTTCTGCCTGCATGAAATAAAAACCTCCTGCTTACGAGACTTTTACAAGACTTGCGACCCACAGCATCCCAGTCCCGATGCACACCTCAAGTCAACCAGATGCCCTGTGAGCCTAGCAATGTGGCAAGCTTTCTGTCACAAGAAAGTCATCTTTTATTCATATCTATATGTGTATGTATTACAGAACATGTAATCTTTTGTTCTTGTATGTTTCAGTTCGTTTTATTTTGGATTTCTGAAAGCCTGATCAGTCTGTTCAAGTATGCATGTGTGAAATTGAATGGTATGGTTACTGTGTTGCTACTGCATATTATCTGTGTCAATTATTTAATTTACAACAGCTAAATGCAAAAGTACTACTAATTTAGCAAATTTTTCTGCAACCTCTAGCTTGCATTGAAAGACTGAGATTTGAGAAGTGAGGGACATTTTAAAGCACCACACAGTGCAATTCTGTATAGCAGAGTTGAGTTTATTTAAGTTTTCCATGGTAGGCAACCCATCAGGTCACATATTGACATGCAAAGAAACTCATGATCACCTTTGGATTAGAAAGCAGAGTCAGAGAGTTCAGCCGTGTTGTAAAATATACAGACAGAAAATTGATTTGCTTGGAGTGCAGTTGTAATTTTCCTTTCTCTCCAGCACAAAGAGATGAACAGAAACGTCCATCAGCCCCAAATTCACAGCTGTGATCTCCACCCGAAGGATTCAGTTTCTCTTTCCTCTCTTGGCAGAGAGTGGCGTGTCTAGGAAAATCACTTAAGTGTTATCTTTGAAAAAAGTTGGCTTTGAATGTGAGCAGAAATGAGTTTTTCATGCTCAGGGCTCATTAGAAACTGGGGCAGGTGTCATGTTTTGTGATTCTGTTTTGAGAACATTTTTTTCTCTCATGAGCTATGGAAGTTATCAGGAAATTTTAGTTGTGACATGAGTCATAAATGAAGACATTTTCAGATGTGCGTCCAGTGTTATTCTCAGTGGTTGAGTGACTTGCCCAGAATGAACTGAGAGCATATGCCAGCTTTAAACTGAATAACAGGCAATAAGGCACTTTACAAATGCAACACTGAAATTATTGTATAATGGAATAGATGAGAAATGTAGCTATACTGTCTGTGTATTATCGGAGTTCTGAATCGAAAATGAACATTTCTGCATTTTTTTACTCTCCTTTCTTTACACTGCAGTTAAATTTCCTGTTCTGTCTCCTGATCTGCCCCTTCCCTCACCTCATATGTTGTGTTATATTGAAGACAGTCAGAATGAGACTGAGAAAAATAAAAATAAAGATGAAGTTACTTACTTATTTGTTGTCACTGGCCATAGAGCAAAAAGAAATGCTGGGATTGACGTCCACAAATTTTGTTTCACAATGCAATGTAAAAAGTTTAGCTCAGTCTCAAAGCCACAGACAGTCATCTTCAAAGCCCTTTTTTGTTGAAATCACATTTACGGCACTCACATTGCTTCTCAATGATCACACCTTTAAGATACTTCATTTGGAACCCATTTAGACACAAGGTGTAGATTTTCTGCCACCGTTTTGATCAGTGGCTTTGTATGATCTCAATAAAGGGTTCTTCAGCGGTTTGGAGCGTCCTATAAGTGTTCTACTTGGAACTCTTTATGACAGGGAAACTCTACTGTAAGGTTCTACATAGTACCTGAGTGAGACAAATGGAAGAACCACTAAGGCGTCCAGATTTCCAACACTTCTAACACTTAACAACAGCAAGTTAAAACTAGGTCACACCAAAATAGCAAAACTTGCACCCATAGTTTCTTTCCAAAGCATTTGAACAATGTTTTACAAGCTAGTGTTAGTACATATGATTTACTAGTCCAGCTTGGAGCTCTTTGCATGTTTTCCCACTATGTTGTCTGGATACATGAGTTCAAGCACTTAATGGGGGATCTTTATTACTTTTTACTTTTGAGATTTTATACTTGAGCTTTGTCAAGTGCACATAATAAAGCGAAGCCCTTGAACGGAGCGCAAACACTGAACCACAAAAGCCGTTTCTCATCGCTGCCTCAGAGCAGGGTGAGGAATCCCAGTTCTTTAAAAATCCAAAATGCTCAACTTCCTAACAAACTGGGATATGTGAAGAAAAGAATTTTACTTTTCTGTAATGTTTATGTGACAAATAAAGCCTTCTTCTTCTTATAACAAGACCTGTCAGGCAGCATATACTGTAAGTAGTTAGGCTGTGTAGCTAACTATAATATTCAGCTATAATATTTGTCCTGTTACAAAAAAAAAAAGGTAATAGAATGTACAATAATACTGTATTACATAATAATATTGTAAATCAAAATACTACATTGAATATGACATGAAAATATCAACACATGCCAATTACATAACTAGCCAGCTTTTACCTCAAATCAAATCCCTTGCCATACACACACAGACACACACACACACACACACAAACAGTGCTGTTTCTATTTCTAACATGTGACATTCCTTTCCAGCCAAAATATTCTCACTCAATATATAACACCTTTCTGGAGATCTTTGATGGCATATTAGAGAGGGAATACGGTGAGCTTTGCATCTACACTCAGACATTTCACAAGAGCTTCTGATGTATACAAGCAAACATGAAAATGCTCTCTACTTCTAAACTTAGCCCTCAGACATTTCTTTTCCCACCTGTACCTTGCTATATAAATCCAGTCTGTATGTTAGTACTCTTTTTGGTTTGAATGTTTTTCTTGTTTGTTTGTTTTTTTGTCTGGAAGTTTGTATGTGTTTAAATTCTGACTCTTGTGTCCTGGGTCTGTGTTTTGAATTTCGTTATCTGAGTTCGAAGCTTTCTAATTTAACATTTTCATAAATTCCCTTGGAAGGGCAAACCACAATAAGTTAACACTGGATCTCCAGTTCAAGCCGAACCAAAATGTTGTTATCTGAATTCAAAGCTTCCTAGTTCGACATTTTCACATATGTATTGTCGTTTTCAGCTTGAATATGTGTGTTTTATGATTTCTGGATATTAAGTCATCAGTTGCATGTTTTGAGTTCCTAATTAAATTGCAAGAAGCTTTAGTATTTCGGGTTTTGACCTTAATTTTGGAATGAGTCAATGATTTCAAGTTCTACAGTTCTAGTTATTAATTTCTGAGTTCCAGGTTCCATGGTTAGTAGGTTAGGTTCAATATTCAGAGTTCTGAGTTCTACATTTCTAGTTCTAAGTTCCATGTTCTGAATTCCAGGTTCTCTGTTCTGAATTGGAAGTTCTGAGTTGTGTTCAGTATTCCAGCTTCTTGAGTTCCAAGTTCCATGTTCAGAGTTCCAGGTTCTGTGTCATAAATTCATTGTTCCACTGTTTCATAGTTTTAAGATCCTGGTTCTGAGTCTTGGTATCTATTTAATAGAGTTCCAGTGTTTTCTGGATTTGTCCTTAGAGTAAAAAAGAGTATTGATTTGCCTCTTATCATCCAGTTATTCTATATGTTCTGATGATTAACTGTGGATTCAGAAAACAATTTTTAGGCAAGGCTGTCCAGTGCTTTAAACATAGGAGTAGGAGCTTGTAGCTAACTTGGAAATACAGAGGCAGCCTGATGAACTGTTACCATCATAATGAGTTTATGTCATGCGACTTTATTGTAGACGTATTACAGGGTAGCCAGACATCCAGCTTTAGACCAGACAATAAGATCATTCATCTCCATGTCCTCCATCTTGCACGGATATAGGTTCTCCTATTGTATTTCATTAGTGACACCACATTACATCATAGCTCACCTCCGGGCTAATGGGAAAAGGTTCCATCTGCTAACTGCAAAGTCAATTTTGAAAAGAGAGGATTCATTGTAAGAAGTAGGAAAATTTCATTCCAATGATGTTGCTATACCATGATGCAGAAGTTGATGTAGATATTAGCAGCAAAGGATGGCAAGCAAAATGTACAGCGGGCAGTATAACACGATTCCATGCTGCAATCCTCACAGAGACCACATTATTTTTCCAAAATTAGAAGTCTTGAGGTTGACAGAGCTGCAAATTTGTGTGCACTCTTGGAGGCAATAAGGAAAGGGTTGACATATCATAGGTATCCACTATCCATCCATTCTCTGTACCGCTTATCCTACACAGGGTTGCAGGGGAGCATGGAGCCTATCCCAGGGGACTTGGGGCTACAAGGCAGGGGACACCATGGACGTGGTTAAGTATTACAGCGTATATAATATATTTTGTTGAAATTAATCCTGAAAATACTCTCTGAGCATGTAGAATATCTGTGTAGATGGTGCCTTCCTTCCTATTAGTGGACGAAAGCTTATATAGTGAGACAATTGGAGCCTGCTTGTTACAGATATAAATAAATTGCAGGAGTCAAAACAAGGAACAAAAATGACTGTGACAATAATAAAAGATAATCAAGTAAATGAAACTACACACATTAGACTAGGAATAAGGTACTATATACTATATATATAGTAGTATGATTCTTGACAAAGAAACGTTAAAAATAAATAAAGTATGTGCACAGACAATGAGATTTTTAGGCTGTTTCAAAATCCTAAGGGCAATTCTCAAATGCACAAAATGGTGAACAATAATGTAATAATTTGAGGCATGCTGCGTACATGCTTTTAATGCTAGCAGCTTCTAGTTTTAGGCAATAAGCTACATGATATTACTAGCTTAGCTAGCTTGTTAAAGTATTGCTAGCTAGCTTTGTTAGCTAGCCAGAGCCTCATTCTGACAAAAGTCTTAATAAACATCCACATCAGGTGAATTGAATAAATATTCTTCAACTGCATCACCATTTCTCGCCTTTTTTTTTTCTCCAGAAATGATTTTAGCGCACCGTTAAGGAACAGGTGAACATAAAGATCAAAGGCTGTGGTTGCCAAGGAATTAAACAGGAAGAGTTCATGACAGTAAGATACTGTGGTTTCTATCACGCAACTGGCAATTCATTTACATAATGATTGATGTAACAGATGTGGTTGCTGATTCTTCTTCATCCAACCCTCCTTTTTTAAAATTATGACTTGCAAAAATCATTACCTATCATTTTATTTTCTGGAAATCAATGCTGTCAATGTATTTCACATCAGGCAGCCCTTGAAAGAGAACTACCCTTACTGTTACCGCAGTGGGTGGTTTTAAAGTACACCTTTTCTGATTTTAAAATTTTAGGTCTTCAGGTCTTTTCTCAAGGAAATCCTGTCTCTTAGATAAGAACATAGTCTTCCTTCATTTAAAAAAATCTATCCAGTTTCTCTTTCTGTTGAGACTCCCAGCCTTCTACACCACTGAAATGGCAGCATTTGAATCAGTGCTGTTCAACTCTACATTAACCTTCTTCCTCATCACATATTTTGGTATCACTCAGGTGTGGTAGGAGGTGTGGCCCAAATTATGAAGTCAGAATTGTACAGTAGAACTGATTTAGTAAGAGGACATGAACTGGCACTTGTTATTAAAAGACAGTCTTGTTGGTATTTTATTGGTATATGGTGAATAAGGCAGTCTATTTCAGTCTGACTGCATATTTACATGGAAAACCAACTGTAACAAACCAAAGCACTCACACATTGGAGAGTAGCTAGCAGCTACAAAAAATCCTGAAAAAACAAACCATTTTTTATTTTATTGGACCAGAAATATCCAAGAGGTGCAAAAAATATAACAATTCTGCAGTGTGATTCCAAGCAGTAGCACTATTGCTAACTTTCTGAAAGGTGGTTTCTCTTAGTATGGGTTTTCAACAATCTGTAGCCACTAATACGTGTGAAAGAGCTTACATTTAGATTAGCTATGTACAGATTTTCATGTCATTTCCATATCACAAGAACTCCCCAAAATGTTATCACGGTTATAACAATATTGACTGATAAAAAATATTATGTGAGATTTTTTTTTAAATCTCAGGTGCACAAACATTGCATATGCATCAGATGATATTTTGAAGTGTTTATTTACGCAATATCACATGAGCAAGAGTGCAGTTTTACTGAATATCATTGACATGTACAATCCAGTTAAAGGTGCTTCCAGTGAAAATGGCTTCCCTTCTTCCTTTTCATCTTCATTTGACGAGCTCTCATATTTTAAGTCAAAAGTTATATTACTTAAAAAAAAAAAAAACAGTTTGCCATGTCCAGTGATGATGTCGATAACACTACTGTAGTAACTGTTTCGAACTAGGAAGTGAATTTTATGTAGCGAACACAGACAAACAGAGTGATCTTGCAGGACTAATTACTCAGCAAACTTTGTATTCTTGGGTGTATTTTTAATTCATCAGCACCCAGCAGGACATTTCCTCAGTTGATCCTTACTCTTCAAAAAATGAATTACTTAAAATTGACACAGATTCAATTATTTTAAATGATCAGTATCCCCAATATTATCGGAATGAAATGTTATTCCTCAGGCGAAGTGCCATTTCTGTTCGCCATATTGCTCAAACTTTCGTGTTCACACTGAATGGATGAACAGAATTATGGGATTGGCTTTTCTATGAGGAACATAGGCAATGCTTCAAATTCACTCCAAATAAAGCACTTTTAAAGACAGCTGTCCCTATGTTGACTTACAAATTGGACAGACTTAATCTCCCTACTCAAAATATTTTTTTTTCTGGCGTCTTATTGGAGAAATATTATTTGACAATATTGGATTAGCTTTTCATAATTTAATAAGTAAATAAAAAGGTCATAGCCCAGGCTTTTCTCACACTTCTCTTTCACACATGGCTTTCCCTTTGGTATATAATATAATTTAGATTGACAGAAGGGAGTATCACGCTACCTTCTTTTATCAAGAATCAAATTGGCCCGGATTGCTTTAGTGTAATGCTTTAGGTACGAGATAGCAATAACCTGGTGTTTGAACTTTTGGCCAAAAACGGACATGAGAGAGTTGTTTTCTTTTTACAGTCTGAAGAAAAATGACCTCAAACTCTGACGATGGTGGAAAAAAGGATATGCTTATCAGCGATGCACGCCTTCTATCTCTCTTTTGCTCATGCCCTTCCTGCTTAATTTAATCATAAATCAGTATCACCTACTTTTTCTTTCCCACTTTCCTTATCATTCTGTCTTTTTCATCTGCTGGGTTGAGCACTTGAGGGTTGGGTTTCCTGTTCACAAAGGCTTTGTACATTTTTGATATTCTAATGGTCAGAAGGTTACACGTACTTTGGCCAGTTATCAGTGTGGAGAACCTGGTCAAATCACTTAATGGATTTCATGTAAGACTTGCTTGCCTTCAAAAAAAAAAAAAGAATACACAGATGTTTGGTTTCTATAAAAGTTACTGGTGATCTCTTGGGAATGTGTGTAAGTGTGGTGAAAGGAGGTGATAATTGTTTTCTTTTAAACTTTAAAATGCCCTTATTATGGATAAATTATCCAATAACAAGGTTTTAAAGTCAAATGTTTCTCTCTGTGTCTCATTTTCTCCCTCCTTCTTTCACTTATAATGTTGAAAGAAATGACCACAGTGACTTCTGCTTTAAGCACGAATGGGAGTGTGAATGTGTGTGTACATGTTGCCCTGCAATGTTCTGGCATCCCAACCACAGTGTATTCTAGCCTTGCGTCCATTGTTCCTGGGACAGGTTATGGATCCACCCTCACTCTGACCAGGATAAAGCAATTATTAAATAATGAATGAATGAATATCATTATAATGATTACGAATTGTGCACGTTTGTCAGATTTCCCACTCAGAAACTCTGAAAGATGGACTGTATTTGCCTGACAAATGACGTGTGGAGCGATGGTCTCCTTCTGCATTAACCTGCCCCATCTTCCACTACATCTTTGTTTGTCTTACCTTTTTGCCCTAGTTTCTGTCACTTGTTTTCAGTATTTTTGGTGTTTTTTTTGTTCTGACCTTATTTTTTTGGACTTAGGATATTGGATCTGTCTTGGAGGAATGTGTCTACCAGTAATTTGATCCATACATTGTTGTTGTTTTTTTTTCTTTTTTCAAAATATATTAATGTTATGTATTTATTTCACATGGTAACACATGTGGTGGTAACTCACCATTAATAGTTGTCATCTCTTATTGGCTACGTGTGGCATATGTTCTGTCCTTTCTGCTCTCAGCCAGTAATAGTGCACTTTTGCTTGCTGGTCATGACCTTAAACTTTTGCACCCTCCTGTAGCACTGCATCAGATACTGTATATATTTTGACATTCTACATCCTGAAGACTGAAATGCATTGCGTCATGTTATCACATCTGTGTCGTGTAGCTGAGCTTTCTGGAGTGTTTTTGGCCAAGTGATTGCGCTTTAGTAGCACGTCACTGCACTGAAAAAACACAAACACCTGCCAACAAGCTTTCAGGCAGGTTACATTTTCATCTTTTCAACTTCTGACTCCTGCGTATTTTCCCATCTGGGTCACAAATTGCACAGTCTGCTTTCATTAAAGTTAGCCTGTATTGCTCTTTATTATTACTAGATTTGTTTTTCAGCACTGAATTTCCCAAGGCAAAGTAATGCACCAAGATGCATGGAAAATATTTTAACTATATGCTAGTATATGTGAGCAAGAAAGTGTGTGCAAACTTAAGCAGTGTTTTTTATCATAAGTAGTTATGATGTGCTCTCTGGGGCAGTCGTGGCCTAATGGTTCGAGAGTTGGACTTGTAACCCGAAGGTGAACCCGAAGGTCGTGGGTTCGAGTCTCGGGTCCAGCAGGGATTGTAGGTGGGGGCAGTGAATAACCAGCGCTCTCTGCCACCCTCAATACCACGACTGAGGTGAGTCCCTTGAGCAAGGCACCGATCCCCCAACTGCTCCCCGGGCACCACAGCAAAAAAGGCTGCCCACTGCTCTGGGTGTGTGTTCATGGGTGGGTGGGTGTGTGTGTGCGTGCACTTGGATGGGTTAAATGCAGAGCACAGATTCCGAGTATGGATCACCATACTTGGCCACAAGTCACTTCACTTCATATAATATATGTATATATGTGCTATAGTGGTAAGGTAAGGTAAGGTAAGATAAGATATTTACTGCAGCCAAACTGAGAACAAGTCTTGTCAATTCGGACACATTAACTGCAAATATATATATACATATACAGATGAACACAGTATACAATTTTGTTCCTATACAAAACTAAAAGCTTGATGAAAATGCACATATACAGGAATGAACCAATAGTTAGCTGCTGGATTCAAACAAATCCCTCCAATGCCCCCTCCATTGTTACACAATTGCTGTCTCACACTTCCCAGTTAATCAAGTCAAGTCAAGTGGGTTTTTAATCGTCATTCCTCTATATAACTTGTATACATTGAAAAGAAAAGTCATTTCTCCAGGACCATGATGCAACACATAACAGTGTGCAAGACTACATATAGTGCAATACACAACAATATGAGATGAATATAGGACAAAAAACACACAGAACAGGACAATAATTACACAGGACAATAAATACACAGAACATGTGCTGTGAACTGTAAACTATTTTGCAGTGTAGCAGCAATAACTATAGCAGTATATTGTTCGGATGTTGGCATTCGAAGTAAAAACATGCAAATTCACCTTATTTATCTGTCATATTGTAGCCTGCTTAGCTAGCTAGAACTCATAGCTAAATGGGGAGACTAATGAGCTAATGTTTATAAATTAGTGGGCCAAAGTGCTTCCAGACATTTCTGAGAATTCTCAGCTTCTCAGCAGAATTCTTATCTGACTAGTCTCCTCTTTACACTATCACTGATTTCTGGTGGATGGTCTCCTCTAGGCAGGGTTGTTGTTATGCAATATTCTTCACATTTTTATGCCTCCACCACTAGTTGTGGTGTTTGATGATTTCTTGTCCATCCAAGAATCTCCCCTTGATAGCTTCTTTCCTGTTCAAATTATATTTTAAGAGCATTTCAGGCATACAATTTAGTAACAAGGAAGACTAGACTTTTGGTGGCTGAGGCATCCCCCAAGTTCTGCTTCTTTAATAAAGGATTTAATTGTGTTTCACAGGATGTTCAAGTTTGAGTTTGAGTTATTATTTTATAACCAAATCCTTATTCATACATTCCCAGAACATCGTCCTGGGCTTGTTTTGATAGCTCATTAGTCTCTCACAAAGTCTGGGGTGGACACAGGTGGGCATCATTCAACTAATTATGTGACTTCTGATGGCAATTGTGTATTGATTCTACCCTATCCAACCAATCAACCCCCCCCACCCTGTTTATATTATGGATTATTTTGAATAGATTCATGACATATAATTAGGTCCATTTCAGTTCCAGGTAGTAACACTAGATGTGAATATGTGGAAAAGTTCACAGGGTTGAATACTTATGCAAGCACTGTAGCTCTGGATAGATGATGGGAGATTAATAATACTGTTGTCATAATTTTACAGCTTTGGATTCTGAGGATGTTATGTATAGTATGTCAGGCTAGGATTTCCAATTCCCATGCTTTTGCAGCAACACTTTGTGTCTTATACTCTCACAACCCCCAAAACCCCTCATTCTAAGTTATGAAGAGAGCTTAATAAAACTGGCCCCTGATCAGAGTTGGCAATTATTTTGCCCTATTTCCAGTCCAGATTGTGGTTTCAGACCAACCCAAGATATAATTCTGACAAATTACAACTGCGGCCTAAGGCAGTTAGTAGCTCAATCACACTGAATCCAGTGTAATCTGGCAACACACTGCCCAACTGAATCCAATTTATCTGAACTTTTTCAGCATGATAGATTATTATAGACTTTTTCAAACTATCATCTTTTAAAATTTCTTCTAAAGGCAGTAAGTTGGTATGTTCTAAATAAAGGACATTTACTCATCCATATGATGTTTTTCTTTGTTTTGTTTTTTTTTCCAGTTTTGGCCATGCCCACTGTGTTTAAATCCAAATACAGACACAGGTACAGATCAGTATCAGAATCAGTTTCAGGTATGCTTGAGCGCACAAGGAATTTGACTTTGGCTTTCCAGTAGCTCTCTCAGTCACACAAGCAACACACACACACACACACACAGTATTCAAAAATGGCAAAACAGTAGTTTTAGTAGTAGAAAGTGTGTGAATAATAATAATAATAATAATAACAATAATAATAATAATAATAATAATAATAATTATTATTATTATTATTATTATTATTATTATTATTATTAAAGTGCACAAGCAGGGGGCCGTGGTGGCTTAGTGGTTAGCACTGTTGCCTCGCACCTCCGAGGTTGGGGGCTCGAGTCCTGCCTCTGCACTGTGTGTGCGGAGTTTGAATGTTCTCCCTGTGCTTTGCTTATTCCGGTTTCCTCCCCAGTCCAAAGACATGTGTTGTAGGCTGATTAGCATTTCCAAATTGTCCATAGTGTGTGAATGGGTGTTTTAGTGTGTATGTGATTGTGCCCTGCAATGGGTCGGCACCCCATCCAGGGTGTGCCCCACCTTGTACCCCAGGTCTAGGCTCCAGGCTCCCCCGTGACCCTGTGTAGGATAAGCAGTAGGGAAAATGGTTGGATGGATGGAAGTGCACAAGCTGTGCAGTTTGTGGTACACAGGTATTCCATAGTTAGATATGAGGTAAGTTCTACTGTAGGGTACAGAAAAAGCTGTATAATGCAATGGTAATCACAGTGATATTGAGTCTGACGGCCTCTGGAAAGAAACTGTTCTTGTGTCTGGATGTTTTGACACACAGAGATTTGTAGTGCCTCTCAGAAGGGAGACATTCAAAAATGGAGTGACTGGGATGTGAGGGGTGGATGATAATTTTAGCTGCTCTTTTACTGACTCGAGCAGAGTACAAGTCTTGAAGGGTAGGCAGGTCTGTGCCGATGATCCTCTCTGCAGTTTGGAATGTCCTCTGTAGTCTGAGTTTATGTTGCTTGGTGGCTGAGCCAAACCAGACAGTGATGGAATTGCAGAGGACAGATTCAATAACAGCTCTGTAGAACTGGGTTAGCAACTATTGAGGAAGGTTGTACTACCTTAACTGGATTGCTTCCTTAACTGGTTGTACTTCCTTAACATCCCCAATTGTGTTTTTTTTCATGATGGTAACTATGTTAATCTCCCACTTCAGGTCCTGGCAGATGATAGTTCGTAGATATTAGCCAGGTGAGAAAAAAATGGCTAGCTCACTAGCTGCATATTCCTGGGTAGCTAGCCTACTTACTGCTATGTCGGGTGTGTTTTTTAGTAACATAAATGCACGTTTCGGCCTGATTTAAATTTCCCAACAAGTCAAGTTGGATAATATATGATTTATTTGTGCTTCTAAGTCAATTAGTGTGTATTCTCCAGGTTCGGTCTTCATAATAATCCAGAAAAAATCTACTTGTGAGGAAATGTCTGCTGCCAAGACTGTCATAATCTTTTGGGATTTTTAAAGTTGTGTAGTCTAACCATGGTATAAATGGACATGAATTGTACTGCTTGAAATACAGGCGTAGTGTAAAGGCTGCCTTCACTAATCTTCCTCTGCGTGTGTTTTTCTTCAGCAGTGAGATCTCCAGGGATGAGAGGAACTTTTCTTCTCTGCTGTTAAAATCCCAATGTTTCTACGTGACCTTTGACACCAGCCTGAATGCAGTCCAGGTTTGAATCCAGATGTAACGGCTCAGCATGACACAGACTGAGACATCTGAGAAATGCTATAACTGATGTTCTGTTCCTGTTCTGTAATGTTCACTTGTTATGTCACGTTGCCCTGGTCATCTCTTTAGGTTTTATAGCAACGTAGCTCTAAGGTTTCTTTTAAAACTCTCAAATCTGTCTAGTCTTTATCTCAGGCATGATTAATAGAAACAGCCCTGATAGAAACGGAACCCCAATGTCTGTTCCACATGCTCGGGGATCCTTGTGATAGCAGGTGTTCATATGTGTGTGAGCGTGTGTGTGAAGAAATAAGAGATGGAGAGAATAGGACACCATCATCACTTTTATTTCATCATTCACCATTTAGTAAGAACATAAAACTGGTCATTTTGTCTCGACCAGAACATTAAAGGTTTTAATTACGCCAGAGAGTTAAACCACTGAAGTTTTGCTTTTGTTAGATGTTATCATCATGTCAAACAAAGGTCAATATTCCCTACAGATGGAATATTTCAGTTCAATATTAGGCATTACACAGCATTAAAACAACAGCTCCAAACATGGCGAACTATCATCACACATAAAAGGCAAGCTTGTCATGGATGGGAAAAACTCTGACATCTGAGTTTGTGACCTTTAATTTGTTGAATGATGATCAAGCTGACATTTAGTGCTGACCTTTGAACCGAATGACGATAAGAGACTTTCCCGAAAAGCCTTAGTCATTTGAAAAAGCAGCCTTTGTAGTTCCTACGTAACACTGAGCTTATGTATGTTATGGGCAGAGCTCTTGTTTTCAGAGCTTCTAATCCATAGACGTAGAATTAAAAAGAAAACCTAGCATGACAAATGTGAGCTAGTTTATTAGCAGTTAGTTATTGAGGATAACAGCAGGACGTAGGGGAATATTGCAAACTTTATAGTGCGTATTAATGTATATTCTTAGATTGAGGAATTCTTAGATTTAGAGATATTTTAAGCATTCTGGTGTAATCTAAACTACATAGTAAGCATGAAACCAAATACAAATACATTATTCAGATTGAACAGATGGACAAATACAAATAGATACAATATTTTGTTTGTAACGATCATATAAAAGACAGGGCAGCATTAATATTTGTGCATCCTAATGAAGATACCTGTACATAGTGGGTTAAGGTAGACTTGGTGTATTTCCATTTAGATCATATAATGTAACACTGGATGACAGGCCTGTAATTAACTGTTCAGCCGGTAAAACTCTAAGGTTATGAGTTATGGTTTTTCATTTAAGGCTATAATGCAGTAGCAGCAATGTGATGGTTCATTAATTCTGTTAGGGAAACTGATTAATCTTTCATAGCATCAGGAGTTTATCAGAACAAATACAAATTGTGTTGTAGCAAATTTCAAGCAATACACCAACCGAAGAAAAGACTTTTATTTATAATGCCACTAGGAACTTTAAACATGGACAGATGTGGGAACTACAGGGACTGAAAATAAATGAGCTGTAATGCCGTAACTACAGAGATTAAACTCACTCGAGTAGCACCAGCCAAAGAACTAAGTGTTTGACAATTTATGCTTTCTGCAAAAAAAGCAAAAAACGCAAACTGGAAAAAAAAAGACCTCAGAAGAGGAGCTTCTGGTCTTGCAGTGTTAGCAATAATGGCAGGGATAGCGTTAAGAGAAAAAAGAAAAATGCAAAAAATTAGCCTGTGTCTATTTTCTATTTTAAGAAGTTATTGAAAGGATTATCTAGTGTTAATGAATTCTAATAAAAAAAAAAAAAACTTAACAAAATGTAAAATCTTGTCTAAACCACACCAGATACACTTAAACTTGCACATACACAAAACACCATGTTTCCAAGTTTCTTTTTTGTTTGTTTGTTTGTTTGACGGTTTTGTTTTGTTGGTTTTTTTTCTTTTGTTTGTTTGTTTTTTTATTTTCAGGTAGTTTCCCTCCAATTTGACCATCCATGCACAAAGTCCCTATCATCTATACCATTATAATTATAATGCTAAGCATATAAACTATTTCTGGTAGCACTTTATTTTAAGGAACACATATCAGGGGTTAAAAAGGTCTTTTTTGTGGTGAAATAAATTGGGTCTAAATTTGACACTTTTAAATTTTTTATCCACTATAAGTGATGCTCATTTATGCTAACAAAGTATATATAGTGTATCACAACTAATAATGTATTTATTAGTGATTTTTACACCTGTAAACAATACAGGTGTTTCATGATTGAGGATCTGTTATAATTTATAATTTATAGTGAATAAAACATTTGTTCTAATTGGGGTGAGACCTTAATTATCCCACAATATGTCCTTAACATAAAGTGTTACCCTATTTCTATTTAAATTTATTACCATGGTATATAATAAAAGAGAAAAATCTTCACACACCTCAAATGAAGAATAAAAAGACCTGTATATAAGAGCTTTAAGTCCCTTTTTTCCCTTTAACAAGCCTTAATTTTTGTCTTTGTCATTTCGTCAAGTGTGTTTTTCCAGAATAAATTCCATAAAGGCGCATTAATCATGATGCGGTGATTTTAGTGGAACACACACACACACGCCAGCAATCACTCACCAAAGACTGCACTGTTGAAAATGGCATTTGGGTTGGAAGAACCGCCTTTTGAAAAAGATCTGGTTAAATCATTTTAATTCACAAATGTGAAATGGGGTTCGTTTGTTTCATAATTTGATCCATCTCTGCTTACAGAACAGGATATAAATCCTGACTAAACTATTTGCAAATGCAGTATAATCACGAAGGTATGAAATGCCTCCATTGCCATGGCCCAGAAAAACATACAGGATCTGCTGGATACCCATAATAAATGTAATAGCAGAATATAAGACCATATGTCTCATAAATTTAAGTAAATATTTATCAACGTTCGTTGGGAGTTTACTTAAAATTGGTATTTAAGTTCAGAGACACAGTTTGACAGATTCTTTGTTTTGGCACTTGACATTGAAAGTACTCTTACTTTTAACAGCAAGGACTAAAAGAGTATTATAATAATCTTTATTATTTCAAAACATATATATAGCTTTGTTTTAATCAAAGATATTGCCATGTGAACTTGATTACTGGCTGATATTCCTTAATGCAACAATGATCTTTCAACTTTCATTTTCCGACCATTTCTTAATCATTTCTTTTCTGCTTCTGAGCTTATGGAATAATTAAAGAACTAGGTTTAAACACATATATAGTAGAGTTAATAAAGCATTTCCTTTGGATATATTTGGATATATTTAAGAGCAGGAAGGGTCAATAAACAACGTACACCAGTCCAATGCATACCAAGCATCTGTTATTTCAATTTAAGTGAAAAAAAAATCTATTAGAGCGGTACAAAGACAATAGGTGCTGCACAGTTCCTGAGCTCTGGGTATTATTCTCTGAGTTCCCTCCACCTCCCAGAAACATGCCAGTGGGTGGATTAGCTACTTTTAAATGCCAGTAAGTGTGAATGAGTGTGTGTTGTGCGTACATGATGACTATCGTACTTTCCATGTCGAAATCCACGATGATCAAGCATTCATTGGAGATTTTTTGTGGGTTGTCCCTGGTATTTGTCTTGGCCTTAAAAAGCGGGAACCTTAGCCTTACGCTACATGCTTGGTCATTGTTAATGCGACCAGTTTTTTTTGTGTAGGCCAAATAATCATTTGGCACCCAAATGATGCATGTGAATCATGGAGGATAATCAGTCCAGATTAAACAAATTGTCTACAAGGAGATTTCTCAGGTCATAGCAGACCAAGGATATGGTCCTGGCTCCCATGTCAGCATAAAATTAAAGCCTTTAAGGCAAAACACAAAGAATAAAAGACCACAATAATCACAGTGGAAATAAAAGAGTTACTTGTCCATTCTCCATTGTCAAAAGCATAGACTCCATTCCACCGCTCCTGACTTCTCAGCATCAACCACATTTCTCGTGAGATTGAGGTTAACAGAGGTAATGCATCAGTAAGGAGGCTTTTCTTCCTTCTTTGTCTCATTATTATAGCTCACATGATGTTTTGATGACCTTGTCACATATTTAGAAGAAACTCTAAAAAAAAAAAGATCTCTTTTACAGTCATGGGATCATGTTTAACCACCGTGATTTGGGTAAGAGACTAATCAATCTGACTAGAGGGATAATGGTGTGTTTTTGACCATGTGCTTTCAACAAAGAGGGCGCTAGTGAATTGACCCTTGTCATCAAGAAGCAGGCGAGGAAATGCCCCCCTATTACACGTCCATATGTGGAGGAAAACTGTGGGTGGTAGTGACGTAAAACGAGATGAAAAAACGTGCTTTTAACCCCCCAAAATAACATTCCTGTCATTCTTTCAGTCTTCACTTTCACTGTCCAACATGGACAACCACTAAGATTGTGTGTTTTTGCTAATGTGAATATTTGCTAATCAGCACCTGACCGTGTGAATACTGAATAACGGTACAGCACCTGACCGTGTTTTTAGAGGTGTATTCAAACAGAGGTGTTGTAATGAACCCAAATGCCATATGGTAATGATTATAAGAGTATAGTCCAGGGGTGCCAAACTCATTTTACATTTTACATGAGCCACAATACACTTAGTACACTTAGTCCAAGTCCAAGTTAGTGTCAAGTGAGCGAGAGGAAAAAAATGACCAAAAACACATCAACAACTCATCTTCACTGTTTTTATTGGCATACATCTGAAAGGTATGTTCTGGATACACTAACAACTGAACATATATCACCCACTAAACAGATGAAAAGACACATTTTCCCAATTTGAAACGAGACATGGTCACATTTGTTGCATGGTTATGTATTTTTGGGCTAAACCTCCTTTCATAAAACATTTGGGTCGGTTTTGTCTTCATGTTGATTATGGGAGATTTTGTGGTTGGTCAGGTGAGCAGCAAATTTCACACATTTCACGACCTTCACAGATTTTGCAGAGGAGTTCTGCATCTTAATATCACAGTGTGTCAGGCGGCAGAGACAGTGACAGTTGCAGGTTAAGAGTCTGTATTTTTAAACATAAACAAACCCAAAACATGAGGCAGAATCAAAGTCCGAATACAGGCAGAAGTCAGGTGATGTGCAAAGAGAGTTAAATGGGCAAAAGACAAACACATAAACCCAATAACCATAAACATAGTCATGACCATGAACACTAGAGCAGAATAACAAAAGGCTTGATCTCACAGGTACAAGACAATGAGCGTATACTTCACAAAGAATGTATGAACTGAGAGTCCTTAAGTAGTGTGGCAGTGATGGTGTAACTGAGTTAACCAGGTGTGTGCAATCAGAATGATGGTGAACGTCAACGTGAGAGAGTGGACAATGGGTGTTGTAATCTTCGGCGACCATGATTCTGGGCTGTTCTACAATTCTGGGATTTGAAGTCAGCATCCATGCTTGTAGGCCGCTCTTTATTATCTGGAGTAGGAAGCACATGACACAGTGCAACTGGTATGAGTTATCACTCACAAATATTCAAAAAAGAGCAGTCTTCCATTTTTTCCCCAATAAGGTTGGCAGATGAGCCATTCTACATATAAATGTAGAAATACTGACAGTTGTTCTGAACTTTCTAATATTAACTGACCCCTTGGAAGCCCCACATCCTTCCTCCATCTCACGATAATAATGTTTTAGCCAGTGCTCTCGTTTCGACTCAGTTTTCCCATTTGACACGATGGCCTCATTTTCTCTCAGGGTAAGAGTTCATTAATAAGAAATAAAATCTGTTTGACTTGGCTATCATTAGGCAAGTAACATTAGACAGTTTCAACCACCAAAAATCTTCAGCGGAATATTTCAGATTTTTAAAAAAGAAAATATTGAATAAATAAGCCTATAACAAGTTGGCAAAACTAATACTTTACAAACAATTTTAATGGTAATGAAAATGAGACACTGATTAAAAATGTTGCTTGTTTCCTTTGCTCTCCAAACCATTTGAACAACGACAGAAGTGTCAGCCATGTGGAACCATTTCTTGGTTTCTACAAGTGACATTTGTAAAAGGACAATATCAGCACAACTATGCATTATTCCTGTTTGGGGTTGGTTGCCACCTACATCTGACCTATCGGTAATAATTAGCACACACTGAACACTAATAATGTCAGCCACACAATCTCTACAACAAGTAGCCTTGGTGAAAGCTTTAATGGGAAACACTGATGTTTACCCATGAGGCTCGTGCTCAGCCTGCGGGGGTGCGCCGCCGCCATCACCATTCTTAATGAGAAAACCAGCTGGAGTCTCAGAGGAGCCACTAATAACTATATGGACTTTTTGTGTAGGTGTTTCACTCTGAACCCCTAATATGAATTAGCAAAAACTATTGCTCTATAGTTTATTTAGTTTTGTACTTGAGCTATGAGGCAAATGTAAAGTTCATGACTACTAGTTTAATATCTTAGCTACTTTGTTTGGCTGTTGCTGCCCAGTTTTTTTAAAATAATATAATACAATTGCATTAATCTTAATAATTACATCAAGTAGGTTATTGTACACCTAAGCAGATTTGTATAAGAAACTGTTTGAGAAACAGTTTTGAAGGGTTTTAAGATTTAGAGGGTCATACAAGGTTTTTTATTTAATATAATCCTCCGTTCTTTGGCCCAAATCTCTCTGACATCATCTTAAAATGCTGTAGTACGTCATTCACTGTTCTCTGGACAAACTCAGGGCACTTTATGACTTTAATGCATGTCTGGTCATTATTCAAAATCCAGGATAAGTTCTATTCACTGTAAAAAAAATCATGTGTCTGCATTGCTTTTAGAGACACATATAAAATGTATTTTTAATATGACATTAATTGTACGGTTAATGCTGTTTTTTCTCCTAAAGAACGCAAACTAAGCAAAATTTATTTTCTCTCCCTCGTAGCACACTCAAGGAACCTAACAGGAGATTTGAAGTTGGTCTAAAAATCCTATTAAATGGTGGTGTTACTGGGGGATCTTTGACTGTGTGTACCTCAAACATCAGACCTGGGTTCCATCTTGCACTCTAGGTTTTTGATTCAGTGAGTCCTCAAGCACCTTAATCCAAACGCCTAAACGTTCCCTAGTGATCCGTTTCATTTAACCGGGATCTCGTGGTAGTTTATGGACATGCTGAAAGACATTAGCACCAGTACTGCGATGGAATTTTCAAGCCTACATTTAACAGTTCCAGTTAACTCAGGTGTCAGGAACTTTCTTGCAAATGCACAGCTCAAGGTAGCATATCCTGCATTCCATCAGAAAAGAACAGTTCCTAATTTTCCTGTCATTTGAAGGTTAGGCACTGAAGTACTTTATCCGTCTCACAAAATTTGAACATCATTCTATATCACATTCTTATTAAATGATTAGTTGTATTTTTTATGTTTTTACCAAACAAATGTTCCTTGAGGAACCTCAAAATATTTCTTGAAGCACCTAGATTTGATTTAGACCATGCTAAATTAAAACACTTTACAATACTTTAGACTCTCATAAACAAACTTATTGTGGTGAAATCTTACTCAGTGTGTGATGGCGAAAGTTTATGAGAGATCGACTTTATGCCAATAAGACAGATTGGGTTTAATCAATCAGCTAAGTATAGATTAGTGATACACACAGTGAAATGTTCCAGTGCGGTTATACTAAATATAAGCACTCTTGGAACGCTGCTCGTCGAATCAAATTAGTGGACCGGAACTAATTGTTGTATAATAAATAATTAAATGATTCATAACTATTTTTTTATTAATGTCAGTATCTGATTACACACTGAATAGATTAGGCTTATGTGCATTTCTGTATGCCAGGTAGCTATCCAATAACTTAATCAAATTGTGAAAAAAGTTCTCTTAGCTAGCTAGGTTTTAGACACCAAGACAAGGTTAGAAAAATAACCTAAATTAAAAAAATTCCACATTGTTTTGGTAAAGTATGTGTATGTTTTCTTAAAAGAGATTTCAAAGTTTATTAATGGCAGAAAGACTCCATTTTTGGTTGAAACTCAATTTTTCATTATTTTTAGCTGGTTGCCAGAATTTAACCACAGTGACATCCAATGGGTTTTCCCAGACCACCCCACATATATATTATTTTAAATGTTAGGTTACTTGATAATGCTAGCTATGTAGCCAATTGGATGGCTGGTAGACATTGAAGTAAACCAGACTCAGCCACATCTACAGTTTATTATTATATTACTACCAAAGATTTGATTGTTTCCACACCAAAAATCATGTTTGATATGCAAGTGGAGACTAACTATAAGATCCCTTGGAGAGCTGGTCTCTAAGTTTCTGCCAGTGAAGTAAACTGAGGAACCCCACAGGGAGCCCCAAGTATTCTTAATTTTTTACAGTGCAGAAACATATTTCCTCTCCAAGAAAAAAACAACCATTATGGTTTTTACATCCCTATTCATGCTTTAATAACTTCCATACTTCACCATTCAGACAATAACAAATCATAAAATCCAGTCTTGTGTACATTTATTTGTAGGGTGAATTTACTTAACTGGCTTTATTTTTCTTTTCTAAAATAGAGGTGAAAGTCCAAATTTTGCTTCTGGTTTTTGGTCATTATGAAACACTCCCTAGACCACCACCTTTAAACACATTTAAGACAAAAAAAAAATCAGGGATAGGAAATAGCTCTTGATCCAGCACATCCTATTTTTGCATTTCATTTTTTTACTACATGCCAGTTTTTATAGTGCACAACTTAATGAAGCCACCAAATACTAAATCAGGTCATGAAATCATAATATGTGCATGGGAAATGATATTTTCATGGTTGTAATTCACTATTTTAACTAAACGCTTGGTTTTGGTTAGTTCTGTGTGCTCTCCAGAAAAAGAAAACAAGGTTGAAAGATAAGGTTTGAAAGATAAGCTGACCAAGCACTCATCTGCTACACTGACAGCTCACTTTGAGTGTTGTTTATAATATTATCCATAAAAAATTCAGTCCTCCACATAAGCAGTGACTCAGATTAAGAAACTGTATCTTCTGATGTCCTCTGTGCAGGACTTTATTATTACTGAAGCTTAGTAAGGCCTCACAGAGGACACAGGGAGACAAAGCACATATGACCTTTAGCTTTATGTTGCACAATATGCAGTTAACTATATAATTTATGTCATTACACAATCGTTTGAATGTTAACTCAAAATATCATGCTGTGAGCATTGTGGGTAATACACACAGACTCTCAGCCATAGAGAATAAGGACTTTGTAAGCAGACTAGAAAATAAAAAAAAACTACTATTGAAAATTCCTGTGAAAATTCTGACTTGTAAAAATTCAAATCATTTTTTACATTTCTCAAAAGGCCTGATGTTTTCATAATAACATTAACTAGAAAGTAAATGTAGTGTGTGGGATAAAGCAATAAATCCAAAAGTGTTTTCTTATTGGCTGAACAGTAGGGACGCTAACATAACATGTTTTGAAGTTGAACATGGACCATTGACAACTGTAAAAGTCTTAACTGTCATATGGTGCATATAATGGTGTTCTGGTCTCTTCCTGTATTCAAACAGACAGTGAGGAAATGTCTAGGGAAGAAATACAGCACTGTTTTAGAAGTCTTCATTGTGTGTTTGTAGTTTTTGCGCCGAGGTAGTAGTGTTTTTTCACTGATAATTGTGTTTTTAGTAGTGTTTTTTTATAAAAATCTTAAGTTGCACATAAGAAATCTAAATAGAAATAGTGTTTATAAAGACAGAATGTGAGACATAAGCAACAAAAACCTATAACAGCACAATGCAGTGTGATGTTATAGGAAAATAATCATGTTATAGGACAATAACACAGGTTGGTGTGATATGGCCCTAACCCTAAGGTTAAAAAAAAATAATAATAAAGGTGTAGTTTGTCTTAGATATATTGCTTTGTTTAAAAGTGTTTATGGTGACTATTGTCACAACCCAAGAGCATTTCTTAACAAACAAAAGCAATAATATTAGGGAAGAACATTACAAAACGGAGCGACAACACAACAACTCTAAGGCAGAAACCAAATACGTAACAATGCTTTAGTCAAAACAATCAACAGTTACTGATTTGACGGCGAGGCTTCGAGGCTTGTGTCAGTCCAGGAAAAGTCACATGACTTATGATGTGTTGGTGGAGTCATATCACAAACGTGGCAATATTACGAACTATTGCCCCCAAATAAGGTCAACACCACATAATTATTTTAAAAGAATGTATCGCCATAGACTGCCATTGCTAGGGTACAAAACACCTTCAAATGATCATTAATAATGCAAATTGATATTTTTACAGGTTCACTGCTAAAGTATAATAATAATATGTCGTCTGTGCTGAGGCTTACCAGGGCCCAACACAGCTAAAATGTTTTATTTCTTAATAAAAGTTCTTGAAATTTCACCATCATCACAACACCATAAAGTAGCAGTAGCACATCTTTTCTACCGTAGCCCAAGCAAACGCTCCTTCCTGCAAAAGCTTTAACAATTCTGCATACAGACTGTAAGGTTGTTGTCCAAAATTCCGCATCATTGTCATTGTTTCATGTTGAATACGTCGGCCCCTACCGGCCTGGAGTAAATCCAGTATGAAAAAATATGACCTCAAATGCAGCCTATGCAAAAATGTCCTTTGTTTTTGTTAATGCTTTAATGCTGTCAGTGTTTCATCTCTTAAGGGTTCACCATTGCAAGTTTTTGATTATTTAAAAAAAAAATAACTTTTTTTAACCATTCACTGGTTTAATGCTGTCATGTTCCCTCTTCAAGTTGCCATGATCTTTGTTAATGTTGTTTTTTTGTTTTTTTTACTTACTGCTGACATGATCCCATCTTTTGTTTGCTTTGCAAATGCTGTTTTGTTGTGACTCTCAGGGCCAACTAAAAGTATTTGGTTAAAAAAATTAATAAAAGTAATTCTCAGGAAACATATTTTCAGTGGCGTTAAAGAACAAAAAAAGGAATCATAAAAAACACACATATTATACATTTAATATAAATACAGCATTATTTAACCCATTAACATAAGCATAAACATTATTTTTGCCTTTATTATTATGTCACTTTTTATTATTTAATAAAACAATCATTATTATTCACAAGTGCTTCTCCAGGAGATTTACAATCATAACACTGTGGTGAGTTATGGGAAACTGGCTGCTGCACTCAGTGTTACACCTTAGCTCGACTGTTTGAAGTGTGTGTGTGTGTGTGTGTGTGTGTGTGTGTGTGTGTGTGTGTGTGTGTGTGTGTGTGTGTGTGTGTGTGTGTGTGAAATGTGTATTTTCAGCTCTGGGATTCACTGATTTACAGTAACAGCATACATCTTTTCCCATGATATAATGTTGACAGACCTCATTTTGGTCTATGTAGGGCAAGTCCAGGAAGGCATGAAGAAATGTATATTTTGTTCAGCAGGCAAATTCCATGGCTACCTTCTGTGTGAATATTTGTCATATTTGAAATGACCACTGACCTCTGTGCAAGCCAGCAAGCGTTACTTCAGTGTGTGCATGCAACATTGGAGACATATTGAGCTTATTATGACAATAAAGGTGTTATGACTGAAAAGCGTGTGAAGCGTCTGCCAGGTGAACTCTCCATCCAGACACATTATCTACAAAACAACACGTACTTTAAGCTGGAATAGAAAATGTAGGACTCATCCAAAGGCATATACTGATAATCAGTTATATGATGCTACATTACAGTTATAATCCTTGGGATGATGGGGTGTACTCTTATAGGAAAATAATCAGTTTGGGTTGAAAATCCAACAATAGGTTGGTTGAACAAGTTGACTATTTTCCAATAACTTTATGTCCCAATGTGCTTTATTCCTCTTATACCACAGCAATTTGCCAGTGATGACAATTTTGATTTTATTAATGAATGACATGTCATACATTAACTGTTTATAGTTACATTTAATGTTATGGAGCATCTGCAAAATGCACAACTTGTCACATTACCGAGAAATCCTTTGTCCTGTGGTGGAAAACCTCCTGACTGTTAAAAAAAGTACTGACACTGGAGACTCCTTCCATAAATTTTAAATAAACATCTCCTTACAGAAAACTTCACCACATCAATGACTGTACAGTTTTGTTTGTTAAATAAAAACAGGTTTTTAAGTCCATTTATTATTAGGCTTAGATTATGTGGAGTGCTATATAAGTTCCTGAGAAAGAGTTGTTACTATAGAAACAATAATGTATTAGAATGAGTGCATATAATACAGTATACACGGATCAGTCCTGACATTAAAACCACCTGCCTAATATTGTGTAGCCCCCTTTAGCTCTGACCCGTTGAAGCATGGACTCCACAAGACCTCTGAAGGGGTGCTGTGGTATCTGGCACCAAGATGTTAGCAGCAGATCCTTTAAGTCCTGTAAGTTGCGAGGTGGGGCCTCCATGGATCGGACTTGTTTGCCCAGCACATACCACAGATGTTCGATCGGATTGAACAAATGTTCATGTCATGTTCATGTCATGTTCCTCAAACCATTCAACTAATGTTCATGTCATGTTCCTCAAACCATTCAACTAATGTTCATGTCATGTTCCTCAAACCATTCTTGAAAGTTTTTGCAGTGTGTCATGGCACATTATCATGCTGAAAGAGGCCACTGCCATTAGGGAATACGGTTGCCATGAAGGGGTGTACTTGGTCTGCAACAATGTTTAGTTAGGTGGTACATGACAAAGTAACATCCACATGAATGCCCTGACCCAAGGTTTCCCAGCAGAACATTGCCCAGGGCTCACATGCCCATTGTAGGTGCTTTAGGCGGTGGACAGGGGTCAGCATGGACACTCTGACTGGTCTGCGGCTATGCAGCCCCATACACAGCAAGCTGCGATGCATGTTCTGACACCTTTCTATCATAGCTAGTATGAACTTTTTCAGCAATTTGTGGTACAATAGCTCTTCTGTGGGATTGGACCAGACAGGCTAGCCTTCACTCCCTACGTGCATCAGTGAGCCTTGGGTGTCCTTGACCCTGTTGCTGGTTCACCAGTTGTCCTTCCTTGGACCACTTTTGGTAGGTACTAACCACTGCATACTGGGAACACCCCATAAGACCTGCTGTTTTGGAGATGCTCTGACCCAGTTATCTAGCCATCACAATTTGGCCTTTATGACCTTTATAAGCCCTTATGCTTGCCCATTTTTCCTGCTTCCGACACATCAACTTTGAGAACTGACTGTTCACTTGCTGCCTAATATATCCCACCCCTTGACAGGTGCCATTGCAGCAAGATAATCAATGTTATTCACGTCACCTGTCAGTGGTGTGTTATTTCTGATTGGCATAAGTAGACAGATTCGAGGTTTGAACACTCTGGTATAATAAAATATAATGCAATACTTAAAAAATACAATGGATAGTTATTACAGGTGCTCTAAGGTACAGTCACTCCCCTGTCCTTCTTTATTAAAGATGATTTTATCAAGAGTAGGCAACATTTTTGTGCTTGGTAAATTTTTCAAATTATTGTGAAGTTTAGTGCAAGTTCATCTGAGTGCACAGAGCATCTCAGATGAACTTGTGTTTTGTTGCTCTGGTCTCTAAGCTGTGTTTCTCCTCAAATAGCTCTCTGAGATTTTAGCTCTGTTTCCCTCACACGGCCTGTGTGTCTCCTCTCAGTAGTGTGTGAATACTCATGTTTGCTGCACAAACACACCAAAACTATCCATGTCTAAGAGCTTTGATCTATATAGGTGCAGGGCAAAAGAGGTTTCAGATCCTTAACCTCTTAAAAAAAAGACTTCAGATAAGTGCAGATAAGTGCCAAGCTCTTATCTTTTCCAAAGCATGGTCATTTTTCTACATAGGCAAAATAGAAGAGTCATAATTTTTGAATTTATGAATCCATTTGTTTTTTTTTTGTTAAGAATCCATTATTTAGAATTGAGAACAGTGACGATTTGTCGTGATTTAAGATGAGAGGCTTAAACCTAATTATTAATAGCTTGATAATGAAGCTATTAGGGTTGAGCAATGTATTATACCTCAAGGTTTCAACAAAGGAATAATAAGAATGATATGGGACAAACTAGTACACGTGCACACTTAAAAACAAGTAGGTGGCTGCATTCATCATTTTTTAAATCGTTCAACTTCCTAATGCTCAACAGGGGTCATGTTATATTTCCCCCGGGAAACATTGTAAGAAGGGGTGAATCTAGGATCTAGTGCTCATGCCCTAATGATTGTGACATGCAAAGCACTAGTTGATAGACTGAAGGTTATACAATACCATGGACAAAGCCTGACTTGACTTTTCTTTACCAATTTGGTTTGCAAATCCATCCATTTTCCATACCGCTTCTCCTACTCAGGGTTGCGGGGAGCCTAGAGCCAGGGATCTCTGGGCACATGGCGAACAGGGTGCCAGCTATCACAGGGCACAATCACACACACATTATGGACAATTTGGAAATGCTAATCAGCCTACAACACATGTCTTTGGATTGGGGAAGGAAACCAGAGTACCTGGAGGAAACCCCCAAATCATGGGGAGAACATGCAAACTCCACACACATGGTGGAGGCAGGGTTCAAACCCCAGTGGTGCGAGGCAAACGTGTTAACAACTAATCCACCGTGCACCCTGGTTTGGAAATCGTCAAGTGTGTGTGTGTGTGTGTGTGTGTGTGAGAGAGAGAGAGAGAGAGAGAAAGAGAGAGAGAGAGAGAGTGACTAATGCATTTCATGCTATAAACCTACATAAGAATTCATTGCAATTAACAGTTGTGAAAGTTTTCAGGGACTCTCTGTTGACCTTTTTAGCCCTGTAAATAAATAAAATGAAATAAAAGTCCCCTTATACATCAAGTATTCAACTATGTAACTAGAAGGACACCCAAATTCTACAAAAACTGTCACTGAGCCATTACTTGATTGACAAATTTCTGCAAAATAAATTGAATATATGAAAAAGAAAAAGATTCAAGATTCAAAAGTTTATTGCCAATCCTTCTGAAAGACCATCAATACCGTTCAGATTGTGTTATAAAATGGTTGGAAATTGCAGTGTGGGGTGATGTGTACAGGTGGAGTGTGAAATGAAATATGGTACAAGTACTATGTGAGGTAGGTAGGCTGTAGTGCAATAGTAAGACAATAGAAGTAAAAAAAAAAGAAAAAAAAAAAAGAAATGAACTACAGGTATCAAATTAGGTTTAACCTTGTTGTTTTATTTTTGGCTCAAGCAACAGTTTCAACAAAAACCTGACACAAAGAGGACACCAGACAAAGCCAAATCTCATTTATGACAACTCTTTGGAAGGCGCAAGTAAGTAATAGCACATATTTCTTCTTTTTTTGAGAGACTCCCGGTTCCATTCCGCACTTGTTTTAAATGTAGTGGAGTAACAAAAGTACTGTGACTTCCATCCATCCTTCCATCCATTTTCCATACTGCTTATCCTACACAGGGCCACGGGGGAACCTGAAGCCTATCCCAGGGAACTCAGGGCACAACCCATCACAGGGCACAATCGCACACAATGCGAAATTGTGTTTGGACAATGTGTCTTTAGTCTATCTACTTTTAATTTCACTGCCAAAGAATACTTGGGGGGAAATCTATGATAGAGTAAATAATGTACCTTGTTCATGTTCCACACACTGTGAAAGTATTCACATGTGTTTTATCAAATCACTGCTGATGAATTTTTATGGACGGTCAGTGAGCTCAGTACTATCAGCCCAAAGGGAGATAAAATCCAGGATCTACAGCAGAAGCATTTCATTCGGTGTACTCAGTTTAAACGTGCATTAATCTACAGACTGGACGAAAAAGAAATCAGCCTCAGTGTCACTTTTTCCCTGCCATTCTGTGTACTGGGTGTTCAAAAAGTCAGGAACCAATGAGAGTACAGCTACATATATTTAACTTTGTATTTATTATTTACAACATATGCTCTACATGTTCACCCTTATGCTCTATGCATTTTCTCAGCTGCTGTATCATGTTTTTGTGGATTTTGTTCAACATATTGCTATTGATTCCTGGTTTTTGGACACCCTATATTTTTATTACAACCACAGGTTTCCTGGTTTTTTTTGGATACCCTATATTTTTATTAAAACCATTGGTTGTGCTCTTGCACTTGGTTCAACAAAAGTCCAACATAATCAACCTTAGGACATACGTTAATAGCAAATATTCTGATGCGGATGCCAGACTTTATACTGTATATTGATGCAGGTTTATCTTTGAAAGATTTATCCCTGCTAGCTCATTTATACCTGCCTTGCCTGACTGAGACAGATTTTGTGTTTAGGCGTATGAGTAATCCTCATATGAAACTGAGATGTGTCTGCAAATCCTATTCAATTGCTTTTTTTCCCCTGGTCTGAGAGAGGGATTAAGATCAGGATGGAAACAATATAGTGCTGATCTACAATGCTACAATAGTATGACGTATACAACAAACCAATTTACAGATGGGTAACAAATTAAACAAAGAAAGGAAGAAATGCTCTGTTGTGCTGCCATGGTTGAGTCCACTTGTTTTCTTAGAAGCATGCGTCACTGCAGTCAGTACAGAGTTCTTCTGACTGATCACCTTTATGCTATAATGAAACGTTTCTGTCCTGATGAGAGTAGTCTCATCCAGGACGACCCCGTTCCCATCCACAGTGCAGTGGATAAAGTGCACAGTGAATGGTTTGATGAGGATGAAAATGATGTAAATCCTCCACTTTAAACTTCATACTCACCAGTTCTCAAACCAATTGAATACATATGGAAGATTTTGGAGAAATGTATTAGACAAGGCTCTTTACCACCATCATGAAAACACCAGTTGAGGGAAATCTTTTGGAAGAATGGTGTTATCACTCCAGTACAGTTCCAAGGAATTGTAGAATCTATGGAAAGATGCATTGAAGCTGTTTTGATGTCTTGTGGTGGACGAACCTTACTAAGGCACTTTATGTTGTTTTTCCTTTAATATGTCCCACAACGTATTTCTGTTAACAGGAACAATTTAGCATTATGTATCTTATACGCTACAGTGACTTACACTTTAAAAAGTTTGAGAGTTGCTTTAGGAACCAGTCCATGCTCAAATAATAAAGTGAGCGGGAATGCTTGGCATGACACATTGTACAACGTTACAGGGCAATTTTTTTAGCTAGTCTGCTGTGGTTGTGCTTATGCTCAACTTGTTTAAACATTTGAAAAGCACATTTCAGACAGACGAGTGCAGCAGATTTCATCATAAACCTGCAATGGGCAAACTTACAGGAGGGCCATTCACACACTCATGTCAACAGGCTAAACAGTTCAATCAGCAAATACCATAAAACACCAACTGAAAGAGTTTCGGGAAGAAAAGCCCCTCTTTCTCCAAATGCCTTTCAGTGGGGCCAGTTTATTTGACCTTCATGTTCTCCTCAGGCCATAATGCCCCATTTTACATTTTTACAAAAAGTAGAAGAAGTAGTTGTTCAGGCTCTTTTTTGACCTGAGTGTAATGAGATGGAATACAAGTGTAATTTTAAATCTGAAAAAAAGATGATGTTAGTGGCATCCCATTCCCTGCATCTCTTAATTTTAGATTTAGATTAGTGCTTTTAGGAGGACTCCCAAGCATGTGAACAGACTATGAGAGTCCATCTATCTAATGATGTGAAGAATATATACTATAATATATACTATATACATACTGTATATCTATGTATTTCTAACAAATGGGCATCATAAAATATATTGTAAATGCTGTATAGATTTCTATTGTATGACTTCTACATTATCGAGTCAGTACAAAAACATTTTAGATTCCCAAACATTAGTTTTCCAGCACATCGGCAACGAAATCTCAACTGGTGAAACTCAACTGTTTGTCCTTGATTCTTCCTGTCCTGATTTCCAATCTTTCCTTGCTTCCAGATTGAGGAGTTAAGAAGTAAAAAAGAGAAGAAAGCAAGTCTCCACTGAATTGATCCAATTTCAGTCATCAGCTTGAGTTGATAAAGTAACAGATGGACCCTTATTAAAATGGACAAGGGAACTCAAACAAGGTGAAATGGGCAAGGGAAATTTAAAGAAAGCTGTGTAAAAACTAAACGGGAAAGCATCCTAGAGGTTAAATTTCTACTTTGGGACAGACAAGCAGACAGTAGAGAGAGAGACAGACAGAGAGAGAGAGAGAGAGAGAGAGAGAGAGAGAAAGAGAGAGAGAGAGACTCTGACATGGAGAGAAAGACAAATATCATCCCATACAACTGAAAGTGAAGTGGCTACTGTCCCAGTCTGAGACAGGGAGGAGTTCTTGGAAACTTTCAGAAAGAAAGAAAAACTGTTAACTTATTCAAATCCAAAAATAAGTCAACCTTGTGCAATGCTTAATATTAATATTTCATAAGACTTACTGTAGAGGTTTTTTGGATTCTCATTGTAAAATTTTCAGTCTTTATAAACACAATTAATGCTTTGCTCTGCACTCACGCTGGCAGCTATTTTTCACCTGACGTTGCTCAAATCACTCTATGCTGGTTGCTAGTTGGCGTTCCTGTTTTGAATTTCCCTCGTACCGTTTGGCTAGTGCAATATGACAGCATAAACTACAAAGCTGCACATGTAAAACCACCCATTAAACCACAAATCAGAAGACTTCCTGCCAAAAATGAAATATTGCACCCTTTTTGACCACAAATCAAATGTATTCATGAGAAAAAAAAATTTGAAAAATTATTGAAAAATGATTGTCTGTAATTGCATTTGTGCAGTGTATCACTGTCTGTGCATATCAAAATAAGCCAAAAACAATGTTTGCTCTTCGTAAATGGTGCAGACTGTCTGCAGAGAAAACATCAGCAACGTTTTGTTTCGGTTCATCAAGCACTTAGCAAGCTCATAGCAAGCACGGTGAACTTGATCAGGAATGAATATCTGAGAGAAACCAAAAAAAAAAAAAACAACAACAATTGCTTCTCATTTGTAAGTTAAAATTACCCTGCCCACATTGTGTCAATAACAAATTTTTAATCACATATGTAAGGAATAAATCACTTGACGGGTTGCTGTTATAGAAAAATACTCAAGACATTGCGGTGTGATGTTACGTGAGTTACTGTTCCCAACCCGAACATGTTTATTTTCACTATTCACTTTATGCACAGCAATTTGCCAACAACTACAATTTTTTTCTTTATTAAAGAACAACACATTATTCTTTTTATCTGTTTATAGTTACATTTAATGATGCAGAACATCCAAGAAACGGGTTGCCGTTTATTACCTAAGTTATAGCAGGTACACACAGTCATTCCCTCACTTTCTCTTGATGGTAATAAGACAGCTGAAATGCAACTTTTTTACAGAGAAAACTTAAAGTGCAAAGTCCTCTGTAATTAAGACTTAAGACAGAAAACTTAAAGGAAGGTCTATACCTCTTACTACTGACACTGGAGACTCTTTCCATAAATGTCTCCTTACAGAAAGCCTCACCATATCAATGATTATATCTTTTCAAAGCCTATAGAGCTGTTACCAAGCAACCACACCATGCTGATGATAGCAAAGTGACAGATAACCTTCTGGTGCTAACAGCTTCTGATATGTACATCGGACTGTGATGCTACTCACACTAAGCGGTGTCCATTAAGATTTTCTACCATGTCAGAAATCCGTTGTGATCCCCAACAGCTCCCTGAAACGGATTTGTCAAGCATTGTTTATCCTCTTACAGTGGGTTTCACACACCATTTACCATCCAATCACAATGTCATGGCAACAAATTTTCATGACAGCAAAAATGTGCAAAAATCGTACAGTTTAAGAGCAACCTTAGAGGTAGCCTGAAGCTACATTTTTGTGCTAAAATGAATAATAAGCATGCATGGCCATAAAAATTTTAGGCCAAACTCCAACGTCTAAGGCATTTTTTGTGTGTACTCTTTATTTCGTTAGTGCTTTGCTAACAAGTTACAAGGCTAACATTAATAACTAGGGCATTGTTTGCTTATTGATTATTTTTGTGTTAACAGGAAACATAGATTCGTAGATTTGATTTTTATTAAAAGCTTTCTCGAAATCACTGTCATATTTAAATCAAATTTATTACAAATACTGTAGGAGCTGATCAGTATCTCACACTAAATACACCCAATTGTGTCGGCTGTGTTGTGACTTTCAAGAAGTGCTGTTAGATTTCAAAGTCCTCATATGACTCCTGATGAAACCTGCGTGTGAATACACACTCAAAATTGGGCAGCAGTTCTAACAAGCCGACTGCATCAGCAAAATGGCTCCATATCAAAAAGATTCTGGGCAAATTTCCCTTAACAGGGTCAAATTAGCTAGTTTTACAGTTGTATGCAAAAGTTTGGGCACCCCTGGCTAAATTACATATTTTGTTGAAACACAACATCAAGAGCAAACAGTAAAATCGATCTGCAAATATTAATGTACAATTACTTTATGTTTGATGAATTTAAATAGTAGAAGGTTGGAATAGTAATTGTGGCATGTGCAAAAGTTTGGATGCTCTTCTAAGTCAGTCCTTAGTAGCTAATGCCCCCTTTGGCAGATATTGCAGCTTGCAAATGCTTTTTGTAGCCAAGTGTTTTGTATGAGTCTTTCTATTCTTGTGTAATGAGTTTCCACCCACTCTTGTCTTTCAATTATGTTCGAGTCAAGGGACAAAAAAGCTTCAGCTTGTATTTCTTGACATTTTTTTGGTGGATTTAGATGTATGTTTTGAATCATTGATATGTTGTAGAAGTCAGCCTCTTTCAGCTTCAGTTTCTTGACTGACGGCATCACATTTGCTTTCAGAATTTGCCACACAAGGTGTGCTTTTCATCAAATACTGCCCCTTCTTTTTCTCCAAACATACCTTTGGTGATTGTGATAAACAGTTCCATTTTAACTTCATCACTCCAAAGCACTGATGTTGCATACATCAGACGTTCACTTTGATGGGAACCAGGGTTAGGCTTCCTTCTGATGACTCTTCCATGCAGATTTGTGCAAGCAACAGTGCACCATTACTACTGTGCCAGCTAAATCTTCCTGCAGGTCCTTAGTGTCCTATGGGGGTTTTGCTTTGCTTTTCTGGCCAGTATATGAGCAATTCTATCTGAAAGTTTTCTTGGTCTTCAAATCTTGCCTTGACTTCCACAGTTTCCCTTAACTGCCATTTCTCAATGACATTCCTCTGTTTTGTATCCGTTAGCTTCATTTTCAGATCCTCAGTCAGCTGCTTAGAGGAGCCCATGGTTGTTGGGTGTTAGCACAAGGGTTCACTCTGGAATTCTTATTCCGAATGACAATACTTGACCTGTGTAATGAGTCCTAATGAGTCAATTAAGATCTGCGTTAATGAGACTTTACAACTAGAAGGGTGCCAATTAAAATTTTTTAAGTTCCTCAAATATAATCTAACTGTGCATTAACATATGCAGAAAAAAAATTATTTTATAAAATAGATTGCTGAAGCAGCGGTATTTACTTCTTTTCACTTCAAAGCTATAAACACACCCCCTCATCATTGTTACTATCTGGTTGTTGAGTCTTGCAGTATCTCATTAGTCTGTGTTTATGTGTAAACCCTCTGTTTGTTTTGTGGTTGTGAAGTCTTGCTTGTGTAGTGCATCACTTCTAAGCCACGTTCCTAGTTGTGAAGTGTCCTTGTCCTAGTTATGTCTCCTAAATCTTTTGTGTATCCTATACACGAGGGTTAACTTCAGCTAACTTTGCATTATATGAATGGGTAATCTTTGAACATGTTTGCTGTACATTTGTGAATTGTTTACCTGACCTCATCTCAAAGTTAAAGCTGACGTGTGCTTGCAATGCCTCATGGGTAACGCACAAGCTCAGTTTTCTCAGATGTTCCATCTTTTTTTTTTCCACATTTCAAGTGACACCTAAAAATAAATCTTTAATATTGTCATTGTATATCTCTGTATACAACAAAATTAGGAGCACTGCTTCTGACTGGTGTTATAAAAACAAACATATAACATTAGACAATAAATAGACTATAAAGTGAGTATACCGTATAGTATAAAAGTATGTATGTATGTATTGCACACTGAACATTCAGAACATTCTTAAAAGTGACCAGTGATAGAATTGCACATTACCCTCTACATTGGTGTAAACACTTTAATATAGACACACACTACAGTTTGGAGTGGAATAAGTGAGCGTAGTTGAGTAAGTGACCAGAGATAGAAATTGCACATTTACATTCTACATTTAGTGCATTGAGAGTTAGAGTCCTGATAAATAAAGTGACCAGTATTGCACATTGACATTCTACATATGATATAAACAGCAGACAAAAGTAGAGATTGTTGAAATATGTGACTGTAGTTGGACACAGTGATCAGAGTTAGTACTGTACATTGACAGTTAACGTTTAGTGCATTTGTGAGTTTATAGTCCTGAAAGCGAGTGGTCCTTGTACTTAAGGACCTGTACCGCCTGCCCGAGGGCAGGAGATCAAACAGGTGGTGGTCTGGGTGTGATGTCTCCTTGATGATGTTTTTGGCCCTAGTGAGATAGCGAGAGCAGGCAATATCTTCCAGGGAGGGTAGTGAGCAGCCAGTGATTTTTTTGGGCTGTGTTGATTATCCTTTTAAAGGGCTCTCTTGTCTGCTGCAGTGCAACTGGAGTACCACACTGAAATGCTGTATACTAGCACGCTTTCGATGGCGGAGCGGTAAAAGGCCACCAGCAGTTTGCACTCCAGGTTGTTTTTCCTGAACACTCTGAGGAAGTGTAGTCGTTGCTGTGCTTTTTTGATGGTTGCTAAGGTGTTAGCAGACCAACAGAAGTCATCAGATATATGGACTACCAGGAATTTAAAGGTGTGGACCCTTTCCACAGAGTCCCCATTGATGTAGAGTGGGGCTGGGTCAGCGCTGCGCCTCCTGAAGTCCAGAATGAGCTCTTTTGTTTTTGAGGTGTTTAGAATCAGGTTGTTATCTGAGCACCACATCTCCAGTTTCTGTACTTCATCTCTGTAAGATGATTCATCATCTCCTGAGATAAGTCCAAGATAAGTCCAATCACTGTAGTATCATCAGTAAATTTGATGATGGGGTTGGTAGAATGAGTGGGAATGCAGTCATATGTGTTCATATATATTCACATATAATTATATAGCTATTTCAGATTTCTTTAGCACAACATACCGTCATACCTCTAACAGTCAAAAATGAACATTCACGTTCACGGTTGTTGGAATTAGGAATATTCTGGTATTTTCCGATCTTCAACTGCCCAGTTTCACTGTGTTCACTGCAGTCTCAGATTCCTGTTCTTAGCTGACAGGTGTGGAACCCAATGTGGTCTTCTGCTACCGTAGCCCATCCACCTCAAAGTTTGGCGTGTTGTGCATTCTGGGATGCTTTTTTGCACGCCAAGGTTGTAAAGAGTGATTATTTGAGTTAATGTAACCTTCCTGCCAGCTTGAACCAGTCTGTCCATTCTCTCTCATCAACAAGGTGTTTCCGCCTGCAGAACTGTATGTTTTTTTTCTTTTTCGCACCATTCTATGTAAACTCTAGTGACTATTATGTGTGAAAATCCCAGAACATCCGAGCGCAGTTTCTTAAATACTCAAACCAGCCAGTCTGGCTTCAACAACCATGCTGCAAAGCAAGTCACTGAAATCACTTTTTTCCCATTTTGATGTCTGATGAGAATATTAACCGAAGCTCTTGACCTATGTATGCATGATTTTATGCATTGTGCTGCTGCCACTTGATTGGCTGATTGGATAATTAAATAAGTAAGCAGGCGTTCATACAGTGGATGGTGAGTCTACATTAAGCCCTAAAATATCCTATATGTGGAAAAAGTGTACTTTATTACACTTATTGATTCAAACCACCCACTCAGGGATTAAAGCCAACCCAAATTCTCATCTAATAAAAATCTTCACAAGATTTACTTGTTTTTTGTATTTCAATAGTGTTTCAACTCACAAAACCTATCCTAATAATAATAATAATAATAATAATAATAATAATAATAATAATAATACTGAAGTATCCTAATAGCAGGAAACCTCAGTGAAATGCAAGACATTAGATATGTTCCCAATGTGCAAATAATGTATGTTATAATGATCTGCTGTGTTTGCATTACTTCACAGTGACAGCTAAGTCATGCCTGAATGAAATCTGCACTCGAATATATTGTGCAGAATTATAGCGTAGCATCCTTTTTTGGCAGACGTTTGCATCATACTGTTATTCTTTTGTCTGAGGTTTGAAGTGTTTGAACTGGTATTCTTGAGATTTACCCTTCATAGAATCCCTCTCTGCCTGTGTTTGCCAAATATATTTGACTTTCTTGGATCCACAATGGCTCTATGGAACTAATTCTGATTCCTGGAGAACTGCAGTGGAAAATACTGTCTAGATTTTGGCCCCGTCCTATTGCCGCAAAACACCTGCCGAATTTTAAACAACGGAATAGTGAGACGTCGAGTCCAATCAGTTGAACAATAGGACACGCAACACACATATCCAGCTTGTGGTTTGTTTTTCCAGCTGCACTTTAACTAGATTAGAGGCCACACTTGTTCTGAATGCCAATACTCTTTTTAATGCACCCTCGTTCACTTCATCCCTTCATGTTCCCTTGGTTTAATCCTTAGCCATCTCATGAGCTGTTTCTAATACTTTATTTTCGTTCAGATCCCTTCAGGTAAATCTGTCAAGGTCATGTGCAATCCTGTTCTTAATTACACCCTCCATAATTTTGTGTTGCATTTGCACACTTGTGCAATGTAGGTGTTACACACTTCAGAGGGTTGAGGGAAGGTCTGCGAGGGTCCATTGGAAACAGGATTGGAACGCAGGGGAAATCTGATACGAACTGAGGAAGTGCACTCAGCAGGGTCGAGGAAATAGGTGTTTACTGCCACCTAGAGGGAAACCAAATCATTAACAAATCATTACTGTTTTTAAAAATACAGAAACAATGGTTTGTTACCAATTAATGTTAGGTGTAGAGTTAGGATCAAGAACATCCATGAAGATTTGTTTTTTATTACTTCTTATTTCATCCTTTCTTGTTTAATTTTTTCACCCATATTTCTGCCCAAGTATGCCGTGGGACATCATAATGTATGTGAAGTATTAAAAAAAATTATATTTAATATTTAGTTATTATATCAAACTAATAATAACATAATATTTCAATCGCAAGCTAATAGACCATTGCCAGAACAGTCAGTTCTTATTACCTGCAAAGTGCTTTCTATGGTATATTATATGATAAACCAATAATAATATACTTATAGTATACTTATATATATATGCAGCTAAATGCATTTAAATACAGCTTGTCACATTACAGAGAAATTGAAAAGTCCCCTGTCCTGAAGATTTTTCACGTTGGGAAGCCCTGACACTGGAGACTCCTTCTATAAATGCTAAATAAACAGAACACAAGAGGAAGTGTGTTATCGTGAATAACATCATACCTGTGATGTGTTCGTAGGCACAAGCCAACTGCATAAACGTTTCTTTTTTTTTTCATTTAAAGACAATAGGATAAATTGTGATTTATCTAAAAAGATAAAAAGATAAATCATGTCAGATCTTTTTCCACCTTTAACGTGATATAGCAACCAACAAAATTCAAGTGAAACAGAAACATTTCCGGGGAAAACATAAAAAATTTAAAGTTCACAATAACCTGGTGGCATAAGTGTGCAGAGCATTTTGTAATGGGGCATGTGACTGTGCTCAGAATTAACAACATTCAAACTCATGTTCAAAAGTAATTATCATAGACCTGATTCTGACTAGCCTTAAATAAAGATCAGCTGTTTCTTTAGGATGTTCCTGACATCTTCTTGGTTCCATCTGACTGCTGAAGCCATGGTCCGCAGAGAGCTCACAAAGCATGTATGAGATCTCACTGTCGAAAGGTATGGATCAGGACAGGGGTACGAAATAATTTCCAAAACATTAGATGTACCACGGAACAGAGTGAAGGCCATCATCAAGTGGAGAAAAAGATCTGACATGATTTATCTTGGTTTCATTTTTTTACATCACATAAACCTACCATTTTAAATGGGGCGTGTATATCCACTGTATATAGTAATAAAAAATCTCCGCATATAAGCACAGTACATTGCCAGACGGAGTTATTTTATTATAGTATAGGACAGTTTTCAAACACTTCTATTCAACACAGTTAAAGAAAAGCCAAGTGTTTTGTCTGACTCGGATGTACAGTGTTCCTGGTATAGAATGCAAGCCTAATTAAATGCATAGCTTCACTAAATAAACCAGTAATGAGATGAAACAGCCTCCCATTCATGTGATACTAAACAGGAATGTGTTGATATTACATTTTCAAACCATGAGAACTGCCTAAGTTTCTGTCACACTTTCTGAATAAAAATCTAAAACCAAACATATACATGTTTTGTGCCATTATTTTGAAATGTGCACGATGACATCATATATATTCTAACGGTACAGCCGATTACCATCACATGCTCACTAGTGTAATGTGCATTAGTCACTGAGGGAAATTCAGAACAGAATAAAGAGGGTGTTTATCACATTCTACACATAACGTATGATTTATAAAAGTGCTTGATGTGCATATATTTTCCCAATGGCTGTATTTTCTGGACAATAAAACAATCCTTAGTATGAGACACAAATGATCGCGTTGACACAAACACACACACTGCTTTCATGAATAAGTCACAAAGTATTGAAAATGCTTGTGTGGCAGAGCTGTACCTCAGCTAAAAACCCCAGTAACATGGGAATGTGTGAATTCTGGCTCTGACAGTTCCTCAACCTCAGCTATATCACTCGAGACGTGTGTGGGACTGTTTTTAATTCCGTCTTCGCTCTCATATTTAGTTGTACTTGCCGGTGATCGAATTTAGAGGGGTCTAGTTCCCAAAATATAAACAAACTAGTAGCTTAATTTAAAAGACTGTGACCCTCACCTAAGGACTGATCTTTGAGCTTCAAATCTGACCACTCATTTGCACGAAAGTAAAAACCTCCTGCTAACGCAAGGTTACTGCGGATGCTTACTAACCAAGTTTGAGAGCTAGCTAAGTTAGCTAACCAATGCTCTCTGCAAACATCAGCATACTAAATTAGACTAGTTATATGAACAAGTTTAGCTAAGTCTGGGCTATGTGATACTTTATACCATTTTACTATTTAGTAGCTCACTTTTTATGTTATCTCAATATGTCAGATTTTTGCCCAAGTGCTACAACACATTTCTAAGTAATGATTTTTCTTTTTCAGCTTGTTAGCTTGTGAGAACCATGTTTAAGTAGCATTGTTAACCCTTAACAGTTCACCAATGTCATCAGAAACTGAAAAACTGTATTGTGTTAGGGGAAAAAATGGATTTAAAAAAACAAAATTGATAAGATTCTGTCATATTTTGTAAAATCTGTGAAAATTAATTCAAGTATATGGTGAGTATCTCAATGAGTATATTTATGATTAAGATTAGTGATTAACAAATGAATATTACAATCAGGATAATGTCACATACACATCATTTTGCTGTACGGCCCACATTACAGTGTATATGTACATAGGTTTACTAAATAAAATGTTTAAAAAAACAAAAAAAAGGTGAGGCCATGAAAAACGACTATGGCTACTTCAGGACACAAGCAGGCGCTTTTTAAAATAAAGAAAAGCAAAATACGTTGCACCTCCTAATAAACCAATTAACACCGTGGTGCCTATGAAGGCGGGCGCTCTTTTCCTGGCCACTCTGAAAGCAGTTGGTAACACGGCTGATATGAGGATGTTGTTGACGTGTCGGAGGACCCTGCGGAATGCAGGGCGCTCCAGGACGCGCTCGTAGTATGACTCCAGATTGAGCCGTGTGCCGTTGCCCCAGAACCGACGTGAGAGGCCGAGGAACTTGAGCCGATGGAGCGTGACGGCGAGAGAAACATCGGCCATGCTGAAAAATTCGCCGCACAACCACGACTGCTGAGTTCCTTCCTCTATAGAAAGAGAAAGAAGAGAAATATCAGGTACATGCATAAAAATGGAGATCTCTTAAGCTGGGTTTACACTGTAAGATTTTTGGACCAATTTTCCTGTTGCAAAATTTAATTCTTTGGTCATAAGCTGAGGCTGGTGATCTTAAAACACATAATGTGACATGCTCACCGGTGGCTGATTTAGTGCTACTGCAAACAAAGACAGCCAGTGAAAAAGTTCTGGCACCGTCAGAAAGTTTTTATTAAAATCTCAGCTCTTCTAAATGCCATTAACAGGAGGATGGCATAGGATGACACAAAACCCAAAACGTGAAAGTTTAACAGCTAATGGAAAAACATTTTCTTCTGAATTAAAGAAGCCATCTGTTGCTGGTAATGTAAGCTGTAATTGCAATGCAAACATACTTCAAACTGTGCGTGAATTGTGAGTTGTCTTTTAAGGAAAAGGGGTGGAGCTGAGAAGGTCAGTTCCAGCTCCATCAGACTGAAATGAAGAAACTGAAGGCTGATACATTGCACAGCAATACTGTGGATCACCAGTTAAAAAATGTGCACGATTGTTACAAGTCTAGAAACACTTTTATTACAAATTACAAATGGCACCTTTAATTTGCACTGAAGCTAAGCGTTGAGTTTTGTTACCTGGTGTCTCCTCTGCTCTCCTCTGCAGCTCAGTCTCCACCTGATCCATAACTTTCTCCAGCTCATCCAGAATCTTCTTCAGATATTTCACATTGTCGTGATCAAACAGCTTTGTCTGGACACATTGATATGAATTTCTTATTTACTCACACAGTGCTGCTTATTACTCTCAAAAAAAAAACAAAAAGATACTACAATTTTCTCGCATGAACATTATGCATCATCATCCTATTTGTGTTACTCTAATAGCCAAATAAAACATACTATTTTAGAACAAGTGGACATTTCTTACTTTTAGGCGTCTCTGTTTTGAGATATAAGCATCTTTAAGCTCTGGGTTTTCTTCTGCCAGTTTCTTCAGTTCAGATTCCGTGTTCCCGATTTGCGCTGCGAGAGGGAGAAAATCACATTAGCAACTGGTAATAATATTAATTCCTTTTATTTATATTTATTCACATCTTTATTTCCATCTATCATCTTTTAAACTGAATGCATTTAATTCGCACCTTTAATTCATTTTTTAAAAAAAGTCAGCTATAAAGAATGTCAGCTTGGACCTACAATGAAAAAGGCTCAAGAACAAAAAAGATCTATAACTCCAATAACTTGAATATTATCTGTAGGGATCTGTGGAATTTATTTTATAGTTAAATTGGTCCATGGCCGCAAAAACGTATCTATCAGATGCAAAACTAAGTTGCAAAACAAACTCTTTCTGAACTAAAAGGAAGAGCAATAAACCATTAAAAAAAAGAAGAGGAGGCCTGTTAGCTGCTACAGGAAATGCAGTGAAGCTGTGACTTCTTAAGCATCAACTGGTTGCCAAAACTTTGGCACACGCCACATTTCATGGCCCCCCTCAATCTGTAAAATCAACAAGGTAGCAGTACATTTTTTACAAATTTACAAAATTACATCATGTTCAATTTTGTTCCCTGCAGAGGTTTTTGTTACTTCATGCCAATACAGTACATGCCATTTGACCCGGTGTGCAAATTTTGGCACTCAACGGTGCATTCATGAGCATTTTCAAATCTATAGAATAACATTTATCTAGAAGAATATTTGTATAAAATATTTGTCCAAATTAGGGAAACTTAGAAGTCAGCTCATGCTGCCTCCCAAGAGCATTCATCAAATCAGCAGGTGGTGGAAACACTTGCTATAAGGTGTCAGTATGCAGATATTTGCGTGTTACTTACCGCGGATGCGTGTGTTGGCGTAGGCCGGGATATGAGAGTCCACGGTGAGCTCAGGATGGAGAATGCAGCCATGTGTGTAAGCGTCCATGGGCAATGAGTCCAGCAGCTCACGATAATGCTGCACTCTGTGATAATATGTACTCCCTGTCTCTGGAATCAGCTTTGGAGTTTTCTCTGAATCATGCAGGAAAAACACGCACATTAAATTCCTGTTTCTGAGGAATGTAATTAATGATAGTTTTTAAACTAGTAATATCCATATAATATCTAAAATCCCTTAAAAAGAAAAACAGAGAATCACAATATTGGCATGAAATGGATCTAACTAGTGTTTATTTCCAAGCTTCAGTTTATATTTTTTCTGGCCCTGAAATTAACCAGAACAGCTGCTTAGTTCTGCCTCGCCTCGCCTCGCCTTATTCCAAGATACGTGAAGGCAGCAAAATGCTACATCACAGAATAACACATGAGCGCTATCTACCGTCTTCTTCATACATGATTTCTCAGACACCCACAATTGGCTAGTGTTACTGTGACTGACAGGAGAGAGACAGTATGCCACCCCTTCCACCTAGAAAGCACAGCTTTTGCTCCCTGGACTCAAATCCACAAATTGCTGTGGCGTCACTGGGATTTGATCTCATGATCTTCCAGCAATAGAGCAAACTCTTTTTTTTGTTGCAGTATTCAGGAGCCCAGCCCCGCCCATTTTCATTAAAAGGTATCTCACAAGGCATTCATACTTCACAGAGCAGGTGGAGACGAATGAGAGGAAATCTCGTGAATGTTTTCACTCTGATTACAATTTGTCACACAGTCAGCAGAGGGCCCTAAATTACAAACTGCCTCTTTAAACAAAAACTACATAATAACACAAACAAATCACACACTCACCATAAACTGTCTGTCACCTTTATCCAAATTTCTGGTCATGATGAACTTAAAATGGTGATGAAAACACGAAAAAATGTAAACAGAAAATATATCAAAAAGGAACACTTTCTTCTAACTGTAATGAACATGAAGGGTAAAATATTTTTTTTAAAAAACAACATGCAACAAATTATATAAGGAGTTTTTATTTTATAAAAGTAAAGTAATGTTTATTAAATGGATATAAATAAAATGATAGACCACGCTGATTTTTAAGACTACAGACAAGTGAGCGAATTCAATTCAGCAGCATAAAAACACAATGAAGGTCATGTGTAAGTTTGCGCCTGCCAAATGACTAGATGTAAATATAGTGCTAGTCAATATGATAATATAATATCAATATTGTGATAAATGATATCATGGATATCGTCAGATTTCCACAAGTTGTTTTTAAATGCAACACTGTTTTCTGACAGTTTATTAGATAACCTGTACATCATGAGACATATTGTGTAGTATGGAAATCAAGCATTGTGTTATAATATTTTTATCATATTGCCTACCCCTATATAAATGTAAATATTTGACTAATAATTTGACTAATCTTGCCAAAGCCCATTTAAGTCCCCATAATAAGGATAAAACGAGAACTTGGTGTGTTTACCATCATTGAAAGTTTCCTCTAGGTAATCCATGATCTGAATTGGGTCACAGATGACACGATCATCATGCACCAGAACAGGAACCTCGCCGGCTGGGTTCAGATGCATGAACCATGGCTCATTGTGTTCACTCAGAGGCAAGCTCACGTCATACTCCTTACACTGCAAACCCTTCTCAGCTATGGCCAGCCTCACCTGCAACACACATACAACTGACACTGTACTCGAATGCCTCATTGTCCGGGCTCGTTTAACTTGGCTGTATATGGAGCATCTGTTACTGAACTGATTGTGGGGGATGAGTACTTCGTTTCTGAATGTTTTTCATCCACAAAAACAACTAATTTTATAATTTGACACTTTTAAAATGACTGATGGTTTATTAGAATTATTAGCAGCCATTTTTAAGAATTAGTACACAGACAAAAGTCAAAATTAAGGTCAGTTAATTAAAGGTTAGGTTAGTCAATTAAAAATATCTCAGATATTAAAGCAAGTGATAACTGTATATTTACAGTATGTATCAACTTTGTGACTAGCATGTAAAGCATTCCTGTGTAGTACTAACTGTAAATGTATAGCATTTCTGTGTAGTACTAACTCTAAATGCTCATGAAATTGTTTTGCACTGTATGTGGTTTATTGTATTGAGCAACTTCAATTTTATCTTATTATTATTTTTTTATTTTTTTACTGAAACTGGAATTTTCCACTGACAACCATCAAGGAAACCCTGTATACAACACACAAATTTTGCATTATTTTATCCCAGTGTATAAAGTACATGAATGGGGGAAACAATAAAATGTTTATAATTGGTCAAATACATATGATCATCATGACTGGAGCCATGAAAACATGAAGGTCACAATTCAAACAGCATGTCATGCCTTAAGACAAAGCAGCAAGAAGCTTGCCGCCTCATCGCTCCAGGGTCCCCGGTTCGATCCTGAGCGCAGATCTGTTTGGAGTTTCACATGTTCTCCCTGTGTCCATGTGGGTTTGCTCCCAACTATCAAAAACATACCAGTATGTGTGTGCAGGGTTCCCTGCAATGAACTGTGATAGGCTCCGGATCCACCGTGACCAGAATAAAGCGTTAACAGAAGATGGATGGATGGATGAATGAATGAATGAATAAATTAATTAACAGAAACCAATAGTATGTCTGTAACCACACCCTATTCAGTATAATGTACTGAAAGCACCATTTTGGAGGTTTGGCCAGTTTGTAACCATATTGTGCTCATCTACTCTCACAATGTAGGGCTACTACAATTTATTAGTGCCCAAATGAGCACTTTATAAAAGTGTATCGGAAAAAGGGAGTGGGGCACCATTTTGGACACAATTCTAGAGTTTATTTGTATTTTGTTGGAATTTAATGTAATAACTCTAGGTATTAAGGCAGCACTATATGCCATAATGCAGTAATTCAGTAGCTTTTTTTTTTTTTTTTGCTCTGTGCTCCATTTAATGCTATGACCTCCCTGATTCCTGCTGACTTTGTCATGCTTCCATATTCACTTACCTTCTGTGAACTAAATGACTGGGTCCAGTGATAAAGAACCAGTTCCGACTCTTTCTTTTTGGTGCTTTCCATTTTTGCCTCGCTGCCTTTCAGCATCTCTGCACCTGTCTCTTCCTGGAGGAGAGACTCCTTCTCGTCCTGCGCCGCCATTTTAAATGTCAATACAAGGGAGAGAACCTTTAACTGAGTCTTACAAAAAAAAAATACACATGCAGCGGAGACGCTGTTACAACATTCAGTTTTTATTGACAAGTAAAATCACGAGGGATTTTTTAAAATATAATATGCAGTTTTTAAGCTCTATTTAAAAAAAAAAAAAATTTAAAATATTGTCAACAGTTAAAGTTATTCCTCCTATTAGGGCGGGTCCGTTGTCCCCGATTTTCTACCCTTGCAACTTTAGTTCCTACCTGCGATTGGTTCCTATGTGCTTCAATTTCACGAAATAATTAATTATGATTGTTTTACGAAAGGAAAAAAAAAAAAGAAAATGTTTAACCACTGTTTCCTTCTCATATAAAATTCAGTTATCTCATAGACTTTGCTGTCATTAAATGAAATACGTTTATTACTTAAAAAAAAAAAAAAAAAACGCTACATATGACTAAAACACTAGGTCAATTCACCAGTAGGTGTCACTGTATTATCGTTCCCCATGTTCTACAGTTCAGAGATGTAGGAAGTTCATGGAGATTTACTACACCTAGGATTCTATTCATTAAAGCATGATTTTGGATTTTGTAATACAAATACAGTGACATTGTTCCTATATAATAGGTTTATGAAGTGTACATTTTGTCATAATTAATTATAATTTTTTTTAAAACAGACAATGTAATTAAATATATAGCTATTCTGAAGCACTTGTTGTAATGTAGCTTATAATTGTTTGGAGAAACCTATAGCTGTTTATGGAGCATCTCTGTATATGTTTCTGAACATTCTTTGTGCCTAAAAACAATTTACAATATGATGACATATCATAGTATAACTCACGTTTAACATGATTGATGGATTCACTGAAATTCTATACATATATTCTAAAAGCATTTCTTTTAAAGCTAAATATGCAGTGAAATATCAAAATGAAGGTCACAATTTATACAGGTTCCTTCCATCCATCCATTCTGTGTACCACTTATCCTACACAGGGTCACGAGGGAGCCTGGAGCCTGTCCCAGGGGACTCAGGGCACAAGGTGGGGGACACCCTGGATGAGGTCCCAACTCACCGCAGGGTACAGTCACACACACATACACACACTACGGACAATTTGGAAATGGCAATCAGCCTACAACGCATGTCTTTGGACTGAGGGAGGAAACCGGAGTACCCGGAAGAAATCCCTAAAGTAGGGGGAGAACATGCAAACTCCACGCACACAGGGCAGAGGCAGGATTCGAATCCCCAACACTGGAGGTGCGAGGCAACAGTGCTAACCACTAAGCCACTGAGCCCCCCACTTATACAAGTTATTTATATAAAAATATCTGAAATATTAAAGACAGTTGGTAATTAAATTTCTATACTGTACTTTGACTGCTTGATTAGCATGTATAGCACTCCTGTGTATCACCACTTACTGGAAATGTTAATGAAATAGTAAGGACATAAGTATATTTTATTTACAAAGCACATGTAAAACAACAAAAGTTGACCAAATTGCTGTACATAGAGCATATAAAAGCATATAAAATACGTATAAAGAAAAAAAATTAAAGACACTGAACATAAAAAATGCTGGTAAAAACAGAAATATATATGACCACACAGATTAAAATGCTCATTTGTAAAAGTGTGTTTTTAGTCTTGATTTAAAAAACATATCTGGCCAGGCATAAAATAGTCTTACACTGTCTTGCGTGGTTTATTGTACTGAGCTACACTTCCTGTTTTTACTCGAACTGTAATCTTACACAGATATCTTACAACCATCAGGCATTTTGCACGTTGCATAATCCTGTTTACGGCACATTAATTTGTCCTGCTGTATAAATGTATACAGATGGAAGATCAATAAAAATATACTGAAATATAATTAGCCATTGATTATAATTATTATTTATAATTATATATAAAATAGCACAATAGCAAAACAATGCAATCTTCATCACATTTGTACAAGACAAAGACAGATGATTGTATGTGGTTTTGTTTACTACAGTGACATGCAATAAGACTACCACCACCATTAAAGCATTTTTCTTGCACTATATTCCTAACATAACCACAAAAACAAAAGAAATCATGCTTATATTCCAGGCCACAATGTTATACTGTGACCAAAACTATTCTGTTTCGTTATTCTAATGCCATGATATCATTTGAGTAGTTCAGCTGATTGCTGTGGTATAACCCAGCATGTTTCTTCATATACTTTTAAGTAAAAAAATATTACTACTAATATTACTACCTACAGACTAATAGACTAAAATGCAACAATACGTCATTTCTGGAGATTTCAGTACAGGTCATGCTGTAACTACTGCTTTTTCCTAAATAGCACCTGTATGGATCAGAATGAAATTGTTTCATGTGAATGAAAATGTTTTATGTGGTAACAGCTGTCTAGATAAATTCACATGACCAATTCACATTAATAAAACATATCAACATATTGATAATATTACATACAGGCATGGCAAGAGATTTTCAGAAATCACGTTTCGATTCGTGAATCAGTTCAACTGACTGACTCACGCTCAAAGAGTCGTTTAAAAAGAGCCGATTCGTTAACGAAACTAGGGTTGCCTGATTGGTCACTTTTGGTTAGTTTGTGCACCTAAATCGTGCTTTGGCAGGTGGACAGGTGGATGGATGGAAGGATGCATGGATGGATGGATGGATTGACTGATTTGTTTGTTTGTTTGTTTACAGAGCAGGATTTCTTTGTGTTTTGTATGTATTGTCTTTAGTGCCTTGTTGTTTGTCATTCCAGAGAGTCCAATAACATTGATTTCAAAAGTAATTATTTTTCCTTCTAAATGTGTCTATACCATTTTATTCCATATATTTCAAAACTCAGTACACTGAAAATAATTGTATGGTTAACCCTCATTTTTCAGCAACAAACTGGGTTTTTACATTTCAGAAATGTAAAGAACTATATAAGCTATGTAATTCTATATGTAATTGTAGAAATATGATTACGGCAAATAGGGGAATATCTAATATTTTGTATGTCATTAAGGATACATGTGAACAAATATATATAACTCATTTAGAGATCAGGAAATTTAGGCTATTATCTTGGAAAATAATATTTGGTGTCAATTTGACCCCAAAGAATACATTGGCCTCAGTCCACACACATACGCTTACACAGCTCCTCAGACCCAAAAGGTGCTGACACACACTATGTACAATAGTGCAAGGTGCAAAGGCTGGATGGAGGGGTAGAGGGAATACTTGCGTCTGTGACTTTCAGATACTTTTTTTGCATTTCTCACTCATAACACAGTTTTTTTTTTAATGATTTCTGCCCTTGTAGATCTGGAACCTTGCTGCTGCTGGACAGACAGAGGGTTCAGACTGGCTCTGGATCTCTCTGACAGTGTCCAAGGCTGGTTGGGATCTGGGAAGAACCTCTCTCCTCTCAATTTGAGGCTTCACAAGACCCTTCCCAAGCTGCTCCAAGCAAATTCTCCTGTGATCTCTGACACTGATACCCTGCCTTGGTATCATTGTTATCCAAAAACCATTGCATTTTTTTCCCATGCCGCTCACAGCTGCTCCTTTATGCATTGTGCTCATCAAGACAATTCTGTTCTTCTTGCAATGTTGTGCAAGCAAACACAGATGAGGTCACCTTCCTGGCCTTCATCTCAGTGAACTCTTTTGGACACACTGGCTTGTTTTTTCTAATGGTCCCCAATGTTGCGAGCTTTATACTCCACACCAGAGATGAACTAAATACACAAGAAAATCTATTACATTCAATCAGGTTTTATAGCTGGGGTCTTTGAGACTGCAAACAGGAGTGGTGTATACATGTCTGTTGGTGGTATCAGTACAAACCCATTGTTTATTAGAAGATCCCATAAAATTTGGAAAAGTCATAAAGTATCAAGCTCCAGAATCTAGCAGAAAGCCTTCTCAGAAGAGATTATTATAACAGCAAAGAGGGACGAAATCTGGAATGGGATATTCTAAAAACACATATGGGTGTGATGGTCAGGTGAAACTGTGATGGCCATGTAGTGTAACTTCATATTTAAGAGATGCACAGAGGGGTCCCAGCTTCATGACACTGTAATAATCAAATACATTGTGATATTCAAGTTCAGGATTGCTGAAGTGCAGTTAAACTGATTATTATGATAGAACCTGTTGACAGCAGGTGTCTTATTGGGGTTGAAACGAAATCAATCTGGCAACCCTGAATTCATCGCCGGCGCTCCGTCTGCCTCCTCATTCACACTCGCACTCACTCACTCACACACACACACGCACGCACACGCGCACACACGCCCTCCAACCCTGCCAGCCGCCTCACATCCATCTTCACACTCTCCCGTTCATGTTTATTTGTTTATATGTTTATTTATTCTCCATCCGGGAAAAGAAAAACACACTGGAAAAAAGAACACACAAACAACAACAAGAAAAAGGATTATTATTCATTTCTGAATGACGGGCGGCCGGTTCGACTTCGACGATGGCGGCACTTACTGCGGCGGCTGGGAGGGCGGGAAAGCGCACGGGCACGGCGTGTGCACGGGGCCGCGCGGCCAGGGCGAGTACAGCGGCGCGTGGTCTCACGGCTTTGAGATAGTCGGTAGGTATACATGGCCCAGCGGCAACACGTACCGGGGCTACTGGGCGCACGGCAAGCGGCACGGGCTCGGCGTGGAGCGCAAAGGACGCTGGGAGTACCGGGGTGAGTGGAGTCACGGGTTCAAGGGCCGTTACGGAGTCCGCCAGACCCGGGAGTCACCCGCCAGGTATGATGGCACCTGGAATAACGGACTGCAAGACGGATACGGGGTGGAAACCTACGAGGATGGGGGTGAGTGGAGATGAGGAATGATGTGTTAAACCACTGGAAGTGTAGTTTTAAAAATAATAAGTGAACACATAGTGGGTAGCACTGTTGCCTTGCACCTCCAAGTTTGGTGGTTTGAATCCCACCTTTGCCCTGCTTCATCTGGGTGTTCCAGTTTCCTCCCCCAGTCCAAAGACATGCAGTGTCATGGGCTGATTGGCATCTCCAAATTGTGCCCTGCTATGTTTTGGCACCCTGTTCAGGGTGTCCCCTGGGACAGCCTCCAGGCTCCCCTTGACCTTGTGTAGGATAAGCAGTATAGAGAATGGATGGATGGAAGTAAACACACAGGTAGCAAACTGAGTTGGCCAAAGGCCTATTTGGAGTCCTTCTTGTACAAGTTGGACCAACTTTGTCAAGGTGGCTGAAAGTCAGCCAACATTGGGCCAATGTTGGCACCCAGTGTTGGTCTAGAGAATTGGCTGATATTGGCCCAATGTCTGTACCTGAGTAAATATATAAATAAAAAGCTTCAAGACATGAGATGGGAACTGATTTACACAGAAGAAAATAAAGAATAAAATATATATTTTTTTTAAAAATTGGTTGCGTTTGTTTGTTTGGTTGGTTGTTTTTAGTAAATTTAACTTCATATAATTTCAAGTAAGGCCTGCTTGATTGAAACTGTTAAATATTGTTAAATATTGCACACATAAAACAAGTAAATCAAACCTATATGGTATAGGTAACGCTAACATTAGACTTAGATTGGAAAGTTTATTTTACAAAATTAAATAAGTGAGTGAGTTAGCACTATAAGTTAGGCTAGACTGAATGCTAAGTTAAAAAAAAAATGGTGAGCAAATATTTATATGCAATTCAAAGAGCATACATACAAAAAAAGAATAGGTAAATATCGTAAAAATGCAAAATTTTACCGGAATAAAGTGATTACAGAGTTGGAAGGCAAATAATACACACAGCAAGATAAGCTCCAATGTGAAGTTATAAAGAGTCTTGTTTGGTTTTTGAGTAAATTATCCCTATATGGTAGCAAATTATTATTAGGCTGTTATTTTTCTGTTAAAAGTAATTATGCATGATTGTAATTCAGATGAGATTGTAATATTAACAGATTAAGTAATCAGATTAATAAATCTGCAACTGTGATTAAAGCAAGGTTTTGCAAGTGGAACCTTCATTTTACAGTTACAAAAAATACTTTTGATTTTTACTGTCATATTGCAATTACAAATTTCAATTTACACACTAACAGCATTTACGCAATTACAGCTATGAATAATGGATTACGCTGCCAAAATGCACAGATTTGAGGGGGTGGGAACAAGTGAATGCTTCCAGAGGGCTAAGTGAACAGTGACAAGTAGAGAGATCTAGAAAGCTGAGAGGACTGGGCTGAAACTGCGACTCCAAGGCGTCAAACATGCAAAATGGACTTTTGTAAACCCATAAAGTGATATGTAAAGCCCAAAATGAATGCATGAATAATGAGTGAATGACTGAATGAATCCAAAATGAGATGCTCACAAGATTCATTTTATACAATATTGTCATAATCATCATGAACCATGATAAAATGTTAGACACGTTCTTGTTTTGTAGGTACATATCAGGGTCAGTGGATGGGTGGGATGCGTCATGGTTACGGCGTGAGACAGAGCGTCCCGTATGGCATAGCCATGACCATTCGCTCCCCTTTGCGAACTTCTCTGTCGTCCCTACGAAGCATGCAGAGCAATGGCGCTGTGCTGCTGCAGGATGAGGCCTCTAACGTGCCTGCCAATGCACGAGGTGGCTTCGTCTTAAATGTCCATGGTGAGAAGAAAAAACGCCCTTTGGTCCGGCGTGGATCGCTGTTCGGGAGCCTTCGTCAGCTCCGGAAGTCAGAATCGAAAAGTTCGATTTCAAGCAAGCGCAGCTCGACACGTAGTTCTGCCATGAGCCGAATCAGCTCAAGCGACGCCGAGGACGAGGACAAGACGGACACTGAGGACAATGTTGACACCGAGGACAAAATGGACGCCACAGTCACCGAGTCCTATGCAGGCGAGTGGAAAAACGACAAGCGAAGCGGCTTTGGAGTGAGCGAACGCTCTGATGGCACCAAATACGAAGGGGAGTGGTTGAACAACAAGCGGCACGGATACGGCTGCACCGTTTTTCAGGACGGAACCCGGGAAGAAGGGAAGTACAAAAATAACACACTGGTCCGAGGGATAAAGAAGCAGCTCATTCCACTCAAAAATCCCAAAACCAAAGAGAAAGTGGACAGAGCAGTGGAGGGAGCAAGGAGAGCAGCCAGTGTCGCCAGAACCAAAGTGGAAATCGCCCTGTCAAGGTAGGTGGCCTCCTGAGGGTAAAACAGAAATAATTATATTTTTTCACAATATTTCTTACACAAGACTCTGTCATCCTTTACTAGTATAAGAAGAGATGTTAGAGGAGTGTACTGACTGGCTCTGCACTTGGGGTTCTGTTTTAGGGACTGAAAGGTTGAGAGTTCAAACCTAGCAACTACCAAGTGACTGAGTTCTTTGGGAGATTGTGAGTTCCAACCTCAGTGATGTCACTGTCATGGAGTTAGAGAGAACGTAATTATACTCCTGTCAGCATGAGAAGACCAACCTTGCTAGCTTCCCGTCAGTCACAGTTAAGCTAGCCATTCTCAGGTGTCTGGTAACAAACGCTATTTTCACACTAGCAAGCGACAAGCCGTTTGTGTCACATGTAGTCTCTTATGTGCGGGTAGCGAGTGCCACTCTTGTTAACTAGTTAAACACATGTAATAATGCACTAATCAGTGTGAAAATTGTTTGTTTTATTTAGCAATGTTATTAGTTTCATTGGCAGATTAGACAAGCAAGCTAAATGTACTAGCTACGTACACTCACCAGAGGCACAAACGACCACCTGCTCCTTCCTTAAAAGCTTTATTTTTCTCTGTAATGTCTCTATAAACATTTAGAGACATCATATGCAAACAGTTGATATGAGCTAGTGGCAGGTAGGAACTAAAGTTGTGAGTGTGGAACTGAGAAACATCGCACCACACACAGCACTAGCATTGATTCAAATGTCACTTGTCTCAAAAGTCATGGCTCCATGATGTGCACGGACATAGAAAATTAATAGTTGCCTGTTTCTTTCTCGTTTGCTTGTGTGAACATAGGGTAGGGGTGTCAAATCATATCCGCAAAAGGCCAGTGTGAGTTCAGATTTTCATTCCAATCAAGCAGGTGCCACACCTGATTCCACCCGTTTAATTAGTCAAGCTTCGCCTTCAGGAGACTATCAGGTGTGGTTCTGCTTGGTTGGAACGAAAACCTGCACTCACACTTGCCCTGTCTGGATACGGTTGGACACCCCTGATGTTCGGTAATACAGAACAGGGCAGTCAGCACCCTCTTCTGAACTCGTTCAGCTGCCACATGGCTGCCTGAGCGGCGGTTTGAGCAGATGATGTGTCTTTACGTGAGGCAGCACATTAGCCTTCACCTTCCCAAATTAGTAGCTGTTGTGTAATAGTTGACATTCAGGTAGTGGCTGAAACTTGGCTATAACTGCATAAAAAATTGCAGGACTGCCAGAGAAACCACTGCAAAGCAAAACCAAAAACCTTTTATTATTATTATTATCTTTATTATAAGTAGTGGTTTTGTTATTTATATATTAACCACACAACTCAGTTTGGACTTTGGATAAAAGCATATGCCAAGCGAATGGGCATAAAAGCTTTTTGCTTTCCCATGTTTTATGGCCAATACTTTGATGAGTTTGGTCTGTCATTATTTGTCCGCAGAGAATTGTGGGAGTTTCCCTTATTGTATGCATGTTTATTGTATCCCTTCCAAAACTAGTCACTGCATTAGAGTAGCATTTTATATTCAAGGCCTAAAGTGACCTTTCGATCAAAGCAGACTGAACACATTTGAAAACTCACACATGCAGTGACATAATACAAGCATATGCAAACATAATAAGAGGTTAGCATTCATGAGGCAAAGGATATTTCTGACTCATTTTATAGACAATGTGGTTTTATTTTTGCTGTGGTTATGCAGCGGCTATGTGCTGCCCGATTAATGGCATAACTATACCAAGCTTGAATATTACTGCACTAAAGCATCTTTTTTTTATGTGAACAGTTAATGACATTTAGTAATCTAATTATCATTTTAGTATTATGAATGCAGAAGATATATTCCACACAGATGAAGGCATTCAGTAGACACTGAACAAGTGATTAGTTTGAACGGATTTGGGGATTTCAGGGAAGAATATTGCTTATATGTGAAACCTTAAACACCCAGCACAAGCAGCACTAACTAATGTGCGGTACACACTTGTTTTTGTATGCTTTTCGCCACCTGATCCCTCCATGTATCAGTTTCTTATGCACTGCACTCTGTAAATAGAGTCAGTCAAATCTCTAAAGATAAAACAGAAAAGTCTCACAGCTATATTCAAATTACTGAATCAGCTCAGGAAGTTTAGAAATCAGAATACACGATTAGCCCATTAATATTGAAGTTTCTTTGAGCACTACACTCAGGCAAAACTGTGCTGATATAGCATTTTACAGTATCCCAGATTTGATTAATATTTGAGGAACATTTCATGAGTGCAGTACATACTGATAATATACTATGTGTAGTATGTTATAGTTTACACTATACTTACAGTGTATAGTGTAACTATAGTGTAATATGCATTACCTACCTTATACCTTATACTATGCTATAGTACTATATATGTATACAGTATGTAATATGACATTATACTAGCAATATACTAACAACTTTCCTTTGTATAACTATATATTATAATTTTAGTATATTATACTATACTGAAGAATATACTGTTCTAATTTTAGTATACTTTTAGTACTACTGTATCCAATCCTTCTAATATACCCTGCTCTATATGATATTAATTGCTGCTAAATTATGCCATTCTTTATGTCAACCTAATTGATAACGTATATCTACCATTACCATAATGTATCTTTACACTGTAATAAGTAGTACTGTATAGTATTCTATACTTTATGCTATTGGAATTGCTTACTTACACTTAGTGTACTATGCTATAATGTGTAGACCTAAGTATAATACTATAGTATATATTTATTGTACTATACTATACATTTAGAATATTTTAAATGAAACAAACTACTGCACTATAAATTTAGTATGAATGAATATAGTATTATATGCTACAATTTATACTGCACTAACTACCATAATATATCATTATTATTTGAATATGCTCTACATTATACTACCAATTAAACTATACATCATATTATACTATCTAACTTTTCTATATGTTATATAGCATGTTAGTATATTATATTTTATGCTATCCTAACTACTCGTTTTACTTTCATACTATACAAACTTTGACCTTTTCTGTTTCTTTTACTTTATTTTTAATTGGCTTGTAGCTAAGAAATTGTAACTAAAAATATGGCAGCATTTTCCAGACTTTATTCAAATTCAGATGCTAATCCGAAAATGCAAATTCAAACAGGTATTTGCCATTGCAGTTCTCTTATGAGGCATAATTCAAATTCACTTGCATAAACATACATTTGCATTTGCATTTGACTACTCAACAATGTACAACGGCTAAAATTAAAATTCAAACGCAATGTCCGTTTCACATTTTATTGTCAGTGTCATAACTGGTGTCTGGTGTTATTCTGCTATATTGAAAAAAGCATTCCTTCCATTTGCTATTGCATTTCCCTTTCCTCACACTCCAACTTTGCCAAAAATAAAATACCCTTGCAATATCATTTGCATTTTTTCCCTTTCCCGCCAAAGGGAGGCAAGTTGTTGGTGCATTCAGAGGTTGTCCCTAAAAAATGTCTGTTATAGTTATAGCCCAATATTGTACAACTCCAAAGTGCACTGTTATTAAGCTAAACTAGCAGCCACCCTAAGCCTGTGAATAACTTGATACAAGTTTGCAAAGTCAATAAAGTTTGACTAATATTGCTCAATATGAGCAGGTCAAGAATCCCTTCAACCTGTAACAAGAAGAAGCCGGTTTCATGTGAAGTGTCTTCCTTGCCAAGTATTAAACTCTCCCTAAGAATAGTTATGTCCATATTTTTTGCATTTAGGTTTGACTGACAGTGCTATCTCAATTGACAGGGAGAAAATGAAAATGCAATAGCAAATGGATTACTATTGCTTTCTTAATATGGCCTAATCATGCCAGTTTGGACTTTGGACATTGTGGTCTTTGCAACTGTTGTACCTTTTGTAACTGTTATAAAATTAGCATTTTCCATTAGCATCTGAATTGGAATAAATTCTGAAACATGATGTCATATAAGAACATGATAAAGTGCGATAAACATGAACACAAGAAATGAGGCAGAAGTTAAAATTTTATTGATTAGTGATTTATTAGAGGAGAGTAATGAACATTGATTAAAAGAAGCTTCTCAGCTCTGGGTTATTGACTTAATTAATATGTGTG
>CM040996.1:13820880-13828245 GCA_022985145.1 Pangasius djambal
TGTTCAATTTTTGGTGTTGCAACAGCCAAATACTTTGCAGTATTTTTAAAACAAAGCTGTTGTACTCACATATGTATAGCTGGGGCCATGTAAAAAATCTGTTCTTACCTCTTCAGACCACTACTTAAAGGAACTTTTACTAAGGAATCAAAAAAACTCCTTAAGCTAAGAGCTTGGTTAAGACTGACCTCATTGCTACAAATAGCAATATATTTCGCTAATGAATTTTGACAGTCATTGTTTGTTATGGTAGCATAATTCCTCATGCTATATACACTAATCAGCCATAACATTAAAACCACCTGCCTAATATTGTGTAGGTTCCTTTAAGTCCTGTAAGATGTGAGGTGGGGCCTCCATGGATCGGATTTGTTTGTCCAGCACATTCCACATGTTCGATCAGATAGAGATCTGGGGAATTTGGAGGCCAGGTCAACACCTTGAGCTCTTTGTCATGTTCCTCCTGAACAATTTTCGCAGTGTGGCAGGCCGCATTATCTTGCCGAAATAGCCCACTGCCATTAGGGAATACAGTTGCCATGAAGGGGTGTATTGAGCTGCGCCAGTGTTTAGGTAGGTGGTACGTGTCAAAGTAACATCCACATGAATGCCAGGACGCAAGGTTTCCCAGCAGAACATTGCCCAGAACATCACACTGGCTCCGCCAGCTTGCCTTCTTCCCATAGGGCATCCTGGTGCTATTTCTTTCCCAGGTAAGCAATGCACATGCACCCGGCCATCCACATCATGTAAAAGAAAACATGATTCATCAGACCAGGCCATCTTCTTCCATTGCTCCAAGGTCCAGTTCTGATGCTCACGTGCCCATTGTAGGCGCTTTAGGTGGTGGACAGGGGTCAGTATGGGCACTCTGACCATTCTGCGGCTACGCAGCCCCATACGCAGCAAGCTGTGATGCACTGTGTTTTCTGACACCATTCTATCATAGCCAGCAGTAACTTTTTCATCAATTTGTGCTACAGTAGCTCTTCTATGCTCTGACCCAGTTGTCTAGCCATCACAATTTGGCCCTTGTCTGAGTCGCTCAGATCCTTACGCTTGCCCATTTTATCTATTTCCAACACATCAACTTTCAAGAACTGACTGTTCACTTGCTGCCTAATATATCCCTTGTCACTTCACCTGTGAGTATGTGTATATATATATATATATATATATATATATATATATATATATATATATATATATATATATATATGTAACTGATGGTAACATGTTGCTTTTTTTAGTAGTTTAGGTGGCTGTACCCCTCCTTATCTGCAATTACACTCACAGTTGAGACAAGGTCTTGTTAACAAGTTGTTATCCTAAAATATTTAAAACACTTTGGACAGCTCCTGAGGTGTGAACTTTTTGGCCTGAAAAAAGCATAAAGGAAAAGTCTACCTTGAACAACTTGCACATTAATCTTTATAATTAACATGATCGTCTTTGGTGTCCAAGATTTATTTAACAATGAAACTCTGATTTGATATATTAGTTGTAACTTGTTTCATTGACATGCTGGTCTTTCTATGGTTTTGTACATTACCTACAATGCAATTCAACTATCTGCTGATAGTGGTGCAGTTGGATTTAGCCCTTCGCTTCATTTCTACCCAAAGAGAGTGATGCAGCGGCACTTTAGTGTACTTTCACATGTACTGTACTGTCTGCTCAAACAGATTGGCCTACAAAGCTTTAATTTTGCATGCTAATACCACCGTCAGTGCCGTCATGCTAATACCACCGTCATCACGGCACAACCGCTAAGTTCTCACAGGAATAACAAAAATCCAACAAATAATAACAATAACAAAATAACAGCACCAACCAAAAAATTGGCACCAGAATCAATAATTACATCACAAATATTTCAATATAAACATGAAAATGTGTTTCAGAGTGGAGGTTTCCTTTAAGAAGAAGAAGGCAGATGGAAATGTTTGCTGCCAGCTGTATGCTTTTCATTAAATTGATAAGAATTACTGGATTGATGTAATTAATTAAATTAATTAATACTGTAGTCACACCCATAAATTAAACTATATACATCATACTAAGAAGAATTATTGCCTGCATGTGTGACTGACATTTACGTTAGATTAGCACAGAAGTGTGTGACAGCAATGACCTTTTGGTGCAGCAGACCGTGCTCCGTTCACATCTAAAATCGCCATGTTGGAATGGCTGCAATTGCAGAACAGTGATCGAGTCCCTGACTCACAGCAGCTGTCCATTCCTTCACTCCGACCTGTGAACATGTGACCTCAGCCCCCTTCTTCTGTCCTCTCTCTCTCTCTCTCTCTCTCTCTCTCTCTCTCTCTCTCTGTCGCTCTTTTCTACTTGTGCAAGGTGCATAGTTGATAGTACATAGTCACCCCTAACCTCTTCGCACACTCCTCATGTCGGCATGTCACTTAAATACGCATAGGGCCATTTTGAAGTGGGTAACCTTTCTAAATTATTATCAGTGTAGACAAATGTGTATAGGAGCAAAGAGTTTGTATGCATGTATCCATGCTCTCGATTCTTTTTCATTTTCATTTCTATTGCTTTCTAGTGTCTGTGCATGGAATCTGTGTGAACAGGAATGCAGCTTTTAGGCAGTCTCTGGTCTAGCAAGGGATAATTGTGTGTTTTAGAAAAACAAGATCAAAAACCACTTTTGCAGTTCATAGCATTTGTGTTTATAAATCCATGCTGGAGTCATATCATTAACACAGAAAGCTGCAATGATATGTTTCTGCTTATATTCTTTAGACTTTGATATTAAAATTTTTTTCTTCCTTGTTATCCCCCACTCTTCTGGGAAGGCTTTTGGAGTGTGGCTGTGTGGATTTGTGCCCAATTAGCCACAAGAGCTGATACTGATGTCAGGCGAAGAGGCCTGGGGTTCAGTTGGCGTTCCATTTCATCCTAAAGATGTTTAGTGGGGTTGAGGTCAGGGTTTTGTGCAGGCCACATGTGGTCTTCCACACCAACCTTGGCAACCCATATCTTCATGGAGCTTGCTATGTGCACAGGGGCATTGTCATGCTGGAACAGTCTGGCCCTCTGAGTTCCATTGAAGGGAAGTTGTAATGTTACAGCATACAAAGACGTCCTAGACAATTGTGTGCTCCAAATGTTGTGGCAACAGTTTGAGAAAGGCCACATATGGGTGTGATGGTCAGGTATCCACAAACCTTTGGCCATATAGCGTATTTGTCTACTGTGAATTATACAAAATATGCTTTTATTTGAAATCAATGCTCAGGCATATTTAGTGTGAAATAATTTGGGGATGTTTTAGGCATGTGCATGGTAATTATTGTCAGGCTTATTCTGATGTGCTGTTATTTCAGCTTCTCATAATAGAATGGTAGCAATCCCACATCATCACTGAGTTTCTACCTGATTAAAGGGAGATGAGGAAAGTGATCCTAAAGCTTTATGCAGGCCTTATTTTGAATCTGTATAACACATTGCAGATTAAAATTCTTTGGTATTGGTTCAGAGATAAATCTCTGTGCAGTCACAAGAGCAGGCAGAGGATTAGATCAAGCTTTTAATGCATATTTGACTGCAAATTGTAACATTAGTTAAAGATGGTTAATATACTATATATTGTTTATAAATGGAAAGGAATCAGAGTTGTAAGTGACCAGAGACTTAGTCATGAGTCTGTTTCTTTAGTGAATTATCCAAACCATGTGTGGAATTTACATGGACAGCATTATGCATAAACAGACTGATACACTGATTATTATTATTGAGTTACTGCTTGAAATTATGATCAAAAGAGACATTAACCTCTCTAAGCATTTGGTGTTCATATTTGTTGTCTTTAAGTTATGCAGGCTTAAGTTGTCGGATTTCTCAGAAACACCATTATGCAACTCCAGGGTTATGTTGTTTTTTTTTGTTTAATCATTCTTTTCATAACTTAAGTTTGATGAACATGAATTTGTTCATGGACACTTTTCCAACAAGCGCAAATGCGGTACTGAATCTGTAGTTTGGGAAGTAGCCATTGTTGATTATCACATTTCTCTTTATCTATACCACAATCTTTACTCCTCAGACCAGTTGAGTTGTTATCTGTCTGTTTTTTTTTCCATTCACATATTCTTTGGCAAAAATTCAGCATTCCTTTTAATCTGTGTTCCTGGCTGGAGTGTGAATCACAGATTACACGGGTGGATTGGAGGGAAGCATGAATACAATTTTTTCAGATCTTCAGATATCAGTATATCAGATATCTGTTTTAATGCCTTGGTTACTGACGTGTCCCCCTGCATGATCTTGTGTTCCTGCTCTCACAGGCCTTGAGTACATCAAGCAAAACTTCACAGGCCATGTGGAGGAGATTAAAGAAGCTCCACCAGAGTTGGAGAAGAAGGAGAAGAAAGAGAAGTCTTCATCAGGCAGTCCTTTTTATCGCCGTGGCACAACTCCATCACACTCGCCTACTCACAGCCCAACTCCCTCACCTCCATTATCTCCAACGAAGAAAAATCGACTACCAAGTACTGGTGTGACACGAAAGATCAGCAAAGAAAGTGCTACTGCAACACGTAAAATTAGCAAAGACAGCAGCGCTCTATCCCATAAGATTAGCAAAGATGAAAGAGCAACCATTGTAGCCGAAATTAGCAAAGTTCCTGCCATCAAAATTCAAGATACTGCACCACCAAAGCCGCCCAAGCTCAATGAACCATCAGTAAACGGCCAGTTACATACTGCTTATCATAGCTATTATGTGAAAACACATAAGAACGTCCCTCCACCAGACGAACCGGAGGACGAAGAGCCTGAAATGACACAGTCCAGTTTAGCTCGAATGCCACCACCTCCAAAGATGGTGCGGTCACCCACGCCAAAACTAGAGACAAAGCTCAGGAAACAAGAAAGTGTAAAACCAAAGAGTCTCACTGAAACCAAGAAAGCAAGTGTGGAGCTCACGAATGAGGTGTTAGAAGATGATACGGTAAGTGCTGTCCTCCCTGTTGTCTCTATCAGGTGTAAAAAAACATATTATAAAGCATTGCCTGTGAAACGTCCAGTGAGGTGTATAGCTCTAACTGGTGCTTGTTTCTTCTGTCATAACTGTTTGTCTAATTTACATTACAGGGTCCGAATTCTATTTTAGTTGCCATGGTGATGCTCTTGAATATTGGATTGGCCATCATTTTTGTACACTTTTTGACATGATTGCACTGTGTTTCAGGTAAGCCACCATTTGTTGATCTTAAAACTTGACTTGGAAATGTAATCATGTTCTTCTATTCCCACAAATGTACAAGTTTTTTTATGTGATCACATTATTGGATCATGAAACTATTTCAAGGGAATTACATATGCAGGGGTGCCGGCATCTACAGTTTATCTGTAGCATTCAGAAATTTTGACAGCTTGCTACAGTGATATGGGAGACCCTTTTACACAAAATAGGAAACAGCATTTTCTGCTTTGTCAGTGGAAGCAGCGGTTAGACCATACGTGAATAAAATTCACCCATCAGAAAAAACATTTCATTGAAGCGGAAAGGACGTAGGACGTGAATGCTGCATTTGTGAATTCGCAAGCCTCTGTCTTGTGAGCCAATAGAAAACAAAAATTCTCTTTTAGACATGTTTGTTATTTCCTTACTGTTGTTTCGAAAAACATTTCCAAACAAATTAGCTAGCTGATCACATGTTATGTGCAAACAAAATTCTGCTTCTGTATCACATGACCAAAAACGTCTGGCTGCATCTGACTGAACGAGGTTGAAATGGTTAACTGTATACCAGTATTATATACAGTATTTTCCATTTATGTATTTACAGACAGGTCATTTGATAATAATAGATCAGGGTAGGATGTGATGTGCGTCACTACTGCTATTTTCTTTCAGTTAAGCTATAATAATTTCCTCATAATTCCCACCCATTAGCTACTGTAAGTCTCCGCATCATATGACAGCTACCACCTGCGGAGGGTGAAGGCTAACACGTGAAGACCGCCAGTCTTTTCGAGCAGCTGTTAATGATACAGCACTGTGCAGCTGAACACTTGGAAGAAAGCACTAACTGCCATCTTCCTCATCACAGAGGTCCACAATTGGCTAGTGTGACTGTGATTGACAGGTGAGAGAGTAACACCATCCCTTCCACCCAGAGATCACAGGCAATTACGCTCTCTTGGACTCCGGCCACGGATAGCTGTGGCATCTTCGATATTCAAATTGAGATCTGCTGAGAATAGGGCGAATGCTGCTTGCCACTTTTGGACTGCTATAATTTCTTTCTTTTAAAGATATTGTGTAAAGAATTATTAGGTTATTCAACAGAAAACATCTTTCACCACAGTTGTAGACAGAGTATTATAATATAGATATGGACAGGACTGCAGAGCAGACATGTAGTAGGGTTTTTTGTGGTAAAATTTGTTTTGGTTTTTTTTCCTCTTTCTTTCTGCTATGATTTTCATGTCAGCTACTTCTGGCACTTCTGCATATGCAAATATAAAGGATGAAATTACTCTTTGTGTAAAACTAATGCCGTCCTGATAGGGCTGAAGTTTGTGCAGAAACATTTGATCATGACCTTTATAATAAAGATATTGTTGGTGCACCTTGTAGGTGTACAGTTAGAGACTATAACTCAGTTTTGTTCATGCACAGTGTGCTAATTGTACTCTGCACTTCCGATCACAGGACTGTTGTTGGCTGGATATTTTTGGTTGGTGGACTATTACATTGAGGTGTTTGAAGGTTACTAATTCACTTGCACATCAGTGTCACTGCTTTGAGAAAAATCTACCAACCATATAATATCTGGTCAGTAGTACCAGATATTTACACTGATGTATGGGGTTGAACAGGGCAGAGCAACAGATAGGCTACAGACAGTGACTGTACATCTACAAGGCGAGTGATACACTAGATGTAGCTACAACATAGGTGGTTCTGCACTGCCAGGCAAAAGTTTCTGAACATTCTATATTTTAACATTTTTGTTTAAATGACCTCATACTCTAAAACCTGAAAATCTAACCAAAGTTATAAGTGAACTAAGAGTTGTGTATTATTAAATGCTTATACCACAGCACTGTTCTTGAATCTGATTGGTCAAAGTTATTATTGCTGCTGTAACAGCAGCTCTGACAGTAGTTCTAGCAGTAATTAAAATGAAAGGTTTATATTAATGCACTCATTCTAATACGTAATTGTTTCTGTATTGTTTCTTATTCACAGAGACTTGTATGGTGAATGGTCTATAATCTAATAAGTCTAAAAATAAACAGATCTAATACATACATATATATATATATATATATATATATATATATATATATATATATATATATATATATATATATATATATATATATATATAT
>CM040996.1:13828345-13860657 GCA_022985145.1 Pangasius djambal
CAATAATTTGTAGTCAATAGTTTTTCCACCAGAGGCTCATGAGAGAACAGCTGTTTATATATTATGGATACTATAGATGCTATAATGTAAATGATAACAGGAAGTATCTTGTCTCACAAATGTTCCACAACATTAAATGTAACTGTAAAAAAAAGCATGGCATGTCATTCATTAATGAATTAATAATTGTCAAATCACTGTGGTATAAGCAGAATAAAACACTTTGTTATAGGAAAATGGCCCACTTCAGGGTGGTAAGAGTAACTCTACTTCATCAGACCACATGACACCATCTCATCATAGATTATTTTCCTAAAACTGCACACCTCTTCATGTTTTATTCCTTACTCTGTGAATTGAAAAACGTTAGAAAGGGAATTATATTTTATTGTAGATTGGAATAATCTAGATCTAAGCTAGATCTTGATCTAAAAGGCCAGTCTTTATCACTCTAATTAGACACAGTAACACACATATTTATGTTTTACATTTGGGGCAATAATAGTGATTGAACTGTAATAAAACATAAGAAACTTAACCTGTTCAAAAAAACTTTTGACTGGCAGTATACTAAAATGGCACTTAACCAAGAATTGTAATGAGGACTGTTATTCTAAATACCAATTTTGTGCTTTGTATCTTATTTTTACTTACTTTATTTTCCACTGTAAACACTTTCATTAGACAATTACAAGTAAGAATGGAATGCCATAATATTTCTTTCAGTGGAATTTCTTGCCATCTGTAACCTTCTGATCATTTTTATTCCTCAGTCGTGGAAATAACACAGTGTTACATTAAACTGGCGCTGGTCCTTGGCCGTGAGAGCAACAGAGGAAGTTTTGGAAAATAAGAACGCCTTTGGAGGACGACGTAATTTTTCATGGCTCATTTAGCCGTGTGAAAGACTGACTGTTAGGGGAAAAAAAAGAAAAGCAACGAGAAAAAAGGAGAGATGTGTGTGTGAGAGTTTAGAGTGTGCTGATCCGAGCTGGCCGCTCTGCGTGGAAACGTACGGTGCACTTTTACATGACAGGCACAAACAGCTGCCTCGTTTCTTTCCCGTCTGACGTGTTGGGTTCGGAGATTTATGCTCAGTGCCAGCGGAATGTGTTCATTGGACTTTCCACGCTAGTCAGAGAAAAACGAACACGCACCACGGCCTCCATCGCCAGTCTTATAACATTACACAAGCATTACTGTTACTGTAGGTAGGCATGTGCTCAATATAATTGCAGTTTTATGATATTAAAAATATTAAAAATATTGCTTTTAATAAATTACTTTTTAATTACTTTGCAAACATTACTTATCAGTCCATATTCTCCAGACTTTACCATAGGCAGCAAGTATTCCAAATAACGATATTATAACGTGTGTTAAATATTGTGATATATAGTAGAACTGATTATCTGCACATGTCTATCTGTAGGAACATGCCCTGTTGCATGGTAGCATTTAATTCATTTTTCTCTTTTTGTCCTCATGCACTCAATCGCAGATGTATTTCAGTTCTCCATTATTTTCGCTTTATGAAATTTTTCAAGAAGAATTTATTGTATAAAATGTGCAATATGATTTTTTTTTTTTCCAAATTATATATCACACCATATCACACCAAGGGCTTTTAGCCAACAGCTCACTTTGTTCCATAATTGATTACAAAAGAATAAAAGGAAATGAAAATGGCACGACAATGAGATGACGATTAAGTTGGAGAAGACTGTCTACTGTAATAAGAATCTCCATGCGCACAGCCACATGGGTGAATATTGTTTACTAAAATGTAAAGGAGATGAAAATGTTTATGCTGTATGTATTTGTGAATCGAGCACTGCTCATCATGCATGCATTTTCTTTGATTTGGTGCGTTGACGTTCATGCAAATGACTAGGCACGTGCCGATAATCGCCTAACATTTTATCACAGTTTACATTGTATTTTAAAAAAAATAATTACTACTTATGTTTAAACTGTACCTCTGAATAAGGATATATCTTTTATATATCCTTATAAATAATAAGATATATATATATATTTACATAGCTACACCATTTTAGGAAATTAAACAAACAATATAAAAACTACAACTTCAAAGGCAACCTTAAAATAATTCATGGAATAAAATAAATAAGAATTTTGTCACCATGATGTTTCCAAATGCAGCATATCACAGTATCAATGCAAAGTCCAACAAGCGAAACCCATACAACTACACAAAGTTGCATCACTTCTATTGACACTCTTTTAATAGCAATATTGCATTATATCATATAACCGATTATCGGCACATGCCTGCAAGTGAGCAGTGAGAAGTAGATGAAAAATTATTTTTAGACATGTTTTAGGTTAAAAGGTCTGAGCTTTGTTTGCATGTTAGAAAACATAATATTCAAAATTCTCTGTTTGGTGTTGAATTAACCCCTTCAGACCTGCTTTTTTTAATATAAAACATTACAATTGTTGAAAATCTACAATTTCACACTATATTATTATTCTAGTGCCATCAGATATCAGCAGTCAAAACATGTGTAAAGTTACTAAATTACTGTTCCTTACTGTACTCTCTTTGACATCTCCATCAGGGTTCCCTTAAGAATGATGCAGATTTTCTTTTTTTGTGATAATCAATAGGGCAAGGTTCATTTCTGAATGGTTACCCACTAGAGATGTAACAATCTGAGGAGTTGGACTGATGCATTGATTAACAGGCAACGATTGAAATTATTTGATGCGACAGTCATAAATCGATTATTATCAAAAAAGGACAAACAACTGGTGTGTAAAAATAATTCATATTTATAAACTGATGTGTAAATAATCAGCCAGCCAGGTGATTTGGCCATAAATTCTTGCACATTTTCTTCCTAATTATGTCATTTTGCCAAGTCCCACCCACTAGCTATCTCTCTCCTATCACACAACAGCTACCAGTGGGAACAGTGAAGGCTAACACATGATTCCTCTGAGACACGTGAAGCCAGCTAACCACATCTTTTTGAACTGCTGTGCATGGTTCAGAGGAAAGAACTATCTGCCCTCTTCCACATACTTGACCCCACAAACGCTTGTGATTGGCTAGTGTCACTGTTGCACCATTCAAGAGCCCTCGTTCATCATCTTTTGCGAATTCAACGTAGTAATGATAGGCCTAACCCAGATTCCCAGTTCATCACATATTGATTGGAAGCTATTGATTCGAATCAGATCGTATTGTAGCAGATTCTGTGGTGTCATCAAATATTGAATCGTTGCCTTATCAATCAAAATCATATCATATCGTGTGTAAGCCTGAGGTTTGCACCCTTATTACCCACTAATTAAACAGCTTTTATACATTTATACATTGTAGATGAAAATTCCTGAATCATGTAATGGACACGGGGTGTGAAGGGGTTAATTCAGGTATGTTATACATTGAACGACAGATGTGTTGCCATTAAAGAGTCTTTAACTACCGTTTACCTCAGAGGAATGCAAAAGAAGAAAAAGGGAAAAAAAAAAAAGAAACAGGTCTTGTCTTAATTCTTTAGTAAGGGAACACTACATTGTGCCACTGGTTTGTTTCATTATTGCTGGCACAGAGTGGTGATTTTATTGGACTTATTACCAAATCTGTGTGCATTTATCATTTCATAGAAGGCTTATTTATTCTATAATTACTAGCGCATCGGTTTTGTTTCAAGACATGAATGAAAAAGGGCTTGCATAGGCTATGCTGTATTTGTTTTTATTACTGCTTTGCATAATTTATTTAAAATCCACTATGTTCCACTAATAAGTCCAATATTTTAATAAGGCTGTCTCTTGAGACATACATGCACTGCAGTGCACTACCAAACAAATATGCTGTTTTAGTCAGCTAAGACTGGAAGGTCGATTTCTTTCAAGCTTGATTGTACGTCATATCTTCTAGCATGCTGTGTATGCAACATTTGTTACTTTACTCACAGTCGCTTGCTAGCTTCTCAGTTTAGGCAAAAATGCAATGCAGGGATATTGAATATAACTTTGCCTACTGAATATTATGATGTACCACTGATGATCAGTAAAAACGTATGATATATATAGCTCCAGAAACGTTAGGGCAGTCAAGCAGAAATATATACATAATTAAATTATATTGTACAATACAAATTCTATAAATTATAATGTTTTAAATAGGTTTACAAGAAACAATATCAGAATGATGAATATGCTAAACTTACAAACTACATATGTACAGAAAATAAAAACTATTTTTATGGTGTTTTACATATCTAAATCCTTAACTATAAATCATTACGTGGTACCTATTTTGCCATTTTAATTTTCCCTTTTTTTTTAAATTATAATTTTTGTGAATATGTGTTGTGCAGCAACCCTTTTGCATTGTATATGGCCTCTGTTCATGTTTTCCCAGTTGATTTATTATTTTACTAACTAATCAAAGGGCAGAATTATTTTTCTAAAATGAACAGCTATTGCACAAAGAAAACATTTATAAACAACAGTTTTAATCTCTTTTTACAAAGGTTAGTCCGTAACCCAAGTTGGTATTTTTCTAACGTTTTGCACATTTATTTTATGGGTGAATGACTTAATAATCAATTGTGTCACACCTTTTTGACAAAAAAAAAAATGTTTGATTCAGCTGATTAATAATATAAGCTGCAAGGAGCCTTTATTGTAGATATATTCTACCACAGGAAGAGAAGAAAGGTACGACTTTCGGCATTTGAAGCATATTTAAGCCCCAGTGACATTTGTACTCTGGAGATTGTAATAAAAATGATCTGTGTATAACAATAAAAATGTTATGCATAAAAATGTATCTTGTTATTCTTTTTTGTAATATAAGTGTTCACTACTTAGAAATATTGTGTCCTGTTCCTGCCTGTCTCTTTATACTGCACCATTTATTTTTAAATAGCTGTCTTTTCTACATCTCACTGAGGATCAGTATATGTCCATAATCCTGAACAAAATCCCAAAGTCCTTCTTATGTTCGTGGGTCCTCAGGAGAAAATAATGTATGGAGGAACTGGAATGCCACCAACACCACCTTTCTGCTTCACGTTTCTAAATGCTAGGCATTTTTAATGAACACTTTTATTACGTTCTGCTCCTAGTTGTTTAGAAGAGCATTTCAGCACTGTAAGCAGTGCGATAAATAACCGAGCCGAGCTCAAATCCTGTCAGCGATTTCCTTTTACATGCCTAAACGTAGACATAGAGCGTATATAGAGTTGTGATTTTACAGATTTGCTTTCACGTGTGTAATCGTACACTTGTTCCGAGGCCATAATGAGCCTGTAGCATTCTGCTAAATTTAGTTTAAGGCTCGTAAGCAGTGAACAGATCCTACTGACTGTTTATTTAAAAAAGCAATGCCAAGACATCAATAGCATGCAGGTCATCTTTCCATACTTAACATAACTCTGTCCAGCAGACATCACCACTGAGACATTTAATTAGTTTATAACGATGATTGTCACTCAACTATATTACAGTTATGTGAGCAAAGTTTTAAAAAAAAAAATAAATTGAAGTTGGTGTAAGTGATGTCATCCATTACTGCTAACTTTTGGCAGATTTACAGCTGAGCAGTGTTTGTTCCACGTGTAAGGAATAAAACAGGACAGGGTGTGCTGTTATTGGAATATACACTGGATTATTTTCATATAGCAGCATGTCCTGAAGTGTTGTATTCCTCTTATACCACAGCGCTTTGCCAACAATTACAATTTTTTATTTATTACTGAATATAGTTACATTTATTGCTGTGGAATGTTCGTGAGACAAGTTAGTTCCTTATATAACTTTATATTATTATTATAGCAGATATAAACACACATTATACCAGATACACTCACCGGTCACGTGTGAGGAATCATGTGGAAGCAGCGCATTGCAAAAAATCATGCAGATACAGCTCAAGAGCTTCAGTTAATGTTCACATCAAACATCAGAATGGGGAAAAAATGTGATCTCAGTGACCATGGCATGGTTGTTGGTTCCAGATGGGCTGGCTTGAGTATTTCAGAAAATGCTGATCTCCTGGGATTTTCACACACAACAGTCTCTAGAATTTACACAGAATATTAACTGAAGCTCTTGACCTGTATCTGCACGATTTTTTGCATTGCACTGCTGCCACATGATTGGCTGATTAGATAACTGCATGAGTGTGCAGGTGTACAGGTGTTCCTAATAAAGTAGATGGTGAGTGTATAAACAGTTGTTCAGTCACTATAGAAATGATAACATATAAGAACAAGCACATGAACTACTGGAACAGCTGGAACTACTGTCAGAGCTGTTGTTACAGAAGCTTAATCAACACCTTCTGACCAATCAGATTAGAGAATTCTAGAGCGCTGTTGTATAAATGCAATTACTGCCTGATTCCAGATCAGTAATCTTAGCAACAACTACACCAATTGATGCGCAACTGCCTGCACCCACAACTTTCCTTTGATAAGCTATAATCCAAGAAAAGAACACTCACAGCTAAATAACAGCACAAAAGTATGTGGACACCTGACCATCACATCCATATGTGCTTCTTCCTCAAACTGTTGCACAAAACTGAAAGCACAGAATTGTCTGCTGTAGCATTACAATTTCCCTTCAGTGGAACTAAGAGGCCCAAACATGTTCCAGCATGACAATTCCCCTGTGTACAAAGTGAGAACCAGGAAGACATGGATTGCCAAGGTCAGAGTGGAAGAACTTGAGTGGCCTGCACAGAGCCCTGACCTCAACCCCATTGAACACATTTGGGATGAACTGGAATGCCAACAACATACCAAACGTACTAACTAGGGTTAGTATATGTACTATCATCATGTAACAGGAAGTGCTACAGTAAATTGTTCCTGTCTGACAGAATGCTGTGTATATTTTCTTCCTTGTAAATCATCAAGCTTGGAATTATAAAGATCACATAATTGAAATTTTTGGTGAAATACGGGAATCAAATAAGAGCAAATTACAGTAATGATTGTGCTTCTACTTTGACAATGTAACAAAAAAATAACCCAGTTCTTGAGAATAAAACAGGTGTTACTGCAGTGCAATGTTAAGAGCAGCGTTGGGGAGTAGCTAGCTAAAAGTAGCAATACTACTAGCTTAACTACATTTTAGTAGTGTAGCAGGAGGTGAGCTATATTCAAAACAATGTAGCTTTTCCAGTAACTAGCTAGGTTTTTCAGAGTAGTAGTATATCTAACTAGCTAGATATTTCCTGAGACTGAACCCTCGTTGTATCTGTTGCTTGTTTTACAGTTAGCTGCTTTTAACTAAGAGTGGTTCTAAATGGATCATTTTTCCTAAATTTTACATTGTGCAGTATATTAGCTGCACAATAAAATGAAAAATCCCACAGTTTTCGCAGTTTACTGAAGCAAAAGCCGCTTCAGTGTAGTTAGCTACCTTTTCTTAGTCACTTGTAGTTTGGATATAGCCACTTTATCAAACCAGTGATTTGGCTGATTAGCTATTTTGAATCATGACTAGCTTTTAGTTTGACAGCTACAGTTGCAAATTAGCTTCCTCGTCACTGGTTAACAGCTACGTATGCCATAGCAGCACCCAACACCCACCCCATAACTAAAGCTTAATAACTATAACTAACTAACTTACAGACGTATAGACACCAGACCAAGTTGCTATTCTCCAGGAGATAAATAGATTCAGCAGTCTATCTAAGACCAATAAAATATTAAATGAATATTTTCACAGCATCTTAACCATTTAAGACGTACCTCGATCTACCACCTCTTTTTGATTTTGAAGCATTTACCAACATAACTATGGCAAAACTGTAAAAGAAAATATATTTGCTTCTGCTAGATGAGTGATTGACCGAATAACAACGTACAGTTAGTTGTGAACAGCATTCTCTGTGTGTGTGTGTGTGCGTGTGTGTGTGTGTGTGTGTGTGTGTGTGTGTAATATACTGTTTAACAATGTCATGGCCATTTCACAGATCAGATTGTGTCTAGATACAAGTGCTAGGTCGCTAATCAGCCGATGTGTGTACAAATGTTTGGGAAAACACCCAAGTGTTTAAAAATTAACCAGTAAAATGAACAGTTACTTGTAATGTGATCAACTTTTTTTTTTTTAGATAAACAGACACTAACACACTTTGGGTCACACGGAGATTTGGTTTAGGATATAGATCCTTTTTCAATAGCTCTATGGTTCACAAAATGGGCTCCAGGTAACCCCAGGGGTCCTTGAAACATAGCCAAGGGGTCCATGATTTTTTAATTTTGTTACAGTGGTAGAAATCACACCCCACCACTATCAAAGATATTATGCCTATTATGCCTATTAATAATGTCCACTCCAATAAATAGTCAAAATACTGTATTATTATACATATTGAAATAATGTTTAATTTCTTAAATATATTTTAAATATTTTATTTGTAAAAATAAATCTGTACTGAAGCAGTCTGTGATTTTTTTTTTTTTACAGTTAAAGGAGTCCCTGTCTGTAAAAAGTTTGAGAATCCCTGCAACAACTAAATGTCTTTCCTAAAGAGTCAACATGTATCATGCAAAGAAAGATTAATAGTAGAGATTCAAAGAACCGCTGAGCGAGGGAGAGATATCGGTTATAGAGTTGATCTCTCTTAATGACCAAGATTCTCAACACTCATCCCCTACCGTCCATCTAACATACTGCATTTGTGTGTGTGTGTGTGTGTGTGTGTGTGTGTGTGTGTGTAAAGGGACTCCAGACCCAAAATAGTGTAAAGCAGCTGCTCAAAGTCAAACCAGAGAAACTTCAAAGCAGTGACAGGAACACAGGAGCCGAGTTCGTAAAGGTCACTGAGTGTTCAGAGAGAGAGAGAGATAGAGAGAGATGCATGAAGAGAGAGTCAGGGAGACATACATGGAGAGAGAGAGAGAGAGAGAGAGAGAGAGAGAGAGACAGGCAGAGAGAGATAGATGGAGAGAGACAGATACATGGAGAGTGAGACAGAGAGAGAGATATATTGAGAGAGAGAGTCTGTCTCTCTTCCTGACAATCAATAAATCATAAGAATTCATGTCTAGAGGAAGAAACACTTCATTATGTTTCATGAGTAAATTTATTTCAGGTCTGAACTCAATCTTATCCTGCTTCTAATTTTTCTGTAAAATGATTGCTTCACTATGGCTGACTTTACCCTTAAGCTTATATTATTTTTAGTTTCTTTTTTCTTTTTTTTCATTTACATTGCTGTTACATCTGATTAAAATGTTTTAAGTACTGAATCAAAGGATTAAATAGCAGCAAATCATTTTAAGGAGCAAATCTATTGCTCGTGTGATTATATCAGGTTTAAAACAATAGAAAAAGGAACAAATCTTCCAAAATGTGTTTTTCCACTGTGTGTCTGTGTGTACTCCATTTCATCTCATCCCATCTTCCAGATGCTTCTCCTGGTAAGGAGTGATGTGCAGTGATGTGCACTCCAGTCTGGGTGATGTACACTAAAGCCTGGTGTGTCTGTTTTCTTTCTTTCTGTTTTATCAATCATATATTTCATGTTTAACTTTAGTATATGTTTCTGTGTGGACTGTATTAATGTTCATCTTAATCCATTTTTTTTTAAGGGAGTGTAAACACTTTAAACAGCATCAGCGCTGCCAGCTGGTGGTGAAGTGAAAGGACTACAGTGTGTCAGAACAGCACTGTCTCTTTCTAATCACTAAACACTAAAAACACCATTGAATAAGACACGCTGATACAGTTTGATTTGCCATAACAAATAGTTTATTTTCTTTTTAATTCCATTTAGTTTTCTGATGAGCTTTGAGCAACACTTATACTGTCAAAAATCAATAATGAGCAAGGAAAAAAGGAACATAATAGTACAGCCAAAATCAACTTTAAATAATTACTCCTAAAAGTATTTTATTTATTTTCACAGACAGTTGAAAACCCCTATATGACTTGAGTGACAGATAAAAACGAATAAAAACTGACTCAATCCTGTGAACTAAGGCGAGGACTTTGCACGACCTCATGCCTCATTTTCTCACCAACGTCAAATGCATTAGATCTCTGATCCACACCTAATTAGTACAAGTTGCCTAGTTATGACAGTCGCAAACATCATCACGGTTTTAGGAGATTAATGTGTGTCAGGTTCCTCTGGGACTGCAACAAATATTGTTATGACAGGCTCATTGGTAACTCCTAGGACAAAAAAAAACTTTCATTTTGTACTGAAGTTACAAAGCTATACAGGTAATAAGTAAAGAAACAGGTTATAGTCAACAGTTTGGACTTGTATTGGTTTAATTTTTTTTTGTTTTTTTTTTGAAAAATTATAATAGTCTCCACTCTTCTGGGAAGGCCTTCCGCTAGATATTGGAGCATGGCTGTGGGGATATGTATTCATTCAGCCACAACAGCATGAGTGAGGTCAGGCACTGATGTTGGGTGAGGAGGTCTGCAGTGCAGTCGGTGTTCCAGTTCATCCCAAAGGTTTTCAGCGAGGTTGAGGTCAGGGCTCTGTGCAGGCTACTCGAGTTCTTCTACACCAACCTTAACACACCATGTCTTCATGGAGCTTGGTTTGTGCACAGGGGCATTGTCATTTTGGAAAAGGTTTGGGCCTCTTAGTTCCAATGATCCAATGAAGGGAAATTGTAAACTACAGCATACAAATACATCCTAGACAATTGTGTGCTTCCAAGTTCCAAGCGATGGTCAGGTGTCCACAAACATTTGGCCATACAGTGTAACTTGTCTCGTGGATGTTCCACAACATTAAGTGTAGTGATATTGCTTAAACGTATGATGTGTTATATTTTACAATAAATTTGAAAAGGTGATTGCTGATCATTTGCTGTGGTATAAGAGGAATAAAACATTTTGGGTTGTGCTCTTATAGGAAAATAATCAACTTCACGGTGGTAACATTAACTTTGCTTTGTGTCAGCCACATCACACCACTCAGAAAAAAGGTGATTAGTAATTTAATGGAATTTTAAATGTATGGAGTTGTGAATGAGGACTTTATGGAGATGAATATTGGCCGAATGGCAGATTTATGGTTCTGCCCCACCTGCCTATGTCCAGAGCCAGTCTATGGACTGGTTCAGAGAGTCACTTCCGGGATCATATTCAAGAGCAGAATGTAAATAACATGAGGGTGAGTATGAAGAACTGTAACCCTAAACTGAATTTATGTCTCTATGCCATTTTAATTACAAAGTAAATCTCATATTTGCTGCTTCTTGCTCTTTTTTTTTTTTTAACCAAGACACTGCTTAAACAAATTTAACAAATTAAAAAAACATAACTTTTTATCTATCGACTAATTATAGATAAATACAGCAATGAAATAGCAGTTAATGAGCCTATCGAAACTTCCGGTGTTGCGCTCTGTTTCTGCGCATGCGCACCCATAACTTCATGCTTTTTTTTTTTTTTTAATGTATTTTAATGCCGGCTCATAATCCTGGAATTTATCATATGCCTATTAAAACATGCTATTTGTAGTTTTAATTGATGAATTTTCTGATAAGGTCACAGTTAAATAAATAAATAAATAAATAATTAAAAAAGTAGACAAAACAACACAAAATACTTATGATATTACTTGAGGAATAATCCTACTACGACCCACAACATAGCATTCTATCTCCAAGCTATCTGCATATATAAATAAAATAAATAATGTAAGCCTTAACGCTTTGAGATGGTCGGACAGTTTCTTTTAGGTTCTGCGGTGTGTTTAATGAAGCTGAAACTTATGGCTCTCCAAGAGAGCAAACGCGCTACCGTAAAGCGCGATGTACCTGCGCACTATAATTTCAAAGTAGAGAGGTTGGAAAGGTTTTCCGAAGTGCAAGTGTCAGGGTTTTGTTAGCTACAGACTGTGTTAACACCAGAAACGCACTTTTATTCCATTAATTTCAGTTTTAAGAGCTTTAAAAATACATTTAAGTTCTTTTTTTATACAAAGATAGTCATAGGGTGCTCACACTCGTATTCTTCCGACATAAACACAACGCTGAAGGCTTCCGTGTGCCGATAATGCCTGAGCGCGTGCACACAGGCTGTTACACATAGTTTCATCCTCCCTATAGAAGTGCCCTAAACAGCGTGTGAAATAAGAAGAAGGTGCACCCTATGTAGTTCACGTTATATCCATTGGGAACTTAACCACAGCTTGGCTGGATCCTTCCTGAGTGAACACTGACATGATGTATGCGTCATACCGGAAGTGTGGTTTTCTATTGTTTACACAGCAATACCTAATAGTAAAGGTGGAAAATTTGAAGTAAAAAAAAAAACTTGCATTCATTCTAAACTTCATTTATAAGCATTAATAAAAACATAATTCGGGACAGTTTATTTGAATGGACAAAGTTTGAATTTTGTTAAGAAACGGGGCGCTCATTATCTCAATGCGTTTAGCATTGAACACGTGACAGGAAAGCGTTATTACGTCAAAAGAACATAAGAGCCAATCATGTTCTGATATGCAAATACAGGCCATTACAGGAGAGTATAGAAAACCTGTTCATGATAAGGTAGAAAGCTGAAGTTGAGAAAATGACGGACTGCATGTGTCGGGGGTGTTATGCAGGCTCTGGAGCCTCATTGCATTATATTCCAAAGGATCCGGAGATACGACAGAAGTGGATTGATTTCATTTACAAAAACCGCACGGCGCCTAAATTTAAAAACCTGGATCGCATAAGGATCTGCAGCGCTCATTTCACTGAGGAATGTTTCACTAATTACCGGCAGAAAATGATGGGCTTCGGTAAAAGGCTCATTCTTAAACCTAATGCTGTGCCGACCATAGCTGTGCAGCTGGAGTTCACAGTAGCAGCGAGCAGGACTCGACAGGTAAACCTCCATTTCACTCACCGCGAGCTCAACAACAAACACCCCACTGCCCGAGTGTCTGCTAGCTCTCTGACGCACTGCTCTAGCACAACGCTATCCTCTAACCTTAGACATTTATTTACAGCCAGAGCAGTGAGATAGAAATATCAACATGCACTTACTTCTTACACTCTGTAACATTAATCTCTATTTTATTATTTTTTTTTCACTAGCCTTAATCCCAAATACCGGCTTTTAATAATGATAACGTCGCTTTAAGTAACGGACAATTCGAGTCGAAAAGCGCTTCCGTACTGTGACGTCGTGTCAAAATAAAAGTCCTGTGCGTATGCAGCGCTTCATGCCCGTTTGACGTCATGTCACGTTTTCTAGACTGAGTGTTTTAACATTATTAGTTGTCAGAGTGTATGAGATGATCCCAATAAAATCTTGGCCAAATTCCAAAACAGGCCGTGCGGTGTCCATGTCTGATTATATGATGATGAAAGATGTCCTCTAACAACAGACCTGCGATTAAAGAAAATGATGACGTTTCTCTTGCGTCATCAATCAGCGTGATCAGGGCTCAGGAAAGTGATAAGGAAAGTAACAGAAACTTTGAGATTTGTGTAATAAGGATATTTTTCTGTCCATGAACTTACATCCATCCATTTTCTGCACTGCTTACCCTACACTGGGTCGCAGGGGAGCCTGGAGCTTATCCCAGGGGACTCAGGGCACAAGGAAGGGGACACTCTGGACAGGGTGGCAACTCATCATTTGGCAAAATCGCACACACTCACATACCCATTCACACACTACGGATAATGCAAGGGATGGGATGAAGGTGTAGTTTAAAAATACTGTGAATTGTGATGTCACTATATATGTGTTTCCATATTTTTCCATTAAAATACTTTACATGGTGTCGTCGCTTCCTGCAAAAAAAATGTCGATGGAAAAAATGATTTGTTTGCCATGTTTCCCTAATGAAATTATCTTGCCGTATATCATACATGTTCTCTCATGTTTGGCTTCCTTGACTTTCATTGTTTACTGATAAGGGAGAAAAAAACAGAACACACACACTTATGATATGCAGACAGTTGATTAATATTAGTTGGATTCTCATTGTTTTTACAGTTAAACTTCACATCCCATGTTAACATCTGAAGATGAAGATATTGAGCTATTAATGACATAAACCATGCAGCCATATGTTTTTGCCCGACATCAGTTTCTGACCTCACTAATGCTCTTGTGGTTGAATGGGCATTCTACTCATACAATGAAAAACATTAAAAGACTAGACATTAAACATGGCTTATGATAGAATCACATGACGACTTCAGTTCAGATCCATGCTGAAGGACACGAAGGGCAACACATTTTATGTGTAAAGGATTTCATGCTCATTCAATAAATATACATCGATCAGCCATAACATTAAAACCACTGACAGGTGACGTGAATAACATTGATTATCTCGTTACAATGGCACCTGTCAAGGGGTGGGATATATTAGGCAGCAGGTGAACAGTCAGTTCTCAAAGTTGATGTGTTGGAAGCAGGGAAAATGGGCAAGCGTAAGGATCTGAACGACTATGACAAGAGCCAAATTGTGATGGCTAGACGACTGGGTCAGAGCATCTCCAAAACAGCAGGTCTTGTGTGGTGTTCCCGGTATGCAGTGGTTTTTACCTACCAAAAGTGCTAATGTCTTGGTGCCAGATGCCGCAGCACACCTTCAGAGGTCTTGTAGAGTCCAAGGCCCGATGGGTCAGAGCTGTTTCACAGGGGACCTACACAATATTAGGCAGATTGTTTTAATGTTATGGCTGATCGGTGTAATGGGTAATGATTTTATTGGATGATTTTTTGTTTGTTTGTTTTTTTGGCCTTTAGGAAAAACTGGAAGAAACCACGGCTGAAACACGCCTGTGCCCCTTGTGTCAAAGACGTCAAAAGGACAGTGATGCTCTTTCTTTGCACCTGACTAAAAAACACAGCGTGCATCCAGCATGTCTCGATAACCTACTCATAACTGTGAGTATTTTAATATTACTGTTATTTCCACCTCTTGTCACCCAAAATGACATTTTTAAATGATTCATTTTGTTGGATTTATACCAAGAAGAAAGCTACTACATGTTCCAGACTGTGCTGTATTTTAGCATTAGCCTGAATGTATTGAGTCCACTTCTTACAATACTTTTTTAGTCAAGTAGCATCAGTAGTTTGAATGAATGAATGAATGAATAAATTATTTCGGGCAAAGTAAACTTGCAGTAGTTGTAGGCTGCATTAACCTCATAGCTCCAGGGCTAACATAAAAGAAGCAAAGACATCAAACATATCATTGACTGATCAGTTCCATTTGGGTTACATGGTGTACATTTGATAGTTCATCAAACGATTCCATTAATTATTTCCCTCTCCTTTCATCTCTCCCTCCTGTTCTGCAAGGCACCTTACGCAAACTGTTCCAGTGGCGGAGTCAGAGAATCCAGTGCACAAAACATCAGTAAGTTTAATCCTCATTTTCCATCACAGAATATTCACACATGGATATCATTACTACTCATACTTACATAAATCGCTTATGGTATTGGTTTTTATCAGGAATTGACATTTAAATTTCTCTCCTTGAAAGACAGCACATCACAGCAGAAGTCCTCCTCCGAAAACACCAAATCCCCTTTAATGGCAGTTCAACAAGATAGTTCTTCCCAGGAAAACAATGCATGTGATGAATCAGGAGTAGGGAACAGTGGAAGCATCTATGGTGACTCAGAAGCTTCAGTCAAAGATGATACATCCAGTGATAAAAGCAATGCTGCTGCTGATGGCAATGTTAACCACCCTTTCAAGTGTCACATATGTCTGGAATTCTTTAATAATAAGTCAGCATTGAATGCACATTATAATTCAGCCACTCATATCCAAAAAATTAGAACAGGAGCAGGGAATGACAGTGATTCCCCAACCCCTATTCTTACTTACCCGTATGTCTCTACCAAACCATACCAGTGTGATGTGTGCCACGTCTCTTACTTTTATGCCTTCGGCTTGGAGAGCCATCTAAAGTCTGTATTGCACCAGAGTCGTACCAGGAAGGCTGGAAATACTGCAACTAAATCCAAAACAAATACAGAAAACGGATTCGTTGTGGCAAACTTTGCAGGCACCACAGTGGCTAATGCCACACAGTCAGCTAGTGGTAAGACCTATAATTATGTGACACAAGCAGAAACATTGCTTCCCACTCCAGTGGTGTCAGCTCAGGCAGTGCCTACTGTTCTCCCTCTCCTAACATTAGCTCCAAACTCTGTTCCACACGCCATTGTCCCCTCTGTCTTTCCTCCACTGGGGACTTCAACTACTCAGCTAATACCCCAAACTCAAATGCTAATGCCTCTTATCATGAATGGGCTTCAAACCCAAAGTGCAACCCCAGATGGCCCTCAACAAATTTTGCAGCAAGCTGTGCCAGTTCTTGATCTCTGCTCAGCACAGCAGACTCAAGGACTTGGCTCAAGTGACACCCATAGTCAGTCAGCAGCTACTAGAGTCTCCAGTGCATCTCAGATACCTTTAGAAATGATTGATGGGGTAGGAGTGAAAGTGAAAATTGAAATCAAAGAGGAGCCTTGTGATCAAGAGGTATCACAAATGACACCCTGTACAGCAGATGCTCTTAGTCAGGTGGGTTTAAAACAAGAGTATAACAGCATGTGGGTTGGAATTGAGGATAGCATAGTGTGTGGTGACAAGCAGCAGAGCAAAGCCAAAGGGGGGAGTGTGGGAAAAAATTCAAAAAGACAATGTTCTGATGCAAATAAGGCCACAACCCAGGACCTTCAGAGTTCACATGTTACCAAATCCAGTCCTGCAAAATGCAAACCCTCACATGCTAATCTTGTCTTAATGCCTTCAAGTACCAAGCCTTGTTCAAGCTTGTCCTCAGGACCTCCAGTACTAACCGAGTTTCAGTCGCAGGTTCTGTGGGCCTTTTTTGAGTCACGAAATGAGGCTGATTCTGAAATTCCACCAAGAGAAGACTGTGAAGCTCTTGGCAGGGAAGTAGGACTAACTGAGGATGAGGTAAGAAAATGGCTAGTGGACACCTATCGCACCACAGACAGGCACCGTGCAGACGTACAGTCTCACTATGAGAGACAAGGAAGCACTGAAGATGACGAAGACGCTCTAATGATTGATGAAAGTGGGGGAATGGTTCTCCGCTCCACTACGGACTTCCTTTCAGATGAAGAGGGTGTAGATGATGAACAGACCACAGTGGATAAAAAGAGAAAGAGGGGCATGGATAAGGAGGATTCAGAGGAGGAATCAGGAGGGGCAGAGTGCCGATTTCTACCTTCATTTAGAACATGCTGATCCTCCAGGTGACTCTCAAGGTTATTCAATCCCTCATATATTGTTGGAGTCAGTGCCAAAGCAGCGGCCTTTATAAATCCACCAATTACTTAGCCTCAGGGTCAAAATTCATTTCCAACATCGTTCTATATATTAAACGTTGCTATGGTATCTTATAATTCATTACTCACTTGGTTCTGTTTTGGGAGCTGACTGATGAACACACTACAGTTTTTCACTTTTTCTTACTTTCTAATCTTACCACCTCTTCAGCTTTTGTTTCATTATGATTAATATGTACAGTATATGTGTTAAATCATGTATAAATATATTTAATATTAAAATAATGCTGTATATGGTGTGAAGATTAAATCTTTTGCTACTTGTACTACACAAGCTTGTTTTTTGCTGCACCGCACTTAGTCTTCATGCATTCTTTTTTAATTGCATTATTGACTACAGGTATGAGTATATACACACAGTACTGGCTCAGCTGGTATGCAGTTGTTTTTTTTAATTACAGGACAATTATACCTATTCTGTGCATTTTTCACATAGGTTTATTCTCTATACACTAGTGCAGCAAGAAATGAAAACAAGAGTTTTCATCGTACTTACAATGTTTTCACAGAGAGACCAGTCCTGAGATATTTCATTAAATATTCATTAAAAACATTTAAATTACACATATTTGTATTTCAGTATTATACAACAGTTAGTTTCATTCCACTAATTTGATTGGATGAGCCACGTTCCAAGAGTGCTTATATTTAGTATAACTGAACAAGTACAAGAATCTGAGAACAAGAATCTGAGGCTATCATGGGCACAGGCTCACTGAATCTGGATAGTTGAAGACTGGAAAAGTCTTTTTTCTAAAATTGAACTGCCCAGTTTGGGTGAGCCTGTGCCCATGATGGCTTCAGATTCTTGTTCTTGGCTGACAGGAGTGGAACCTGATGTGGTCTTCTGCTGGTGTAGCGCATCCACCTAAAGGTTCGATGTTTCGTGTATGTTGAGTTGCTTTGCTGCTCTCCACGGTTATAAAGAGAGCTTATTTGAGTTACTATAGGCTTCCTGTCAGATCAGACCAGTTTGGTCATTCTCCTCTGATCTCCCTCATCAACAAGGTGTTTCAGCCTGCAGACCCTCCACTCACAGGATCTTTTTTCTTTTTCATACCATTCTGTGTATACTCTAGAGACTGTTGTGTGGGAAAATCCCAGGAGATCAGCAGTTTCTAAAATACTCAATCCAGCCCATCAGGCACCAACAACCACGCCACGGTTCAAGTCACAGAGATCACACTGTTTACCCATTCTGATGTTTGATGTGAGCATGAACTGAAGCTCTGGAGCTCTGTATCTGCATGATTTTATGCATTGTGCTACTGCTACATGATTGGCTGATTAGATAACTGCATAAATGAGCAGTTGTACAGCTGTTCTTATTAAAGTGGAAGGTGAGTGTATATACTTCATTTTTTAAATATGGATTTTTAATTATGCTCAAGTATGGTGGTCAGTCAAGGTCTTTCATACCAAATTTATCAAACCATTTCTTGATGAACTTTTTGGCTGAAACAGCAAAGGGCTGTTCCCAAACTGTTGCCATAAAGCACACATTTTCTAGAATGTTATTGTATGCTGTGGCATTGTGTTTTCCATTCAGTGGAATTAAGGGCAGGTATGCATTTGGGAAGGGAGCATATTCCTGGCATCCACTACACCCAGGTTCATCTATCAAACTGTTAAATGGTGACCTTGATTTATCTGTGCTGCTTCATAAATACTTTACCTCACTCTGGCTTGGCTACAGAAACCTACTCTATGAAGCTCATTACAATCAGTTCTTGTCTTGCTTTGTTCAGTTCTTGTTTCTTCTGTACCCTAGGTTCAGAAGCCAACCAGTTCACAACAATACCTACAGTTGAGCAGGGAAGTGTTAGGGCAGAAATCTTTGAACTGACTTAAGCCAGTAAGGGGACAAGTGGAACCAAATCTCTCTCTCTCTCTCTCTCTCTCTCTCTCTCTCACGCGTGCACACACACACACACACACACACACACACACACACACACACACACACACACACACACAGAGGAGTCATATTGGCTCCTTTATCCTTGGACCTTATTTCATACATCTTTTGTTTATAGTGTTTGAGTTTGGTTTATTCGTGATCAAACTTTACAGATTTACACATTATTACAGACATTTTTTTTTTTTTTATTATTATTAATGAATAAAATATTTCTTTGTTGCAATTATATCATACAACATGAGCTTTAAGAAGCTCTGCGTAGTGATCTGGGCGAAATTTCTGAAGATACACCTGCATTTTCCCCCGAGTTTTCTGCTCACTGCTGAGACCTTTGAGTCAGAGAGAGGAAGACAGGAAATGATATAAATGAATGGTCATGTCAACACGCTAATACACAGACATTAACGTGCAATTTTATCATCTATCAAGATGTATCCATCTGTGTATCAATCTAATTACTCTATCTAGCATGATTGTCAAATACGTATTTGAGGAAAACAAAAGTAAGAACTTTGTTTTAAAAAAAAAACAAACATATTATCCCTATTCTTACTATATAGCCATGATACTGAGCAGCCTATACTCTCTGATAGGTATACTCCAATAAAATGGTTACCTGATATAAAATGTATGATATTCAACACACACAATATTATCATAATTGTCACTTCAAAATATTGTCAGATAATAAAGATAATGCAATTTTGCTTTGTCTGTTCTGTCTGTAACCTTACTCTCATGTGGAGAATAGCTACCTAGGCAGCCTGCGTCTGCATGAAAGGCAGTGGGAGTGACCGTAATTTAAAGTGTAATTTGAATGACAACAAAATCAATGCATTGTTAATTATTTATACAGTATACTGAAATAATCATCAACATAGGCCTACTACTCTCCAATCACCTAATTTTTGAGCCGTCTTCTCGATACGCTGCACTGCAGTCGTCATCTCGAACCCTTCTGAAACAAGAACTTCGATCTCTCCCACGCAGTAGCCAAAATCAGCCTGATCCAGATCTATCCGGACTCTTCTGTCGTCCCCTTCGTCCTCCAGCACATAAGAACACCGGACGGTGGTGAACTCGGCAAAACACTCCAGCTTCAAATCCTGCAGCCATTTATCAAACTCCGCATGAATATCTTTAGCTTGTTCTGTCTGTGAGGAGTCTGATGTGTGTTCTGCATAAATGCCCATGATAGCCATAAGTTCAGCTCTGATCTGAAGCAGATCTGTGATCTCTCTGTAATTAGTGCACACATCCTGTGCTCTTTTCTCTGCATTCAGATGCGATGACGTGGGCCGTTTTAGCTCCCAGGATCCTTCACGTTTCCTCAACCAGAAATCTTTTAGGGTTAATGTGAAGTCTGCTGAGTCGAAGTACTGGTCTTTAAACTCATACTGACCCAAACAAACAGCTAGGAGGAGAGAAGAGATAGGGAAAATGTCAGCTCATGTTCCTACACCTGGTCAGTGATGGTCCTATGGTGATTGCTTTCGAGTGATGGATAGGGTAGAGGGGGGCTAATAAAATTGTGCAGTGAAAAGAGATTCCATCTAGCACCCTAAAGGGTTCATTGGTTTACCCTAATTACAGATTTAAAGTAAATTATTTATTTTAGTATGTTAGTTCTATGATAAAACTTAACCATATTACTTTCAGTCATGTTACTTATTTAAGAGCAACATGCAGCCATTGTAAATCGACCTTGTAAACATGGTGAAATGAACATTTTCTTAGATTCAATGTTGCAAAAGCATTAAAAAAATAATTTTAAAGAGTAACAGGGACTAAACAGGACAGCAATCATGGAATTGCCCCTATACCCAACTGCAAAAGCAGTGCAACAGTTCGGTTATTCAGTGAAAGAAGTCTGTTATTATTTTAAAGTGGATTCGTTAGAAGACCAGGGTGCGATTCCCTGACAGGGAGATTCACTTCTTAGGGATTTTTAAACTGCCCTCTAAGGTGCTAAGGAACTTTTACACCTGCACCACTGAGAGCATCTTGATGGAAAGCATCACAGCCTGGTTTGGGAACAGCACCAAACAGGATAGACAGACTCTCCAGAGGGTGGTGCGATCAGCTGAGCGCACCATCTGCACTGAGCTCACTGACCTGCAGTCTATCTACAGCATGCGGTGCTGGACCAAGACCAGGAAGATAGTGAAGGACCTCATCCATCCGAACAATCGACTCTTCTCTCTGTTGCAGTCAGGGACAGTATATGTTGCACAGCATATACTGCTACTGTTTCTGCCACCGATCTTTATATCTGTAAATTCTATTTTTATGTCATGGACAGTTGAAAAAGCATTTCACTGCACATCGTACTGTGTATGGTTGTGAATGTGACAAATAAAATTTGAATTTGAGAACAATCTAGAAACATCAGTTTCACCTCTTTAAAGAAGGCTTTAGAGGTCTTGTCCAGTGTTGCTAACTTAGCAATTTTATTGCTAGATTTGGCAACTTCTCTTTAGTGACTTTATTTGTACTCTCCAGCTCACAGCACAACTGCTGGTTATACGAGTTGAGAGAGCAGGTTCAGTCAAATCACCACTAGTGTGTAAAATCTCACTGTGTTGCACTCGTGTGTGCCGATGTCCCCATCAGCCAATCACTGATCACCGTTGTTCCTAACAACCAATCACTTATCATCATTGTTCCTAACGCCCAATCACTGATTACAATTGTTCTCAAAGATCAATCAGTGATCACCATTGTTCCCAACGACCAATCACGGATCATCATTGTTCTCAGTGATCAATCACTGATCATTATTTGATCTTCATTTTAAAAGTCTCCTTGGCAATATTTACAAGTAATAAAAGTGAGTTATTCCATCCATAATCCTTTCCTTCATGTCTATTTCCGACTACTCCCTATCACTAGCTCTTTTCTTGTGTGTTCTTTATAGAAATTATAGTACCGGCAACTTATTTCTATAGGAAACAAGGCAGTACTTTATTATTTTCCATTTTCTTAAATCTATTCACAATTAGAAAATCTTACTTCTTCATGAAACAGGTTTTGATATGCAAATGAACATGACGATTCATTGTATATGCAAATGAGTCTATGACGTTTTGAGCATGCATTAGCTACTTTCCCTGAACAGAGTAGGCAACAGTGGCCTTGTCACCAAACTTTCTTTTTTTAAATAACATTTTAATCTATATAATAGGATCACTGATGAGGTTACTTACAAACCATAACAGCCTTTAATCAGAAATCTAGCTGGGAATGAAACTCACCTCCAATAACCTTCAGTTTCTCTAGGATGTGTGAATCACACACAAACTTCCTCTCCACCTCCACAGGCATTACTCTGCAATAAATCAGAAAAGGGAAAATGTGCAACTGAACAGCCATTTAAACTCATCATGATTACACTTGGGCTTATAATGTACTCACTCAAAGCTTTAGACAATCCCATAATGCATTTCGAAGGCTTCACTTCCGGCTTCTGGGCAAGAATTTCAATATAAGAGTTCAAACACATAAGTGCATTGTGCAGCCTTTTAATTTGTGCAATTGCAATTTCTGTAAGTTGCTCCAAAGCTCAAAATCTGTGAAAATGAACGGTAAGCCAAATAAATAAATAAATAAATCTGTATGACCTCCAACATTAAAATGTATTTTATATTAATCAAGGTTCATGACTGCTTATGCCTTTTGTTTTGTTTTGTTTTGTTTTTTTTGTTTTTTTGTTTTTTTTGGTTCTTCTGATATTCTTTGTGTCTATCATGTGGGAACAACACTGTTCCCTCAGTTGTAAAATTCTGAGGCATAATTAAATATTTATATGATAAAACATGTAATTAAAATAAAATTTGTTGTCTTTGAGCCAGTTGCATTTACACTCCATAACTAATAAAGCATCTATCTGGATATTTGATATTTAAATTTATGTCACTGAGTAAATATAAAAGGCCAAAATATTGAAAATAATGTATGTATGTATGTATGTATGTGTGTATAGATAGATAGATAGATGTGAACAACAGAAAAATACATGCAGAACAGAAAAGCAATTCTGCCTGTCTGTCTGTCTATCTGTTCTCCAACAGACAGACAGACAGACAGACAGACAGACAGAGAAAGGGCACATCGTATAGAATAATGTAGATTATACACACAAGCAGAAACATATAATAATAAATTATACATTATTAATTCTGTGTATATACATAGGCTCTGCACAGAGCTTGTGTACTGCAACCCAGGACATTGGCGTATTAGTATATCAGTATTAATCACAATTTTCTATTGTGAAATACAATGCAGCGCAATACAAAACAGGTTTCATTCTGCAGAAATATTTATTTTAGACTTCACTGAATGGTTTTGTTGTATACAAACAATTAACAATAATACAATAACTGACATTGTAGAATATGTAAGGAGTAAAAATCAACAGGGTGTGCTGTTACAGGAAAATAATAAATGACTGGGTGGTGTAGTGTGGTCTGCTAAATAAAAGAGCACGTCCCGAAGTGTCTTATTCCTCTTATACTATGGCCATTTGCCATTACAATTTTACATTTATTGATGAATGATATGTTGTGATTTTTAGCCATTTATAGTTACATTTAAATTTGTGGAACGTCAGCAAGACAGCCACAGTAAGTGCCTGTCATCACTTAGATTATAGCAGCTATAAAGTCTCTTTTTTATCTCTATTCAAGTCTCTTCTTAACATTAACCTTCTGTAAAATAATTATATAATTATATGATTATATATGTATTTTTCTTTGCTAGATAACGTTTGTTAATTTATTATTAGCCTTAGATTATGTGTAACATCCGCCATACAAGTTGCTGTGTAAGCCCAACAATATTAAAAGACTGAAACTTTTTTTTTATTTTTTATGATTATACCTCATATTTCCATAATAAAAACAGAATACACAGCCCAGGGGATATGGGAAAACCTCTAGAGTCTGATGAATAAAAGCAGTGTAAAATGTATACAGTTATTTATTGGGATAGACTGCTAATGCAAAATGTAAACATAATATTCACAGAATTTTAATATATCATTATTCTGTCGCATTACGTTATATCTGACACTTTCACTGTCTCTTACTGTGCCTATTGTCCTATTTTAGTAGTTATTGTACGGTCTTGTGCTGTTTGCATGTGCACTTTATGTAGTAATGTTTAGTCTTGTGTAGTTTTGTGTTGTTTTATGAAACACCATGCTCCTGGAGTAACATCGTTTCATTTCACTGTGTACTGTACCAGCTTGAAATGAATGTGTGGTTGAAATGACAATAAAGCCACATGACTTGACTTAATGTTTAACATTTGAAAAGTGTTAATTATTTGAGTAAGACTTTTAGAAATTATACAGTGCTGTGCAAAAGTCTTAAGCACCCTACTTGTATAGTACAAAACTTTGTTATAGTTTTTATTTGATGACGTCTACATTATTGATTCAGTACAAAAACATTTTAGATTCCAAACATTAGTTTTCCAGCACAAAATTAAATGTTACAGAAAAATGTTTGTATGTCAGTAAATAAAGCAGAATATTACATAAGAGACACTTTTCAGACAAAAAAACAGAATGAAGGCTGCTGGGTTTTGCTGCAAAAATAAGAAACGAGTGTGACAGTCAAAGTCTCCAGAAGAGCTGTGGCTGATTCTGCAAGATGCTCAGTAACACTTACAGCTCATTTCCTAATAAAACTGCACAAATTGTACCTAGTGACTGCTATTTTTTTTTTTAAAGCGAAGGATCGTCACACCAAATATTGACTTTGTTTCATTTATTACTGTTTACCGTTCTTTATAGCATTTTTTAAATGTAGAAACATTTAATTTCATTATTTTTGAAGGCATCTGTGCTCTACAGCATTTCTTTGCATGAGCCTAAGACTCTTGTTCTGTATTTTCACATTTTACATAACAGATACCATGATATACCACAAACGTCTGAATTGTAGGAATGACCCTAATATAGAAACAATAATGTATTAGGTTCAAGGCTCTTTATTTGTCACATACATATTACATACATGTGATGTGATGTGATGTAGTGAAATGTTTTTCCTTAGTGCCTCGTCCCACAGTGCAACAATGAACAGAACACCAACGAACTAGATATACACACCCATAATAAAAAAATATAAAGAATATAATAAAATCTAGTAGACTATATGATAAAGAAAGTTTAGCAGCCTTTAGAGGAATGTAATGTTGAATATGAATATGCATAAATAGAATGTGTTAAAAAAAAAAAAAAAAAAAAAGCAGAGCTGTAGTTCATAGTATTAGAATTAACAGCAGCAGGAACTACTCTCTGAGTCGTGCTGTGATAGAAAATTAATCAACAGCTTCTGACCAATCAGAATGGAGAGTATAAGCAAGTATAAAGGCAGTGAGTTAAAAGTGCACGTTGTTTAATGGGCTTATCAGTTTAGTTAATCACTGTGGCTGTGGGTGAAAATGCGTTCTGGTTAATGTGTGTGGGCTTTGGGGGGAGCTGTTGTGTGTTTACTACAGGCTACAGGGAGGGAGAGAGAGAGAGAGAGAGAGCGAGGGAGAGGGAGAAGAAAAACTTTTCAGTGTTGTAGAGCGACAGGAAGCGCTGCAGTGAGTCGTCACCATGCAGGTAAACGCTTTCACTAATTGCTTTAGTGTTAATTAAACCACGTTATGGCTGAATTAAGCCCAGATTCTGGATGTTAGCGACTTGATTGCGCTGGGGAAAAAAATCGGCGACTAATTGCGATAGCGTGTTGAATTCTTGCAGTGTGCGTTTCGTTGGATTTAGGGAGCTAAATTGCAAACTTTTGTGCCTCGTAGCTCTTTTTTGTAGCACGCCGTTTATTATTCGGGCGTTAATAACTGTGCACGACGATCAGAAAAATAGTTATGTTTGTCACTAATTGTGTTGTTGGTGAACGATGAAGTTAGGTGTCGAAGGGCAGGGTTCGGATTTGTTAAGCAATGTAAGAAGGGTAATCATTGGGTATGTTTAAATTTATACCCATCTGTTATAGGAATATAAAGGCATTAATTAAATAGCTTTAGTCGGTGTAGGCCTCAGTTTCCGGCGGGCGGTGTGCACTGCGTACCCCACCAACAGGCTACAATCTGCGGATAAGGACACTAATCAAGGCCGTGGCTTTAAATGAGAAGGGGATAAAAACCTATTTACGAAAATTCAATTAGTGCATTTTGACTTTGCCTCTGCTTTTTCGGTATAATACCAATCCATATCCCGGTTCGCTGTACAATTTGGCTGTTTGTGCTTCAAGTTGTGGCTTTAATTTAAGTTAAAAGACGGCTCTCACAGCTTGATAAGCGATGCATAATTAGTTAGCTAGCCAATTTTGTTTAGTTTTTTTTTCTGGATGGCTAGGTGAGGTGGCAGGCGATTTTACTTCTTTGACTTAAATCGCTATATCGTAATGAAATGATTCTTACCTTGATCAAAGTTGGAATCGACTAGGGTTCAAAACAGACCGGAATGAGTGATCTTTAAACGTTAGGTTTCGTGATAATCGAGCTAATTGGAGTGTTAGCTAGCCAGGATAGCTAACCCTGCCAATTGGTTCTTGCTAATGAGGCTGTGGCTTAATTAACAAAATTATCAGGAGTTAACGGACGCCGTAGGGCTCTTAAATAAATCTGGATTACACGAAATGTTTCGTAGGTATCATTTTTGTAGGCTCTGTTGGACTTGGGTGAGTTCAGAGTACTTTTATTTAGGCGTGTAGGACAACTGTGTGTAGCACGAAAGCTAATTGGCGTAGCAGATAGACCACTGCAAATGGACACTATTGGCATTTCCTTAACCGTTGCATCATACAGCGACATTTCTCAATTCTGTCTCATGCAAATGAAGCCAAACTGCGCATAATTAATGATGAAGTAGTATTTTCAGCCTGGGGATTATTTAAATGATGTTCAGACGACGAGTTGTTTGTTTATTTATTTATTTTAAAGCGACATTACACTGCAGCAAAATCATCACGATGAGTTTTTGATCTGATTTGCAGTTGGCATCAGTGTTGATGTTATATAATCCTCAATCAATCCTTCTGATCATTGAAATCATTTCCAGCTCCTCTACGGTGTTAATTAAGCTGTTAGGGTGGATTGTGTAATATTTACAAGTTACACTGCGTTGTCTTTAGCAATATAAATAGACTGTTTATTTATTTATATAGGCATGTATTTATTTGCCGACATGTGGAGCAATGGAGCAGTTGATAGGCAGCTAGTATTTTGTTATAATCCTGTGTCTATACAGTCTAATAATTGATCTTGCTTTATCTTGACCCCTTTACATCTCGTTTTAATGGGATGTTAATTACACAGATCTGTAGGTGGCAGATAATTGACCATAGTTGCTTCCATAGAGGGAAAAATAATTCTTCAAGGGTTCATTTGATAATTAAGGGTCCTACTTGGAGCCCTTTCTGATAGGGAAACACTCTGTTGTAGGTTTCTACACTGAACCCTTAAGAAGAACAATTAAAATAAGTTTTCCGAGAATGTTACTTTGTACCAAAATGATGGCACAGCACTATATTTCCTCTTTCTTAATACCGCTTATACCACAGAACTCTGTCTCTGTGAACTCTCTGTTGAACTCTCGAATCTGATTGGTCAGAAGCTAAGGTTAATGCTGCGTCTACTAATTCGCCTACTATCCATCCTAAATAGTATCCGAGATTAGAATTAGTGTGCTGCAAATCGTAGTGTGTCGAAATGAGTATCCCAAAGGTACCCGGATGGTCTACTATTTCTGGTAGGTTTTCGAAGTGGACACTTTTTCAGCGAATATTGCCCACAACTCCTTGCACGGAGGAGGAGGAGGAGTTTTGTGACCGTTTGCTTTGCTGAATTCAAGGACGCATTTTAGAGAGGTGTAAATGAAATGTGGAAAAACAAATTAAACTATATAGTATAAATTATATAAGGAATGATGAATGAAGAAAAGCTGAAATGCAACGAGGAGTTTGTTTACAGCGACGGTGTGCGTAACTAGGCAACAGCGTTCTCTTCCGTTACATGAAGTGTTAGTTTGTATGTCCCAGTATTTGCATACTCGTTTGCTAAACAATCAAAAGTATGTACTTTTTCTTCACAAAAGAGTACATACTTTTAGAGCATAGTATAAATAGGTGAATTGAGATGGAGCGCAAGTTTCTATAAGAGCAGCTCTGACAGTAGTGCCGACTATAATTCAAACGTATGGTGGACACTCCACATACCTTAAGACTAATAGAAAACAGATTCAAAGAACCTGTTATTTAACAAATAATAAGTAAGGGATAATCCACGCCAAGGGGTGCATTACACGATTTTAATGCACAATGTGAAGGCAAAGAACCACCTGACATGAAGCCTTTAATGCCTCTGCAGAATGCATTAAAACCGTGTAATGCACACCTAGCCATGGATTATCCCGCTTATACAATGGTCACTTGCCAGCATTGACAATTTAAAGCCGTCATTGATGTTTGCAGTGAAAAAAGTGACTGAAAGGATGAAAAGAACGGTTAATTTGTTAGTTATTTTATATGCGGGTCGTTAAATCTAGAATTCAGCCCGCTTTAAATCATACACAGATGAAGTAGTGCGATAAGATTGCATTTATTTGAGCAAATTATTAATAAATAGTTATTAAAGAGAGAGAATTAATAAGTTTAACTACTATATGCAACTATAACTGTGCTACAATTACAAGCTGATTGTTTTGAATAGCATTTGATACTCGTTGCCCAACAGTGCATAATGCACAAGCAAAATAAGTTGTGTTTAAGTGAGAAAACGTTAATCTTGTAGACCAATCGTTCATTTGTGACCATGTTCAGTCACTTTTAATCAACTTGTCATACAAACTACCAACATTTTTGCCAAAACCGTACAAGATAATGTTTTCTGATTGGGCAGGAAAGATGCATATGACCATAACTGTGCAATACAGCTAGAAAACTAGATGAGCTAGGACAACTCAATACACAGTTGTTAATCTGCATGGTTCAGCCAGGTACATTCCTGTTTCTCACGTTCACAAACACATGGTTAAAACTGAAATATTACTCGCATGAAAACACAAGTTTTGTCATGAAGCCAACAGCATAGTGTAATGTGAAGTGTTTTGATACTTTAGAGCTGGTCGTACTGTTTCCTATTAAATTGTTGTGGTATAAGAGGAATGAAATGCTTCGGGACATGCTGTTAGAGGAAAATAATCAACTTTGCGGTGGAAACGGTAATTCTGTTTCACGTTAGGCTGCATCATAACCACACCACGTATTATAGCCAAAGTATTCTTCACCACCTTGCTGACGTTTTGTCAGGGGTGCAAACGTGATGCTTCAGAAACTTTATAAGGAGTGGATAAGGACAATGGCTACGCAGTTGTCCCCTCCCTGGAAATTGATATACTTGTTTTTGTTCTCTTAGTCTGTATTAATACGCTTAACTAGATAAAGTCGCCTCCGAAAGTATTGGAACGGCAAGGCCAATTCTTTTGTTTTAGCTATACACTGAAAGCATTTGGGTCTGAGATCCAAAGATGAACATGAGACGATAGATCAGAATTTCAGCTTTCGTTTCCCGATATCTAGATGTGTTGAACAACATGGCACCTTTGGTGGCAGATCACCAAAGAGCAAAAGTACTGGAACAGATAGTCTAAAAATAAATAGCACTTAATATTTGGTTGGCTACCCCTTGCTTGTAATAACTGCATCAGGCTGGTTTATAGTTTATAACAACAAATAGTCTTCACAGGTGAAACCCAGGGCTCAAACCAAAAGTAGATGTTTGAGCTATTAATTGTTTAACAGGGCACACCTCGGCAAAAAGAAACACCTGTCACATGTTCCAGTATTGTTGATCACTTGAAAAATGGGTGAGTTCAAACAAAAGGTGTCATGTTCCAAGTTGTTTAACACATCTAGATATGTAAATATCAGGAAATGAAAGCTAAACTTCAGATCTGTCATCTCATATTCATCTTTTGCGCTCCAGTGTTTAGCAGAAACACAATAATTTGCCTTGCCGTTCCAATACTTTCAGAGGGGACAGTAACTAGCTTGCCACACATCATTTATATTATGTTAGCCGCCAATTTTTGTAACCTACACAGTTAGCTAGGTCTCTGGGCAACCAAAACATGGGACTGGACAACACGCTGGAGCTTCTACACCTGAGGGGCAGGCTAGTTAATTTATTGGTCCACCACTGGACTTCCTCGCTAAGTTTCCAGACTGTTATTCTTGTTGAATTTCATTTCTTTTGGCTTAACCACCATGGCTCTCGGGTGCCATCCACAAAAATTTCAGATTGCTTTAAAGTGTTACAGTGGCTAGATGTTTCAGACAAATCTCCTTTTAATTAACAGTGTGGCTGCTAATTTGTAAATATTAGGTTTGGCATGAGTAATTTGTATTCTCAAGTACTCATTTATATTTGTTGGTATTCACTGCTTGCTCTATTGGTGTTTGGAAGCTTTGTCTACACTGTAGAAAAGTACACGTGTCAAACTCAAGGCCTGAGAGAATTTGCAAAATATTATACCGAAATGTGTTAGAGTAACTATTACGCAACACACCGGAGCCTTAGTGTTGTGTCCAGGCACATTCAGCATGCACCACTGTGCAGCATATGCATGCTCGCATCTTTCAGTGCTGAAATGCGGGTTACAATCGGCAATGCATTTGATGTAGGTTAGACGTGCCTATAAATTCAGAAGCGTGTCTAGTGTTGGCAGTGGCGTAGCTGTGAGCTGCATTCTTGGGGGACCATTTTCTTGAGTTGAGGTGCATGATGTGTTCATGCATTTTGAGTGGATGCTAGACAGCAGTTGGACTGGTGATGAATTACTTCAGGAAGATCATGTCATGTGACCTAATGTCATGTGATCATGAATTTTTCACCCAATCTTGATGGTAGATTGTGCTTATATCTTAGAAATATCTTAATGAAAATTCCATTGAACATGACACACACACACACACACACACAATACAGATCTAACTTCACTTTCTAAATATGGAGGAATCGCAACACTGACTTTGCTGACCTTTTATTGCCATTGTGATAGCACAATTACTGTGCCAAAAAACAATGTTATTTGACACATACTGTATATAATCAGCTGCATGTTATGTTAACCATCCATGAATAAACATTTGGAACGTTCCTAAAATATTTCAGGGGGGTCAAACTTGAAATCCTCCCTTTCCCTAGCTATACCTCTGGGTGTTGGCCTGTAGTATGGTTCACTGATGGACTCCAAATCCTGAAATGCGTCACCCAGAAAAGCTGATAGGGTGCAAAGTCAAGAGAGATGGGAGACTAAGGACACGTTTGTTCTTAGCAGAGCTAATCCTGTGTGAGTTAATCTTAAATCTCATTTTGAAAGTTATTTATTTTCGATATGTATTTAAAAAGACCATCTAATAGTTAATACCAAAGAGTGGGCTCTGTTAGATCTTTTTTTCTAGGCAGGTCTTAATAACCAAAGATTGTTATTAGATTATTAATAATTAATTTATTAATAACCTAATAACATTTATTAATAAATTTTTATTGGTGAATAAATAATTATTATTGATTATTAATAAATAATGAATAATTATTAATAGTTTGTGAGCTAATTAGGTTATTAGCTCACAAACCTGCTGATGTGGCCTGGACAGAATTGGAGTTTGACACCCCTGGTGTAGGCAATAAACTAATGGTTTCTCTGCCCTATGTAGTATATTATGTTGAAATTATGACCATGTGGGATTCACCCAAACTTTGATAACTTCAGGAATATCATGCCATGTGACATAAGAACAACTATTGATCAAAGACGTTAGACTGTAGATACATCAGTCTGTAGATACACTGCCCTCCAAACGTTTGGAAACGCCTGAACAAAATAGGGTTTTTGGGCAATATCAGCATAAATCCTCTTTAGTTAGTGACCATTTTGCATTGATAATAAGGGACAACACAAACTATGAAAACATATTTTATTAAATAAAAAGTTTATGAACATAAACATGAACATAACATAGAAAAATACTCAAATTTTGGAT
>CM040996.1:13860757-13875940 GCA_022985145.1 Pangasius djambal
TTTGAATAAACTGACTGCTCAGATGCCTAGTGTTGTCCCTTATTATCAATGCAAAATGGTCACTAACTAAAGAGGATTTATGCTGATATTGCCCAAAAACCCTATTTTGTTCAGGCGTTTCCAAACGTTTGGAGGGCAGTGTACATATCCCTGAAACATAGTCAATGTAATAGAAAACTATGTTGTCTAAAAATGCATTATTGCTTTAAAAAAGCCATCGACGGGTGGAACTGAAAACACAGCTGTATAATTTTGGGGTATTCCAAGTTACGCATAAGGTGAACACTTACATGCCTCATTTTTATTTTTACCTTATTTTACTTATGTCATTGTTGCACAGGGCATGACATTTACTGTAGGCTTATTTTCTGGAACGTAAACAGGCTAATGTTGATGTATGTTTGTTAACCGTGGCTACCAAGTTAAAATAAAATCATGTTAGTGCAGGTCCTAACTAGCTGTCTAGTTGCCTTACAATAAGCTAGTATTTAATAAACTCATGTAAGGAAAATGTAAACTATTATCCTGCATGCTATTTGAATTTGCATAAAGTGTATTTTTAGTTGGATTTTTAAAGAGGACAAAGAAGACTCTTCTGGAGGATGTGAAACAAAATCATAGAACTAAACTAAAGAAATTATTTGCACTCTACAGAGGCCAGTATGGTTTTAGGAGGAATCAGTACCATGCCATATATGATAGCTAATGGTGTCTCTTTTATTTCAGGAGGAGCTGGGAGAGACCATGGGTGGGGACAGCGATGGGGGGTCAGTGTGGCTGTGTCCTTTGTGTCAGCAAGGTCAATTAGACCGTGATGGTCTTGCTCTGCATCTGGCTGAAAAACACAGCGTGCTTCCTTCTTGTCTTGATAAGCTATTGGACATTGTGAGTAATTATTATTGTTATGCCCATGTGATCTTGTGGAAAGTTGTGGTGAAGGTGATTTTTGTTGCATTTTATTCTAGTGAACTCATAAAAATTACTACCTATTAATCTTTCCCTAACCTTCAATATTAATAATATGCATAAGTCATAATTTACATACCAGTTAAGTTGTGTGAATTATGTGAAAGACTATAAATATTAAATAGTACTATACATTACAATTCATAAGGATACAACACAATTTACTGTAGCTTTTTAAAATTGTCTTTTTACTTTAAGGCGGCTCCCAAGCACTGTTCCAGTGATGAAGGCAGAGAGTCTGGTGCAAAAAATGATATCAGTAAGTCTAGGCCTCGGTTTCCATCGCAGGCATTTACTACTAGTTAGATTTCATTATCATTCATACCGATAGAAATGAATGAATTTTACAAAATAAATATCAATGTTCCGTTTCATTTATCTTTTTTCAAGATGGGACATCACAGCAGCAGTGTTCAGAAAACTCACCTTTAATGGAGTCTCAGAATGAAGCTATCTCTAGTATAACTGACCAAGATGGTTCCCAGGAAAAAGAGGAGTGTGATGAATTGGGAGGAGTGGGAAATGAGAACGACTGGAGTAACACAGAATCAAATCAAGATAATGTTACCCAGCCTGAAAGATCAGAAGCCTCTGTCAATGATGATAAATCCAATGATAAAAGCAATGCTGCTGCTGATGATGTTAACCACCCTTTCAAGTGTCACGCATGTTTGGAATTCTTTCCCACTAGATCGGCATTGAGTGTACATTATAATTCAGCCACCCATATCCAAAGGATGAGAACAGGAGCAGGGAATGACAGTGATTCCTCAACCCCTGTTCTTGCTCGTCCTTATGTCTCTAACAAACCCTACCAGTGTGCAGTGTGTCGTGTCTCTTATAATCATGCCATCACACTGGAAAGTCATTTAAAGTCTGTATTGCATCAGAGTCGTAGCAGGAATGCTGGAAATGCTGCAACTAATTCCACAACAAATGCAGGAAATGGAAATGTAGCAGCAAATGTGGCAGCCACTACTGTGGCTAATACCACACAGTTAGCTTATGTTACGACCAGCAATTGTGTCACACAAGCAAGCCTGACTGCATCCCAAGCGATGACCAAAGATGAAGAACAGGTTAAGCCTCAGCCTGCACCCTCATTGCTTTCCTCCCCAGTGGCCTCAGCTCAGGCAGTATCAGCTTTTCTCACTCTCTTAACCTCTAGTCCAAACTCTGTTCCACACTCCATCCTCCCCTCTCTCTTTGCTGCTGGAACAGGTGCTGCAGCAGGCACAGCAACTCCTCAACTAATAACCCAGCCTCAAATGCTAATGCCCCTTATCTTGAATGGACTCCAACCTCAGAGTCCGACCTCAGAATCCCCCAAACAACTTTTGCAGCAAACAGTGCCAGTCCTTGGTCTCAGTGCAGCACAGCAGGCTCTCTTGGCCCAAGGACTTAGTGGTTTGCAAAGTCAGTGGGCTGCTTTTAGACTCTCCAATGCAGCTCAGATGCCTTCAGATGAGAATGACAATAGTGCTGATAAAGGAGCAGGCACAAAAGTAAAAAATGAGGAACCACAACAGGAGTCTTGTGATCAGCAAGTGCCACAGACGTCTGAAGAAACCTGGACCACAGATGATGGTTCTGTGAAAAGCGCTGTTAATAAGGTAGAGATTAATCAAGAGTGCACCAGCTTAAAATATGAGAATAAAAGTGAGGATAGCATAGTATGCACTGACAAGAAGCCAGAGAAGGATGATATGGAAAGCACAGCTGAAGAGGGGGGTCTGGGAGAAAATGCAAAAAGAAGTTCTGATGCAAATAAAGACTCAGCAGGTCAGAACATTCAGTGTAGTTGCCCATCATCTTGTCTTACTGAATCCTGTCAGTCTCCTACACACAATGATAAAAATACTGTTAACAGTTCAGAGGTGAAACATAGTCCTGCAAAATGCAACCCCTCAGACATTAACCTTGCCTTAATGTCATCACAGCATAAGAGTGCCAAGGCTCATGCAATGTTGTCCTCAGGACCTCCAGTACTAACCGAGTTTCAGTCTCAGGTTCTGTGGGCCTTTATTGAGTCTCGAAATGAGGCTGATTCAGCAATTCCACCAAGAGAGGACTGTGAAGCCCTTGGCAGGGAAGTAGGACTAACTGAGGATGAGGTACGAAGGTGGCTGGTCGATGCCCGACGTGCCAAAGAGAGACATAGTGCGGAAGGAATGGAGCATGATGAAATGGAAGGAAGCATTGAAGATGATGAAGGTGCACTAATGATAGATGAAAGTGAATATGGACAGAGTCCATCAGCTGCCAGTAGTCATGCAATGGATCTCTCTAACAGTTCTGAAATACGCAAAGAAAAGGTATATAGCCAAAACCAAGGGGACTTATGCTTAACCTCTGACTCAGAAAATGAAGAATTCTACACTTCTGTTATTGTGACAGATGAGGAGAGCCAAAGTAGCTCATTGAAAGAAGAGCCAGGTAGCCCAGTTAAACAGCCTTCACAGATAGAAACATCAGGGGAAAGGTCAAGTGGTGGAGGAAAGGTTCTCCGCTCCACTACAGTCTTCCTTTCAGATGCAGAGGATGAAGATGAAGAGCAGAGTGCAAAAAATAAAAAGAGAAAGAGGGAGATAGATAAGGAGGAATCAGAATGCAAAAAGGAGAGGCATGATGCTGATCTTGATCTTCAGTTAGAAGCACAAGCTGATCCTCCTACTCCTCTTTCGGTTACAGTTGACCATCAAGGTCTTCCAGCTGGAATCTTGCATCCCTTGCCTCTTTCCCTTTCTCTGGCTCCATTTTCTACTCAGTTATTCAGTCCCTATGTCCTCTCAGTTCCGTCATCTGTTGTTGGAGTTGGTGTTTCTGAAGCAGACAGAGCCAAAGTAGCGAACTTCACAAGTCCCTCAACTATTACTCGCACTCAGGCTCCATTTTCTGACCCACTCCATGGAGCAGCCATAGGTTCTCTTGCGCAGTCCACCCAATTCGTATCCAATGGCAGTGAATGTGAGTCTGCCTTAGATCTCAGTATAGGGAAACATCAAAGTTCAACAACCTCCGCCTCTGTCTCAGCAAACAGCAAGGTATCTATACAAAAGACTGCTTTGCTTGATGGTCTTGGGTTAAGGCCTACAACTGTTGGTGTCCCTGCAGATGGGAGCCTTATTGTTGTTCAGGTAAAGCCTGATACTGCCATTACAATCCCAAATTCTAACACTACCATTGGTAACCACAATAGCTTGGGTAAGACAAGCACAGTGTTCATGAGGGCTGCAGAGAAAGTAAATGCCTCCTTAAAAGAGAGTGAACAAGAAAAGGCAAGAGACCAAAAAAGAACTAATGCAAGAAGGTTCCGGGACATGAGAAGGTCCAGGACTATCATTCAGGCTGACCAGCTTGATGTGCTGTATGGATGTTATTTCAAAGACCCAAACCCAGGAAAGCATGAATTTGAACAAATATCGGAGTGGGTGCACCTGCCAAAGAAGGTGGTACAGATTTGGTTTCAAAACATGAGGGCTAGGGAGCGTAAAGGGGAAGTTCGCTTTATCAGTGATGGCACATTGGCAGCTGTAGGTAAACCACTTATAAAGTTTACTTGGCCACTAACCAAGCCCATTTTCTCAAGTACCCCCAAATCCAACTCAAGCCCAACAACTCCGGGCTGGGTCCCGTCTAAGCCACAAACTGGTAATGATACCCAAAAGACAGAAAAGCTTATGGCGGTCAAAGAACCACAGAAAATCCCTATCCAAGGTCTGAGCAGGCCAAAGGAAATGGCATCAGCTACCACTGCCAGCAGTACAACATCAGCACTCAAGACAAAAGGTGAAGCAGTGAATGCATTTACAATGGTTAAAATCGCCCCCAAAGCTGTGGCCCCATTAGTTACAGTTCCAATACTGACCAGTAGCTCTGCCATTCCACAAAACCCTCAGAAGACCAAGCTGGAGGGACAGAGTGAAGCAGACAGGACAGAGGATAAGGATGGACAAGATCAAGAAAAACACATCCCTGGGACAACCAACCGCATGATTCCAAAAGTATCCACTACACCAATTAACAAATCTCCAACTGTGGCAACTCAGAAACACAATGGCATTAATTATTGGTCTCAGAAGGGTCAAATTAAGATCAATACTTTGTCCAGGGAACAGCTGGGCCTGAGCACCCCACGCCCCATCATCACTTCAACTTCTGTTGTAACTCCGTCCATGACGGTTACTTCACCACCATCCAGTCAAAACCAAAAAGAAGCCAGTTACATTCAGCAGCATTCCACCCCGAGAAGACCACGAACACACTTGAACTGTCTTCAGCTGTCCATTCTCCAGTCTTGCTATGAGACCTGTGCCCATCCTAATGCATTAGAGTGTGAAGCAGTGGGGACAGAGCTTGGTCTTCCACTTAAAGTGGTGCAAATCTGGTTCCAAAACACACGTGCCAAGGAGAAGCGTTGGAGGCTACAACAAGAGAAGCTGGTAAGATCATCTTTACACTTTAAATAAGCATGTTTATTGGTGATTACAGATAAGACTTGTCAGTTCAAGCTAGCCACTTTGGACCAGTGTGTACATCAAAGTAAGCTTTAAGGATGTTATCTATCTGGTGTAGCAGTTTTTTTCCCCTACATTTAAACTACACCTGTCCTCATAATTCCTTATACACTTCATGAAAGTGATTAGTATCCACATGCATATCTACAGTGAGAGGAAATAAGTATTCGGACACAGTTTGCCATTTAGTATCCACTTTATTAGGAATACCTGTACATTCATGCAGTTATCTAGTCAGCCAATCATGTGGCAGCAGAGCAATGCATAAAGTCATGCAGATACAGGTCAAGAACTTCAGTTAATGTTCACATCAAACATCAGAATGAAGATAGTGTGATCGTGGCATGGATGTTGGTACCAGATTGGCTGGTTTGAGTATTTTAGAAACTTCTGATCTCCTGGGATTTTCACACACAACAGTCTCTAGAGTTGACACAGAATGGTGTGGAAAAACAAAAAACATTGAGTGAGTAACAGCTGTGTGTGTGTGGAAATGCCTTGTTGATGAGAGAGGTCAGAGGAAAATTGGCAGTTTGATTTGAGCTGCCAGGAAGGATATAGTAACTTAAATAATCACTCTTTGCAACTATGGTGAGCAAAAAAACATCTCAGAATGCACAAAACATCGAACCTTGAGTTGGATGGCCCGGGTTCCAATCTTGTCAGTCAAGAACAGGAATCTGAGGCTATCATGGGCACAGGCTCATCGAAACTGGACAGTTGAAGATCCCCTGGTCCTTTTCCAGCCTCAAACTGTCCAGTTGTGATGAGTCTGATTCCTGTTCTTGACTGGCAGGCGTGGAACCTGGCCCATCCACCTCAAGGTTCGATGTTTAGTGCGTTCTGAGATGCTTTTCTGCTCAACATGGTTGTAAAGAGTGCTTATTTGTGTTATTCTAGTCTTCCTGTTAGCTCAGACCAGTCTGGTCATTCTCCTCTTATCTTATCAACAAGGTGTTTCAGCCTGCAGACCCTCCGCATACAGGATGTGTTTTTTTGTTGTTGTTTGCACCGTTCTGTGTAAACTCTAGGGGTGTGTGTGTGTGTGTGAAAATCCCAGGAAATTTCAGCAGTTTCTGAAATACTCAAACCAGCCCATCTGGGACCAACAACCATGCCATGGTTAAAGTCACCAAGATCACACTTTTCCTCCATTCTGATATTTGATGTGAGCATTAACTGGAGTTCTTGACTTCTATTTGCATGATTTTTTTTTTTGCATTATGCTGCTACACTATTGGCTGGTTGGATAACTGCATAAATGAGCAGGTGTACAGGTGTTCCTATTAAAGTAGACAGTGAGTATATCCAGATTTACATGTGTAACTAGGTATAAATGAGAACACAGGAGTTGTTTTTTAAAAAAAAAAAAAAAAAAAAAATTAATAGGAGACAAAAGGATTCGGACACCACAGATTACCAGCATTAGTACATTCTTGTAGAGCTGGCAATTACAGCTTTGAGACATCTACTGTAAGATGTAATTAGCTTTCTGCAGCATTGTGGTTCAATTTTGACCCATTCTTCTTGGCAAATCGTCTTCAATTCCCCAAGGTTACGAGGGTTACTTTGATGAATTCACTCTTTCATAATAAATTTTCATTAATTTTTGATGGGATTCAAGTAAGGAGATGAGCTAAGCCATGCAAGGCCTTCTTGAGTTATTTTGGCTGTATGTTTGGGGTTGTTGTCTTGTTGACACATCCATCTTCTCCCTACATTCAGTTTCTTGCCCGATGAGATTAAATTCTTCTCTAATTTGTATTTCCTAGAATGACGTGTAATGCCCCAGTACCATTTGCAGAGATACATCCCCATATCATGATGCTCCCATTTCTATTCTTCACTGTGGGTATGGTGATCTTGGGAAACTCTTCATTATCCAAACATGATGAGCTGAATTATTGCCAAAGAGTGTTTGGTTCATCTGACCAAAAAGTATTCTTTTGCCTTACCGCACTTAGCAGTAGTCTGAAAGTGTATTGTGAAACCGTGTGTGGTACACCTGTTCAGGGATGATTAGTTGTAATTCCACCAACTTTTCTTTTGCATATTATTAAACCAGTTGTACTGACAGGGATGTTCAGGGTCTTTGCTAGGGCTCTGTAGATTTTTCTATTTGAGTGTTTTTAATAATGTTGTCCCTGAGAACATCAAGAGGCACCTTCACCATGAATGCTACCAAAAATTGGCAATGTCTTTTATAATGACATCAGGTGCAATTTGTGAAAGAATATTTTTGTCACATTTATATCTAGAAACTGATTTATTTTTATGTAATCGTTATGTACATGTTTTAGTTTACAATGGATATAAAAGGTCTACACACCCCTGTTAAAATGGCAGGTTTTTGTGAAGTTAAAAAAAAAAAAGAAAGAAAGAAACTAAGATCATATGTGCACACCTCTAAACTAATACTTTGTTGAAGCACCTTTGGATTTTATTACACCACTCTTTTTTGATTAAGAGTCTATCAGCGTGACACACCTTGACCTAGCAAGATTTCCCCCACTCTTTCTTCCAAAAACATTCTAGAGCAATCAAATTGTGAGGGCATCTCCTGTGCACAGCTTGCTTCTGGTCACCCCACAGACTTGTAGTTGGATTCAGGTCTGGGCTCTGGCTATGTCTTTGTCTATGTCTTCTTTGTTGAGTAGGATGTATGCTTTGGGTTACTGTCGTGCTGAAAGGGAACATTCTTTTTTCATCTTCAGCATACTGCAAGATGCCTGAATGTTTTGCAGTAAAAGTGACTGGTATTTGTAGCTATTCATGATTTCCCCCATGAAGCAGAAGTTCTGGCTGGAGAAAAGCAGGCTTAAAGCATGATGCTGCCACCATCATGCTTCACATTGGGTATGGTGTTCTGTGCTTTTGGTGATGTGCTTTTTTTTGTGCCAGACATATTTTTTGGAATGATGGAATTATTATATATTTTTGGAATTGTTCTCATCAGACCATAACACATTTTGCCACATGGATTGGGGTGATTTATTTGGGCTAGATGGGTGTTTTTTTTTTTTTTTTTTTTTTTTTTTTTTTTTTTTTTTTTTTTTTTTTTTTTTTTTTTTTTTTTTTTTTTTTTTTTTTTTTTTTTTTTTTTTTTTTTTTTTTTTTTTTTTTTTTTTTTTTTTTTTTTTTGTGTGTGTGTGTGTGTGTGTGAGAGAGCTTTTGTCTAGCCACCCTACCCCAAACGTGAAGAATACGAGAGATTGTCATCACATGCAGTAATTTGTACTTCTCTGCAGATATTCCTGCAGCTCATTTAATGTAAATTAATTTACCTTGGTAAATTTTTGTGAAGTGAAGTGACATGTATGGTGAGCCATACTCGGAATTTGTGCTCTGCATTTAACCCATCCAAGTGCGCGCGCACACACACAGTAGTGAACACCCAGAGCAGTGGGCAGCCTTTTTTGCTGCGGCGCCTCACCTCATTTGTGGTATTGAGAGCGCTGGTCATTCACTCCTACAATCCCTGCTGGACGTGAGACTCGAACCCGCGACCTTCAGGTTCACCTTCGCCACAAATCCAAGACTCTAACCATTAGGCCACGACTGCCCCCATTGTATTGTCCTTTTGTAAATTTTGGAGGCATCTCCTATTCTTGGTAATGTCACTGTGGTGACCCATTTTCTCCACTTGTTGATGATGGCCTTCACGGTGTTCCATGGTACATCTAATGTTTTGGTAATTCTTTTATACCCCTCTCCTGGTCGATGTCTGTTGACAAGTGAGATAACATACGGGCTTTGTAAGCTCATTTTGGACCATGGCTTCAGCAGTCAGATGAAACCAAGAAGATCTCAAGAAAATCCTCCAGAAACAGCTGATCTTTATTTTGGGTTAATAAGAATATTTCATTGACGACAGCTGTATGATAATTACTTTTTTTTAAATTTCAATTTGCTAACGATTTTAATTTAATTTAAAAATTACATTATTAAACTTTGTAATTTCACATTGAGGGTGGAAAAAGTCCTGACATAATTTTTCTCTTAGTCTATTTTTTTACATCACAAAAACCTGCCATTTTAACAGGGATGTGTAGAATTTATATCCACTGTAGTGTCCAAATACCTCTTCCCTATCAGTTTTGGTTTTTAAACATATTTTTTATGCTTATGAATAATGCTTATGCTTACATACTTTTTTTGTTCATATTTACTATTATAAAGTTAGACATTTTGTGTAAATTTGAAGCGGATATATGCACTGGAAGTATATTGAACAAAACCGAAAGTGTCTGAATACTTATTTACCCTCACTGTAGCGTTTGTTACAGAACTGGTCTGAATTGTATAGTTTCTAGCTTGTGGTAAGGAAGTGCACAAGTATTCGACTAGCCAGTTAACCATTTGCAGCACCAGTCTGGCAGTATTTTGACGCAGAGAGTAGCATTGCCGTGGTATGCACAAAAAAGATAAGACATTTTTCAATAATGTAAGTGCAACTCATTTAAAAGTTTAAAACACCAGATGGGTAACTTCTGTTTCAGATGTAGTTTATTTTACACCAGAAGTGACGCTGTGGCATTGTCTTCACTGCTCCACAGCACAGTTTCTCACCAGACACTGCTTTCATGTTGAGCATTCATTTTTGTATTCTCACTGGATCAGGAAATATGCAAATATGCACTCACCGTCCACTTCATTAGGAATACCTGCACATTCAGTCAGTCAGTCATGTGTCAGCAACGCAATGCATAATATCATGCAGATACAGGTCAAGAGCTTCAGTTAACGTTCATATCAAACATCGGAATGAGGAGAAATGTGATCTCGGTGACCTTGACCGTGGCATAGCTGTTCGAGACAGGTTGGTTTGAGTATTTCACTGCTGCTGAACTACTGATCTCCAGGAATTTTCACACACAACAGTCTTTAGAGTTTACTCAGAACAAAAAATAACCTCAAGTGAGCAGCAGTTCTGCAAGTGGAAGCACCTTGTTGATGAGAGCAGTCAGAGGAGAATGGCCAAACTGGTTTAAGCTGATGGGTTGTCTCTTGCCACTCTTTAAACCGTGTTGAGCAGAAAAAGCATCTCAGAACGCACAACACATTAAACTAGGGATGTCCCCATCAAATTTTTTTTGCCCCCGATCCTGATCCAAGTCATTTAGTATTGAGGATCTGCTGATACTGAGGATCTGCTGAGTCCTGATCCGATACTTGGGGGGGTTATTTCAACAAAATAACCAAGTAAACAAACTAAAAGATGTCTTTAGAAATAGCGGTTATTAATTCCGCTTAGTGCAGTAGCAGTCACATCTGATAAAAGACCTTGTAGGTGGTCACGAACCTTGTTGTAAAGCTCCAGTAGAGCAGTGTCTGAAATGTAGTGTCAAGAAGGTCTACAAAAGCTCCAAAAGATGGTGAAAACCTGTATTCTCTACCACAGCGATGGGTTGGTCATTCAAAGCGATGAATTCAATTACCCTCTTTGTAATCTTTTTGGCCTTTTTGCTCTTGTTGTTAAGAACGTTTTTCTTTGATTTTAAAAGTGCACTGAAGTGTGTGTTGCTTCGGTACAGCCTTTGCCTGAGTTACCTGAGTGAACTCACCGTATCCCATTGAGTGTTTAGTTTATAAGGGCCGTATCAAATTGGTAGTATTGAACACAGCTCTGTTGCTACCGTCTCGCGAAATGCATGCGTTGTAGACATTACAAGTGGCTGTTGGAAATGCTTTCATTTTCCAATTTAAAATATTCCCACACTGCAGACATTTTAGCTGCGTAGTCCTGCTACAAATTGTGCTCTCCGTGACAGCTGAAGTAAAACAAAGGATCGGACTTCGGTTAGTGCTCAATAAAGCTGATACAGATAAGTGTTTTTTTTTTTTTTTTTTAATAAATTAAATGCCTTATTCAGCCATGATACCGATCTTTGAGATCGGCTCGGTACATCCTTACATTAAACCTTGAGGTTGACCACGTAGGGGTCCACTCTTTATCCTCTATGGACACATAGGAGTCCACTCCTATCAGCCAAGGACAAAAATCTGAATCTACAGTGGGCACAGGCTCACCAAAACTGGACAGAGGAAGATTGGAAGGGTGGGGAAAAAAAAACAGGTGGTGGTTTTCAGATCTTCAGCTGTCCAGTTTAAGTGAACCTGTGCCTACTGTAGCCTCATACTCTTGTTCTTGGCTGACAGGAGTGGTCTACTGTTCTAGCCCACAGAACTGCTGCTCACTGGATGTTTTTTGTTTTTCATACCATTCTGTGTAAAGTCTAGAGCCTGCTATGCATGAAAATCCCAGATCATCAGCAATTTCTGGAACACTTAAACTAGCCCATCTGGAACCAACAACTAAGCAAATTCACTGAGATCACATTTTCCTCTATTCAGATGTTTGATGTGAACATTAAGTAAAGCTCTTGCTTGTATTGGCATGATTTTTTACATCAAGCTGCTGCCACATATTTGGCTGATTGGATAATTGCATGGATGTATGATGGATGTATGAACTTGCATTACCATTTTGGACACAAAATTTGTTAATGCAGTGAGATTTTAACTTGTTCACCCTGAAACATGAAGTTTGAATTTTAACTGATGCCGGTTAATTGATGCCTTTGTTAGTTGATACCTTTGGAACTACTGAATTCTGCTATTGAAGAAACTGGAATGAGCACGCTTCTCTCTTATTTCCCTTTATACAGTCTCCTAATTCCAGTGACCCTTCTAAGAAGTTGGACATCAGCTCGGGCACTTACCTACAATACAATGCGCTCAGAGCAAACCGTCCAATTCTGCCCAAACCAGTACAACTGACAGTTCTGGAAAGTTCTCAGTCACCTGCCGCGGGTCAGCCAGCAGCTCGTGAAACACTAAGAGGGAAATGCGAAGTGTGTAACGTAGAATTCGAGTCCAGGGCCGCTGCACGAGACCACGTTTTCTCTCCTCGGCATCTTGCAACACTGCGAACCACTAACTTTGGTCAGTCTGCAACACAAATTAACAACGGATCGGCTGGTGTTGTGAGCCAGGCTTCTTCAAGATCACCAGCTAGCAGCACTAGCTAAGAAATGAACTTAAGCTGCTTCATTAAGTGGACCCACTAGGCTCTCATGCTTTTAATCGGCAAAGAAAAGGTGCTCGTTTTTAAAGCTAATGATCTTTTAATTCTGCACCATTACAGTGGGCCTGAAGAACTCTCCACTTTTGGATGTCAGCGAGATTTGATCCTAAACAGAACTTATTTCAAAGACTTGTTGCCACATCATTTCACTAATAATAATCAAATGAATTGGTTATACTGGACATGCAATTGCTTATGTTGTAACGGTCTTGTTTTATGTCTTTCACTGCTTTGTCTCTGTTTTAAACATCTGTTTCTTTTGTGCTTGTTTATTATCCTTTCTTGCTAATTCAAAACACTCTGGCTGTTTGGGAAAATCTAGCAATGGACCACCTGAAACTCATCAAAAGTTATTCAGCGATTACGTACATGGTACTGCTTTTGCTTGAGCCTGAATGGTGTTCGGCATTGGAGTTTTAATTCAGAGTTCTTATATTTTGAACAAATTCTATTCGATTTTTAAAACGTCATCATTGGGAGTTTTTTGCCTGACAAAGTGAATAAGATCATGGGTGTATCAAAAATGTACAGATAGCTGATGTGAAGTAAATAAGACGGTAGGCAAGTGCCGATATTAAAATGTCACAACAATTGCTTTTTTTTTATCACATTTTACACTATTATCACAATATAGAATCAGAAACATGCTTTTTGGACATTTTTTAAAGACTGTTATTAAATTCTAGTGAACAGAATTATGGGATACATGCAATGCCGCTTCAGATTTGCCCAGAATAAGGGTCCTTAGAAGACAGCTGCCTTTATGCTGCCTTCAGTATGGGATAGTTTAGCTTGGGGGCAAAAGTGCTGCCTAAGTAGGTAGCCTCCTTCCAAATGAAAGGTGGTGATGTATTAAGTGTCCACAGTAATATTGCGATATATTGTAAAATCAATTATCGGCACATACAGATAAGAAGGTATATATTGTTTTTTAGAAACTGAGGGAGTTGGCAAGTGTTCTGAATCCAGACACTCTAGGAGGCTGTCAATGAAATGACAGCTCCTCCGTTCGCCATCATGACAATCATACATTTTTTTTCAAACTCCACTGGCTAAATCGAAAAATGTCAAATGGTTGTCATGCAGCACTTTCTTCCTTTAAAGGTCTGAAATATTTTAAGGTTTCCATACTGCTTGGAATAAATGTTTGTATTATAGTGATTTACTGTATGTCAGATTTTACTGAAGTGTTGCCAGCTTTTGCTGTATTTTATTAACACATGGACAGGAAAGGATCAGACCTAGCCGCTGTGCAAAAAGCCAAAGTTAATTCTATATGCTAGCGCAATTTTAAATGATTTTGATATAAATTTGTGCAACAACAAAATTATATGAATTGTATTTCTCCACTTTATTGTTTTTCCCTCTTCAGTTTGTCATAACCCTAATGTGTTACAAATAATCACTGCTTGCACCAGGTTTTTATGGGAGATAAGTCATTTTATACCCCTTTCCTCATTGTGTTTTATGTGGGTGCAAAATGAGTACTTGCGCTGGGTAGGAACGTTTTTCTAATGCATCTCCAGCTGACCACGAGGTACTTTCTGTGGTTTTTGACAAGTGTCGATTTGTTGATACGGAAACTACTCAGTGCGACAATGTGTGTGTTTGAAGGAAACGAAATACTAAAGAGAACTGTCATTTCTTTTTTTTTTCTTTTTTTTTTAAGTTGTATATTGTTATTCTTATTATTAATGTTACTATTAATAGTTTAACAAGATGCAAAACTAAAAGGTAACTTTTTAAAAGGAACTCTATTATGAAAATGGTATTCCAAAGTTAATCATCTTTCTCTTGCTTTCTGTCAAAAAAACAAAACAAAAAAACAAACCAAAAAGCATTTTGAGAGAGAGAGTTTTGTAATGGATTTCCCACACCTTGACACTTTGAGCAAGTCCAGGAAGGACTTTGATATATTAAGCTGAAAGTGTGTGTATTTCAGCCAAAACAAAGTGGAGCACTTGGATGTGTGATGATTCAGAGGCGTGTGGCGTTTTTTTAACGCACCTCCGTTATTTTTTAAACACTCTGTGTTAAGCTGTAGCTCATGTTCACTGAGCATGAACTGAACGCAGTGCTAAACAATGGGATCACACAGTGTTGCACTGTTCAAAGTTGAGAGGTGGTGCAGAGACCTGCTTTTTGACTGATTATTTTTTTGTTTCCATTAACACTTATCACTTGTTATAACTACTACTTGCTATTGTTTTCATTACTATTATCACAGTTTGATTATTATTAATTCATTACGGTTTTTAATAGCATCTTTATCTTCATTGAGATGGTCTTGGTATACTGCGAACTGATGGTGAAAGTGTTATGAACTATTAGAATATTGTTTAAGCTTGTTTTTCCCCCTATAATTGTACCTTCATTTTGTGTTGGATCTCCTTTGTTTTCTTATACAGAAAAATAAACTGAACTTCACTTAGTGGTGTTTTATTTGTCGACCCAATTAACCATCGAAACTTTTTTTTTCTTTTAATACTGCTATTTCACAGTTCTGTGTATACCTTTTTTTTTTTTTTTTTTTTTTTTTTTTTTTGAAATTTTTTTAATTTTTTAATTTTTTTATCCTCCTGTTAAAAGCTAAAATTTTTTTTTTTTTTTTTT